>VYXF01011024.1:556781-597175 GCA_013397295.1 Polioptila caerulea
CCCCCCCCCCAAAAAAAAAAAAAAAAAAAAAAAAACAAACTAGCCACAGGGTTGTACTTAAATGCCCTAAGAATTGTATAGAACACAGATTTCCATGACAATACTGTTAAAATACATCTTCAGCAAGAGATCAGAACACCAGACAGCACAGGGGCCAAATCAGGGCACAGACATCCTTGAAGAAACCAAGCACCTCAGTAGCCTTGAGAACCTTGGGGGAATCACTGTGGGAAATATCCCCAATGGCCCCCCCGAGACAGATGTAGTCAGAGTTGGGAGCTTTTTGAGTCAAGATCACCTGGATTCTAGGGACACAGTCAATACTCTCAGGAAGCAGTGACTCCTGGCCATCCCTGGGTTTTGATGAATGGACTTCAGCATGCAGCTTGGGAAAAAAGGAATATAGCATAGCATCACCCTCATTTGCACAATGAATTATTACATCACAGATTTTCTAGTTATTAAAAAAAAAAAAAGCAAACTAAATAAAAACAGAGGAAAACTGAGCAGTACATCTGTTCCAAGGCAGATTCTTTCCTCCCAGGGAGAAGGCCAAATTCAAAGGTTAATAACAGAATTACTATGCCTCTCCAGTGGGCAGGTTTTCAGAACAGAGGGGAGGCTTTGAGCCTTTGGCTCAGCTGCTCACACACAACTGGAAGCCACAGCCAGCTGACTGAGAGCACTGGATGCTCTTCTATGTGGGGCACCTCAGATAAAGAAATTCTACAACCAGATGAAGGACCCCCAGTGTTAAAAGATAAACAGGATGACAGCCACTGTCTGCCCAGCCCAAATACATAAATTCCAGCCTTTCTCTCCTGTGTTCATCCTCGCCTCCAGACCCCAGGTCCATAGCACTTGCCCAGCTGACCACACAGCATAATGACTACCTAAATGGAAGTTCTTAAAAAATTCTACTACCTCCAGCTTTCCTGGGGTGGCTTATTTCCTGTTCTGGTTTTGGCCAATGTCTTTTGGATACGCGGATCCTCAAAACCACAGGTAAACTTCATGAGATTGAGCAACAGACACCATATTTGGCAAAACAGCTCCTGTCTATGGTGATCCAAAAGATATTTTTCACTGATGACCAGTAAAAGTCAGTCTTCCCCCATTCAAGAAATCATACCTTCAAATGCCCTTTGCACCATAAGTGCTACTGGTTGAATCCGTGGGGTCCGAGGCACCAGCCTGGCCTTGAGAACAAGTCAAACAAAAGACCTAGCACTTGTCAAAACAACTGTTTTTCAGGTCTAAAAGTGCTTCTGCATATTTTTTTGAGTACATGGTTGTACACTGTGTTTCCTGCTTGAATAACCTGTGATTTTGCCAGCAATTTAAAATATGCAAAATACTTGGCTTTCCTGCTGACATAACTCACAGACTGAGTAACACAGAGGAAAACAGCCTCAGTCCACAAGTTGTTTGGCATCGGAAACTTGCATTGATTTTTGACACGTGCAGTTTTCCTATACAAGCAGAGATTCATCCTGATGTTGTAAAATCAATCTTTTATTAAACATTTACCTCAGTACATCGGCATTTTTATTTTAGTTGCCAAAATGCAAATTTTTTTAAGATCTTCACTGAATTAGTGACCACTTAATTATATTTACCAGTGAGAGTCTTCCAAGATGAGGGAAGCCAACAATCTTGAATTAGGACTGTAGAAATGAGATCATACCACACATTAATTTACTGCATACGGCTGCTCTGCAAAGTTTGCCATGAAGCATTTTTGGGGATTTCAGTGCCAAATCATCTATATAAAATCACTATAAAATTCTATTGCTGTGTATAATGTGTACTTTCTCATATATTTGCAAAATTTTACAAATAACTCTAAGAAGAGATTCTTCCTACAGCTGGTTTATCCCTGGGTTTTAAAATTTATCTTCGTTCATCATGGTGAAAAGAGGAGGTGCAATGAGGGAAAATATGTCAGAGAAGGCTGACAGAGAAAAGTCATCATCAGTAGTGTCACACTGGAGTAAAGCTGCACATAAATCAGAGGTACCCTATGGTAGACTGAAATCTTCTAAAATGAATTACTAGTATCTTGTCTTGTACCACAATTGGCAACATGGAAAGAAAAAATTCCACTATAAATCTGAAGTCTACAGTATTGTATAAAGTATTCATTCAATAGAAGAAGTGATTTTGTATAGCAGTCAATAAGTAGATATATTTTGACATTTTGACATAGATGATGACTGTGTTAGTAGTCTGTAAGCGAATGAAACAGAAAAAATTAAATAATTCAAAGCTTATATCAGATGCCAAATTGAGTTGCATATGTGTGTGTGTGTGTGTGTGTGAGGAGATGCATAAGAGCACCTGAGTGCCTCTTTGGCTATGAAGTGCTTAAATCAGAAGACATCAAGAGTGACAAAATACCCAGTCCAGAATTGTGAGTCTGAATTTTTTGGGTTCCTGACAGATCAGAAAAGAAATCTCTAATCAAAGAAGCCGGTACTTGATGAATATCCAAGTTCACCAGGATAGATTTACTGTGCCAGTCTTTCTTTCTCTCTCTTCCAAGAAAAGGATGGTCAATCCTAAAGCACAAACATTTCTAGAATTTGTATATAAGCCTGTGTCAAGTCCATTTTTGTAACATGCAGGACTAGATTGTGTGCATTGATATAAAAAAATAAAACCAAGACTTCCTGCTCTTCCTCTTCTATCTCATAGCTACACTCCATGGAAGTTTTTCTAAACCTATTGCTGAAAAAAATACTTGATATATAGGGTTCTGTAAAATACTTTTTTTAATTCTTAAAATAGTTCTACTTGAAAAGAATAAAAATATAGTTTTAATACATATATATTGTATTAAATTAATTGTTTGGGTAAATAAAGATTTGGAAAATTTACAGCAGTAGAATTAATTATTCTGACTCTGGCATGGGGCTGGGTTTAGTGTAAGATTAGATTATTATTTACTTGAGAAATTCTTATAGAAAAGAACCTGAAATTATGCAGAATCTTGCAATGTCATCGTGTGTTTAATTTGGGAAGATTTTTCTCAACAGAATTTCAATTATCTCATACTATTCTCAGAGTAGACTGCCTCATGTGCATCCTGCTCACCTGTCAGGGCATTTGTACAAAACCATAAGATTCCTATAAATTTTACCATAATGTAAAATTTTTTAGACAGTAGAATTGAAAAATTGGTTGCAGTCTTTATCAAACAGTGCATTAAAATTCCTTCAATTATGTTCTTATCAGCTTAAAAAGAACCAAAGAAAACTGATATGAAAACAAGGAGACATTGTGTTATGAATGAAGACTGGTAAATTGACTCCTTTTCAGAAAAAGCTGAAAAACATTGCTTTAAGTTGTGGCAAGCAGCACAACAGAACCTGCTCTAATCATATACAGATGATGGGAATTTGTCTAATGTTTTATGGTGAATCGTTGATGAGGCCTGCAGAAGGAAAATTTGTAGAAATAAAATCACCTTGACAGTAAAGCACTAGGGTCAAAAAGCAAAGTAAAGTCAGTGTTCTTAGCTTTAATAAAAACAGTATGATCTGTCATCAACACAGCATTTTTACACTCTTGGACAATGCACTCTGGGAGCTCCTGCTGGGTTTCATTTGATTTTCTTGAAAACCAACAAAGAACAGCTTATGGCTGGTAATTCATTATGACAGCAGAGAAGTTATAAAAATACACATGTTTAGGTCCCTGTAAACAACCAGCCCACACTCCAATTTTCCACACAGAAACTATTAGCCAGCCTAGGTAAAACATACTATAAGCTATAAAGTAGGTCTGTTAGCATGGAAATTTTTTTTATGTTTGAGCTGTTTGTTTTTAAGGGGAGGTTTGTGGATTTTTGGGGTTTTTTAACTGTGAACCTGAAAGTACAGATTTAAAAAATTTATTATTGTAGTTTCTTGAAATTAATCTGCCTTCTCTGCTGCAATGATATTCAAGGCACATTTGGGGGAAGAAGCTTGACAAAGTGCAAAGAGGTATTGTTAAATACCTGAAGGGGTTGTACATACATTGCATCACTGTCTAAATACTGACTGGGCAAGATCACAAGGCAAAACAAACAGCAGAGTAATTGAAAACATCTATGAACTAGATGATCACAGAGGTAGGGTGATAGGCAAAAGGATGTACAATTCACTCCTAATTGCCTGATTTTACACTAATGTATGGGCTGTAAGAATGAAAAACAGGTAGGAAAAGAAGAGAAAAGAGAAAGAAAAATAAAGAGAACACTTGACTTTTAAGTTTCATGGGCAAAAGGGATATTTCAGAGAAATAAACCTTCACTTCCAACAGCCACTCTGGAAATCTGGACAAAAAAAAACTTTAAAATATGTAACTTAAACAATTCTATTTTTAAAGCTGCAATCACTGACAAAATTTTAAAAAGATAGTGTATAAAGTTCTCTTTAAGCAGAGTGTTTTGCAGAAAAGGAAAACAGCACCTGGATGGATAAATGTGAGCACACTGTCTCCAACACTGATACATAAATCATGCATGTGTATAAACAGAAAGAGGGGAAGAGTGGCATAAAGCATTTTGAAGAAGCCCAACCTGTGGCTAGCTGATCCACACCAGCAGGAATCCTTATGGCAGACACAGCACTAGGGCCCAAGTGCAATGTAACAGGTATGCCTGGCTTAGCTGGTGGTTGGGACACAAAGTAATAGAGAGCACCACTTAGCCAGAAAAGCCATACACTCCTATTTAATGTGTGGGATATAACCCACGTTGCTACCCCAGTGAAGTGTAAGCAAGCCCAGATTTAGGGGGAAAAAAATAAGAGAAGAGACAAAACAAACCAACACAACCTCACTCTCCCCCCAAACTTTAGGAGACAAGTACATTACCACACAGTGAGGTCTTTTATGAGGGCAAGTGCTGTACTTGAGTACCTACTCTGGGAGTCTGCAGTGTGACACAGGTAGTACAGCTCGTTCAGCACATGCATTCACACATGCATACAGATGCTAAAAAATTACCAGCTTTCCCAGACAATTAATGATTCCATCTCTTTTCATTTTTGTGATCCACACCAGGTTGGTCTGTTCTCTGAAATCAGGTGATTTCTAAAGGTTGCTCTGATCAGCTGTCCAAAGGCATCCAGATGTTGGGCACTACTAGAGTGTGGTATGACCAATATGACTCTCAATTCTGTAATGTAATTTCCTATATTTATGTTCACTATTTTTCTCTAAATTCCAAAAGAATCATCACTGCATTTCTACAGAGGGAGGAAGGGGCTCTGACCAGAAATCCATAGTGCAAGGAGTCACTATGCACACAGCTCTGCCTCCCCCTGACTGAAATTTGAGGGAAAGGTGGTATTGCCCTTGAAGTTTGGATGGAACTTGAGTTGGAGCACATTGAGCATCCCTGAACAGCTGAAGACTGGGTCTGTCTCACCCAAGCAAAGCCTGCACTGCTGACTCGTTGTGAAAGTGCATTCTTGGATAGGTGCAAACACTTGGGAAGTTTGGGGTTGCCCAGTTGCCCACCAAGTTGCCAGAGGGTCTGTAAGCATGCAGGGTGCAGCAGCTGCTCTTCAGGGATTGCAGAGACATAGTGCTTGATCCAAGAGCTCAGATTCCAGCTCTCACTTTAGATACTGTTGGGCTTTTCTCCTGAGATATTTCAGTTCCTACATCACTTAGGTTCTGCAATGCTGACCTGAGCAGTATCTAACTGCACCTAAATATCCGTGCTAGAGCAAAGAGATGAAACAATTTCCTGAGTGCCAGCTGGCATTTTACTAGCCCTTTCCTTCAGAAAAGCCCACATGCAGCAACTACATATTGATATGATTCTTATGTATATTTTTGAAATTCATTCTCTATAATGAAATGGTAAAAAGTGAATGTAATACAGACATCAAAGAGAAGATCTAGCTTCACTGGAAAAAATAGAGAAAAGTCAACCATCTCAAGGGGGGGGTTAAGGTTAGTAGTGAAAAGGTGCAAAACTAATTGACCTTATTTATATAAATTATACTTGTCCCCAAGAAAGATATTCTTCTTCATCAAGTTCCCATCATTTACATGGGAACTTACATTCTGCACTCATGCATTTGGAAAACCAAAATTAATTGTGGAGTTTTTTCCTCAAAACGCACTGAAGTCAGGCAAGTGTGACTTCTATTAGAAGCATCTTGTGCAGCAGTCTGAATTCACCCCCCTGGTTCTGGTTCTGGGTTTTTACTCTATTCTTCTGAACATAGAAAGCAGTTCTTCTACTCTGACCTAAATTTCTGTCTAAATTTCAGTTTCCTCTCTAGTTTCTAGTAATTTAATTTGCAAGTGCACAGGTTATTATTTTAAACATCTTAGGCATCATAGCTTTCAAAAATAGCAACAAGCAAGACAAAATCATATATTTTCTGGCATAATATCTACCTCCCTAGGTATCCATCTAATCTTCTTCTTCCCAATCAATAAGCAAAACACATATCATTCATCAAATACCAAGGGAGCAAGAGGCGACAATAAAAATCTCAAAGGCATGTTGTATCTGCCCCATCACTTACAATTTCACATTTTGTTGTCCTATCTCAGGCATATGTTTAGCACAAATTAGCATCAAACTTGAAGACAACTGCATGAAAGACAGAGTTTATGTAATTTTTCCTCCTCTTAAGTCTCAACATCTTTGAAAGACTGGGAAGTCCCTTTATTGGGACTTCTGCCTCCATAACAAGAGCAGAATGGGCCCTTGTGGAACAGCAAAACAGCTCAGCTCGTTTCAAATCTGTGCTATTTTATTGAGCTGGCAAAATTTTCATGTGCAAGCATAACAGCCCTGAGAATTACAATAACAGTTAGCAATATCCCAGCCCAATGGAAGCCTTGCCACCAACTTAAACAGAACCAGAATCCCACTCACTACTTATGTATGAAGGAGCAAAAGATAAGGGAAAACAATTTAAGTCATCTCCCAAATAGGAATTACTGCTTTCCTTTCAGTCCTCCTGGAAGGAAAAATGATTATGCTTTTTAGCTGTCAGAAAAAAAATCCAGGGTAATTCATAAGGTATTACATTAACACATATAAAACAAAATGAAAACCAGGTTCAGACTATGACCTTTCACTTCAGCAAAAGCTCAAGCAAGTGTATTGCAGGCCAAATTAATACACATTCTATTAGGCAAATAAATTCAAAACAGGAAGTTAGATTCTCCTAACTCTGTGGAGCTCAAAGAAGACATCAATTCTGAATAGGACTCAGACCACAAACTGAAAATGCCAACATACAACACAGATATTTTTAAATCTTCAAGAAAAAAAATTCAACATATCAAAACAAAACACAGGGTATTCTAGTAATGTCAAATAGGGAAGAGGTATTTTTAAAATATACCTTATGTCACTGCAGTATTGTCTGCAATTTTGGAATTGAGTCCAGGATTTTATTTTCAGCTCCCTGAATCTTGATGTCATATTATCATCAGGCATCAAGGCTAGAAATCCAACTTGCCTAAGTGCACTTGTATACACATACTTAAAAAAGAGGTCTTTAACTGAGAGACATATGTTATGGTAAATAGAGTGGAAGTTAAAGTAAATAATGGTGATATAGTCTGTAAAAAAATCTAGTCAAATGTCATGACAATTAAAATTAAATCACTACAACCTTAAGAGTAAAATAAATTTGGCTTATGCAAAACTGTAATGAGGGAGATTCTTAACTGAACAAATGATGCAGAAAGGATCAATTTTGTAAGCTCAGTATACTGTATAATACCATATAAACAGAGGAATTATATTTACTATAGCAAAGACAGTCTGCTATAGCTCTTCAAAAGCAGATATTTAAAGTTTACTTTCACATGGGTTTTCACTTTTTGACCTGCTCTTGACCTGGGTAATACTTGCAGACCAGTGAGTTTAAGAAGGCCTGGGATCTATTAAAAGAGTAGTAGCTTGACTTTTACTGACTAGCACGCTGATGCTTTAAAGTAAATGTTATGGTTTGTCACAGGAACCAATTTGGTTACCGTTTGTTCTTCCTGCCCCTGCCTGCTGATATTTTTTCAAGTGTTTTTCATTCTTTAAATTCTATAAAGAAATCTGCATGCTGTTATTTTAAACTTCTGTATCTTTCTTTTGAGTAGTTCATATTTAAACAGTGGGCAGCATACCCAGAGTTTAACCCCAGTGCCATTTGGTAGGACTTGAACTCCGCATGCGCTACCATTATGCTCCTCTTTTCTGGCCATTCACTTATCATGGTGAAAGTTCCTATCTACCTGGTTTTTAAGGGCATAGATGGCTCTTCTTCTTCTCCCCCTAAAGTAATCATGAGCAATGAAGTACCCTGTGTCTTTAAGTATTTAAATCACCTGTTTGAATTTGCACTTCAGTTATTACTGGTTTATTTTGTTAACATCACTGGTTCCTGTGATACCTTTCCAGCTTTGTGTAATCTGTAGGATTTTGGTAGATATGCCAAAACATTAAGAAACTTCACTAAGTATGGCTGAACACCATGACCCATACCCTAATTTTACAAGGGACAATTTTGTAATAGCTATGTTCAATTTATTACCTATGTTCAAATTATTAAAATAGTTCTATTTTATGCAATATGGGGGAAAAAAAGGTGCAAAAATTTCTTTCCCCCCTTGAAATTACAAAACCATAAAATCTCAAGTCCATGTGGAAAGGCCACAGCTGAGTCCCTAGCTAGCAATGTGCCTGAGAAGTTCTGCATTTTTAGGAGAGGCACATATGAAAACAGGAAGGAATCAGCCCTCAGCAGACATTTGCAGATACTTGACATATACCCAGCAGAGACTGAAGCACTGTTTGGGTTGAGCCTTATCCTTTCCTGTAAAGCATTAGATTTTAAAAAAATGTAGTTGTATAAATCCTCTAACTTGTATTTTTTTCCAATATCACATTTTTATTTGCCTGAAAACAAAGGGCTTGTGTACCAGCAATGACTTATGTCCCAAAATATCAACTGTGTAAGTTTATGTTCACAAAATTAATCACTCCTGTTCTCCCAGGTCAGTGCAGAAGGGGATGGAACACAGCAGAGGAGCTGCCTCTTTTCCTATGGCAGGTTTATTGGCTTGATTCTTCCATGAATTATGTCTGATATTATATAAAGGGGATTTTCTGTGGGCTCTCCTCCAATATTGTCAAGTCTGTCAAACAAAAGAAATCTCTAGGTTTTTGAAGTTGCCTGTATTGCACCTCTAAATTGCAAGAAATCCAAACTTGAGAAGGTTTGTTTGAGGCAGAGCTGTTGACTGACTATACAGCTTTAAAAATTCAGTTAAGAAAAAGTTAGCAGCGCTGGACAGGATTGATGAATGTCAAGTGACAGCCGGCAAAACCTTCAGAAACTAGATGAGGTTCAAACAAACATGCAGAAATAAAGTTGCTAAGCAAAAAGATGCAAATGTTTCTAATTTCTCCTAATAGTTTCTTCTTTCTCATGCAAGTTCTAAAACTGTCATGATTACACCTAAAGTTTTTGAAGATCTTGTCTTCATTCCTAGCAGTCTCTCTACAATCAAAGATGGCTCCTTTGCCTCTTTGGTCAATTTGTTGCTTACTGATCAGATCTACAGAAAAACTATAAAAGAACATTCCAAATTCCTAAAATGGTCTTTTGATATAAAATGCTTTTGGAGGTGTTGCCATTGAAATAGATTTTATTTTGAGTAGCAACCCTTGAAAGGCAATTAAACCAAAGGGAACATTTTGGTAAATAATTTAGGAGGGATTTTCACAAGTCAGTTCCTTCACCTTTATTAACACTAAGCACCCTACCCTCGAGTAGCAGCAGCATGCAAATTTGTCCTTTAAAAAGTGCTACAGGGTACTGCCACAGTACCTTTACTGTGCAGTGAAACATTTACTGAACCTGAGACAGGCTAAGCAGAATTCCACCATATAAATCACCTAGCTTTGGTTTTGTTCAAGCACTGTTATTAATGGGAGTGTGACTAACTGAAGTAGATACAGCGATACTTCAAAGAAATCCCACCCATCCCTTTCTGTGTTTTTGTGGGATGCAAGATAATGTCACTGCCTTTGGTGTCCTGTGTAAGTCTCATTAAGGAGCAAAACTAGGCTACATTTGTGTAAAGGATTTCCTATTGCATTGAATGAGACCCTTTACTCGCATGAACAAAAGTTCAGTGACTTCAGACAATGCTAAAGTTCATTAGATTTGGTTGACTACTAAAACAAAAGCAAAACAATGAAAAAGAAGAAGAATTCACAGCCCTTCAAATGCTTCCTATTGAAGAATAAATAATATCTGGAATATTTACATCTCTCTTCAGCTTTAGTTTGACATGCAAATGCCTGATTCAGGTTGAGGGTTTGCAAAAATCACTGTACAAAGAAGGAGCATTTCTTTATGTTTATAATTTTTTTTTTAATTTTTCAATTTTTTTTTCTTCTTTTTAATAATTAAAAAAAAGATGAAAATTATTTACAAAAAATTCCATTTTTATCAGCTGTAGAATTACTACCCTTTACCCTCTCAATCTATAGCCAAGAAATCAAATTGCTACCATTCATAGCTCCAGCAGGCTGCTGCAGTCACCAGAAGAAGGCTACATTTATCTCAATAAAAGAAGATTTATCTGAACAACTGCCTTCGAGATTTTAGAAACAATTAGTGGAAAGGTTAAAAAGATCAATATAGTAGTAATAAGATGTTTAAAACATATTAGAATCTTTTATGGCTAGAAAAAACATCAGAACTTGGGGCCTACTGATGGTTACCCCAATCCCATGTATTTCCCAGTATAATGGTGATTGCATGTGTTAAAAGATCAGCAATAGATAAATGGAGTCAGCCTTGGTTTCTAGGATTTACTTGGACACTTAGGAGTCAAACTCAGAGCTTAAAACTGTTAATGGGGTGATCAATTTGTCAACAAATATCAGATGGGATTTTGCAGTTGTGAGGACAGAATACTAGAAAAAGAGCACTTTTTTCAATAAATCAACACACTAGAGAAGAATCAACACACAGCTGAGAAGAAAAAAAGAATCATAACATTTAATTAATTGCAATTATTTCATCAACAAGTGTAAGTAGTTACTTATTTCATTCCTAATGAAATCAGGGAGTTTTGGAGAAGGAAGGATAGGTTTAGGTAGTATATTTTAAAATTAATGCAAGTCACAACATTTTGCTTTGAATCCAAATGTGTATTCCAGCTTTTGAGACTTTGATAGTGTTAGCACCTGGGGTTTGAGTTCAGGACACTATAAGCCTGGTATTCAGTCAAAATCCAATATAAATGGTTCTGGTCCTACAATAGAATAAGCAAAACTGTGTAGGAAAATTAATAATTTACCCAAACTTTAATCCAAACTAAAGGCAGGTGAGAATCCTGGAGAGACTGAGTACCTTTCACTGCTGCTTTTCAACTTGAATCTGGAATTCAAAGTAAATAAAACAAGTTTGACCCCAAAAAGATTTGCAGCTAAGAATGAGAGTTCATTTTTTAAAACACTTGCAATCTAACAAGAAGGCTTTTATCCAGAACAGGCAGCCCAACTGTGTGGATCAGAAAGCCTCTTTTCCTAACTCTGTAGAAAGCAGTGAGAAATTTGTTTCAGAGTAACCAAACATCAGACCAAATCTCTGATGTGTAAAACATAGGCAGACACCTTGACACCAAGTTATAGATTGCACAGCAGGATTGAAAAATATCAAAGTATCAATTTTTTTTTTCAAGATCTGGGAGAAATTTTTTGAATGGCAGAAAGGCTTAGCTCACATTTCCTGGCCTTCTCAAATCAGTTTAACTCCCATTTTCCTAATATCTGAATGGATGCTTTTACCAGATTCCAAACTGTGCTAAAGCCCAAGGTATGGGATTTATTCAAGTATTTCTCAACACACAAAACTGCATTATCCAAGACTTCTTCTGCACAAAGATCTCCTCTTGTCTACTCTAGAGAAGACAAAGCCTCAAAGGGAGTGTTACAGCAAGGCTGCCTAATAACCAGATTGAATCTCACAAGCAACCTTGTTTAGAGGGGATGAATGGGGAAGAATGATGAGCAGGAAATTAAAGCAGGAGAACTACCCACCACCATTTAAAATGAAGCCAGAAAACGGGAAATTTAAAGGATTTGAAAATAAAATGGGCTTCCCGGATCAAAGCTTTGCAAAAGGAATACAGAATTTTTAGCCTTTAGGTAGCCAGTTCAGAATCCAGCTGAGGTCAGGAGGGATGAAAGGTTATCATCCTCTAATGATTTTCACAAACTTAATTAAAGACTCCATCAAACTTTTTATGTTCAAGTGCACAACCCTAACTTCCACTGGAGACAATAGCAAAACTCATATTGACTCAGAAAGGAGCCAGCCTTTACCCATAAATAGGTATCACGTCGATGACCGGAGATAAGCTTATTTAAAAACAAAAAGGTGAATACAGTCCAGATGTAAAGAGGCTTGGGCATCTTGACATACGTTTCATGATTTTAGTTGCAACTTAATGAACAGTCTTGCTGAGAAGATAAAACAAACAGCAAGCCAAAAGGAAGTAAGACCCAAACTAAAGAAAAGCAAATAATTAGACTGTCCACAGAAGGACAAGCATCATGAGAGAAAGAAAAAAACTTAGGTCGTTGGGTATAAAGTTGTACTGGAACTGATGAGCATTTCTCTCCCTTTAAAAAGAAAAAAAAAAAAACGAACAAACAAAAACAAACAACAAAACAGGTCTTGATCTATGGTGTCACAGGCAGAAGCAAAAAAATTTGTCATATAGATGTGGTTTTCAGATTTAAATCATATATATTTCAGCTTGCAAATGCAAATCTAGTAAGGAAATGCCATGAGAATATGTTGATTCAGTAAGAAACACAGAGAGAGCATTGAGTCTTGGATGAGCCATAACTCTTTTGGAAAGAAATTTGAGTTCACTTACACATTTTTGACACAAATACACAAAACCTGCAATGTGTAAGTTCTCATCTCATTTGGCACCTAAACTCATTAAACTGTAAATACTGTGTTATGTCATGAGATCCTGATGAACAGATTTTTGCAACCTCCTGAGACCCTACAATTTACCACTCAGATTTCTCTACTTGTGAGAGGTTATCATGGGCTAAATTTAGAACAGGCAAAACCAAGGAGGAAGAACCAAAGTACATGATGTATTCAAGAGAAAACTGAGGAAGAACCAAAGAACCAAAATCTCTCTTGAAAAATGCTCTTTCAATGTATTAATATATTTGCATTTGTTGCTGGAATTGCTTGAAAGCCTCATCTAAGTGGTGCCATAGCAAAGAGGAAGGGGTAAAAGAAGACTAGGGATAAGAATTAGAATCTGGCTTTTAAAAAAAGTAACATTCAGCTTACTACCCAACGCCATGGGTCCTACTGCACTTCATGGGAAACTAGACCTCTCTTTCCTTCATGTTACCCTGTGTTGTTAAATGACAAATGACATGCTTCAAAACTCTTATCATGGCTCAAATAGAAGTAAAGGTATTCTTAGAGGTTCTCAAAAGTGAGAGCTGTACACAGACCAGTAACATTTCCTCAATAATTTTGTATAATGCAAACATTTTCTTGGATACAATTAGGATGTTCAAGATAAAACTGCCTACTTGTTTAGACTCAGGATTAATCCTCAAGAGAAAACCTGAACATCCTGAAATTTGTCCCAAATAAAAAGGAAAACATATTGAGAACAATTTCCCAGCAATTTAATAGTTAAAATTTTTAAAGTATTTTTTTTCCTATACTTCCATTTTGAAATCTGAGGTTATAATATCAAAATGGCAAAATTAATCTGAACTTCCCATTTTAATAACCATGGTTCCAGATTTGTGTGTTTGGTGCTTTTCCCTGAAAAATTCTAAGGGGATGAGCACATTTTTTTTTTTTGTTGAAAAGCAACTCTTTACTAAACACCATACATCAATGGAAAGATAGTTCACCAAATAATTGCACCAATCTACCCCAAACAGCTGTTCTTTCACAAACTGGAAAGAAAAAAAAAATAACAAACTAGCTTTGTTGGTAGAAACCTTGAAAACATGAAAATGTAAACTAAAATATCTTTTTAATTATTTATTGATGTTAGAAACTAAAGTATGTGTTGTCATTTATATGCTGAACTGTTTACAGTCCTTGTCTTTCCTGAGCATCTGAAGACCTCTTGAGAAACCAGTGGGGGAAAACCAGAAAACAGGGCTTCATTCCCAGCATTCCTTTAAGTCTTGTGTGGCAGATAACACAGACCTATTTGTGTAAAATCTCACTAAAATCACTAATTTTCAATAGTTTCCTAAGGAAGCAACAGAGCATAGTGACATGAGTCATCTGATGTGACATTTGCATCACACCATGGGTTTCAGCCACAGTAGCTGAAGGATGTCTGGGTTGAATGTTCTCAGAATTTATGGCATCTGCATAACCTATATGTAGCTTGAGATGCTGCTCACCCCACTCAGCCCAAGTGACTAATTGTCCAACAGTGATTGAATGGAAGAACCCCCAGAATTTCCTCAGATGAGACCTTATGACTTCTCTATCTGGAGTACCCCTAAAGCTCCCTGTCTCCACTTCCCTTAGTTTTAAAAGGAGAGAATAATAGCAATTGCTTCAAAGCCTTCAAATGCATAGCTTAGTACCAGAGAAAAGAAAGCACTGTAGAGACAAAAAGCTTAACATCTTTTTCAGTGCAGAGGAGTCCTGAATGGTTGCTGTGGTTTGGTACCTCTTCATAGATAAGTCTCTCTTCTGTTGTCTTTCTGACCAGTCAAGTCAGGTCATTTATCAAACTAATTGCTTTAAAGACAGACATTCTTAGGCAATCTGTTCCCTCTCTGTATTTCCCATTACAGTCATTGAAAGTTATGTATGCAGATGAAAATGATAACAGACCTCTTGCGCTCTCAGAATATTCCTTTTTTAAACAAACACTGGGAACTCCAACAGCAAACATGGCTGAGTCCAGTCCAATCTGACAGTTCTCGGAGTAAGAAAATACAATAGCTGTTCTAGTGTCAAGCAACTCCAGTCCATTGTTTACCCAAAAGTTTGAGACCTGATTAAACAGTCAGCTTAAGGTCTGGAAACATGTTCAGCAATAGCACCTGTGTGCCAAGAGAAACATTGCCATGATCACCAGATCCTGCAAACAATCCCCACCTTCCATTTCTCTGCTACTGAGAGATAAAAATTAATGTGACAGGAAATAGTGTGAAGAAATGCTGGACTTACACAACATGTGATTCACACCAAACTACCTGAAAAAAGTTAAGCAGAGACATTCAAATGTAAGATTGTGTAAGATGTATATAATCTATTCAACTGAAGTATAGCCAGCATCTGGGCTTTTTCTCTGTTCTAGTCCTCAGCCCACAAGTTTCATTGTGAAAGGGAGTGGGACATGATAACAGCCACTGTGCCTGGATCCCATCTGGTTTGTCCTCAGGTGTTGCAAACCATCACTTTGTCATTGTAGACAGCCTGCTCCTTGACAGGACGCTTGCAGACACTTGGCCCCTTGGGACACACATCCCCCCTCCCTTACCGAGGGACCACATTTCCATTCACTGCAGACAGAGCAGCCTTCTGCAGTTCCATTGGCACAGGACTGAGCAATCAGGGCTGGTGGCTTTCAAGGGGGATTACAAAAGCTCTGAGTAAAAGAAGCCATACAACAAGATCTTTCTTCTGCTTTCCCTGCTTTTTCCAGCCTGTAATATTCCTTACAAACAAGCCAACAAGTGCTGAAGTCTTTGAAAAAGATAATTGCCATGCGTGTTGGATGACCATCTCTGCTGTGGGGCTCATTTTTGGACATGACCAAAAGCAGACAGACCTAAAACTGCCTAAATGTGTAAGATTATGGAAGTCTCTTGCTCACAAATAAAATACAAAAAGGGACACTAGTTGTGATGATATTATGACCAAAATGTTCAAGTGCTATATTAATAAATATTAGTAGATGAAAGAGTCCATTCCCTCAGAAGCTAAAGCATTTGTCAAGATATATACATCTAAACAAAAGATTCACCTGAAGGTATAAAAAACCAAGTGCTTTTTCAATTCATTCCTAAAGTTCAAAATATATTTCCATCAATATGAAAATGAAATGGCGTGCCATAATTCAAACAAAAAGCCAATCAGACAAAAAGCAAACCAACCAAACAAAAGAATATAACTCCCAAAGAAAAAACCTCACCTGACTATTCCAGTCACAAATTTTGGAAATTGGTACCACTCAACACAATCCCACACTTTGCCTATATTATATTACATTCCTGTATACTTTGTAGGCACTAGTCCCCTTCAGTATTCTCCTTTAGTCCCCTTTAGTATTCTAAGCTTTCAGTTGATGCTCAGTAGTGTCAGTAGAAGGAATTCAGTTGATTTCTGTGACCCATGAGGCAGTATGGAGATATCCATATGCATGAGTATGTTGTAAAATAAACCCTTACGGACTTGCATACTGTTAGAAAGATTTACTTGGGGGTCAGAGAATGCTATGAAGTGGAATTATCAGTGCTATTCTATAATTATTGTAAGTAAATAGCAGAAAGTAAAGGTAAACTGTGGAAAAAAAGTATTTTTCAAGGAGGAAATCTTTAGAATTTCATAATTAATCTAGAAAAGCATCTAATAATGATTAAAAAAAAAAACTAACAACAATCTTATGCTTCCATAGTGTTTCTCCCGATGCTGCATGCAATTGAATTCACTCCAGTTCATGTGTGAACACAGTTTTTTTTTACTGTGGGTACCCTTTCAATAACAAAATTTATATCATCATAAAGCAGCACACAAACAGTCAGATCACTGTGAGCTTACTCCTATCTCCTTGTGATTGATAAATCCCCCTACATGATACTTTTCAGACACTGAAAAATTTGGTAATTTTGGTGTATTTAGAGGAGCATGGAGGATGTGACCAAGTTGCTGACAGCTTTCTTGTGCTAAACTGCAGCACAGCTCTGAGTCTGCTCAGACTCTGCTCTGCCCCAAGCATTCAAAGAAACTGCAGGAGCCTTTTAAACACTAACATACCTTCAGTGAGTGTCAGTGTTGCCTCATTTATATTTACTTTCTTCATCACACACGTGTTTACTTCAGCATTCTTTTCCTGCTGTGCCACCTAGTTCTGCACTGAAACTTCCTTCTGCCCAACAAGACAGTTCCTATTGTTCTTTATTACTGTGGACATTGCCATAAAAGAAAATAAAGAGTGTTTCTATAGACACATCAGCAACAAAAAAGAGAGCCAAAAATCTCCATCCTTTACTGGATTAGGAGTTACAAAGCCTGAAAAAAAGGCTGAGGTACTTCATCTCTTATTTGCCTCAGTCTTTAATAATAACTAACACTTGTTCTGTGGGTACCCAGCCCCCTGAGCTGGAAGACAGGGAGCAGAATGAAAACCCTATAATCCAAGGAGGAAAGTTCAGAAACCTGATGCACATCTCAGACACACTCGAGCCAATGAAGCTGGATAGGATTCACCCAAGAGTCCTGAGGGAGCTGGTGGAAATCCTCACCAAATCATTTCCTATCTCTGGCAGCAGTCCTGTCTAGTAAGGGGAAGGGTGCAGATGTTGTTTACCTGAACTTTACTAAAGCCTTTGTCACATATTCCCTCAGCATTCTTTTGGAGAAACTGGATGCTCATGGTTTGGTCAGATGTGCTATTCACTGGGTGAAAAACCCAGCCACCACAGCTGGGTGGCTGGGCCCAGAAGGTGTTGGTGTATGGATTTACATCCAGCTGGCAGATAATCACTAGTGGGGTTCCCCAGAGCCCATTATTGGGGTCAGCCTTGATTAAAATATTTATCAATGGTTGGGACAAGGGAATTGAGTGATCCCCAGTCAGTTCGCAGATGACACTAATTTGGATGGGAGTGTTGATCTGCTGCAGGATAGAAAAGCTCTGCAGAAGGATCTGAACAGGTTGTATCCCTTGTCCAAGACCATTTGGATAAGGTTCACCAAGATGAAGGGTTAAACAAGTGTCCTGCCCTGGAACACAACAGTCCCATGCAACAAACGTTACAGGCACTACAAGCTTGAGGCAGAGTGGCTGGAAGACCACCCTGCAAAAAATTGTCTGGCAGTGCTGGCTGACAGCAGCTGAACATGAGGCAGCATTTTCCCCCACTGGCCAAGACCACCAATAGTATCCTGGCCTGCATCAGCAATAGTGTGTCCAGCAGGACCAGGGCAGTGATTGCTGCTCCTGTACATGGAACTGCTGAGGCCACACCTCGAGTGCTGTGTCCGGTTCTGGGCCCTTCACTGCAAGAAGGACACTGAGGTGCAGGAGCACTCCAGAGAAGGACAGTAGAGACAATGTCTGGAGCCCAAGTCTTATGAGGAGCATCTGAGAAAGCTGGGGCTGTTCAGCCTGGAAAAAAGGAGGCTCAGGGGAGACCTTATCATTCTCCACAGCTACCTGAAAGGAGCTTTCAGCAAGGAAGGGGTCAGTCTTTCTTCTACAAGCAGTAGGGCAAGAGAAAACAGCTTCCAGCTGCACTAGGGCAGGTTTAGATTGGATATNGCATCTGGGAAAGCTGGGGCTGTTCAGCCTGTACAAGAGGAGGCTCAGGGGAGACCTTATCATTCTCCACAGCTACCTGAAAGGAGCTTTCAGCAAGGAAGGGGTCAGTCTTTCTTCTACAAGCAGTAGGGCAAGAGAAAACAGCTTCCAGCTGCACTAGGGCAGGTTTAGATTGGATATTAGGAAAAATCTATTCAGAGAAAGAATCATTAAGCATTAGAACAGCCTGTACAAGGAAGCTGTAGAGTCACCATCCCTGCAGGTGTTTAAAAGAAACGTAGAGGTGGCACGTAGGGACATGGTTTAATGGTGGACCTGGCAGTGCTGGGTTATTGACTCAACAAGCTTAAAGTCTTTTCCCACTTAAACAATCTTGTGATTCCTTTGGTCATTTTATTGCACCTATTTCATCCTCTGAGACATGCAGAATATCTTATACCTGTAAAACATGATTTTCCTTGTTAGTCACATATATGAATTCCAGCACAGTTATAAGTGAAGGTTTTTGGGGAAATTTCTAACCTTACAACCTTAACCTGGTCCTTATAAACACTTGGGATACAATTCTAAAACTTTTCCCTCAAGTTTTTTCACACAGGACCAGACATGTTGCAGGGGCATTCTTAAATATTTATAAGTTATTCCAAAGAGATAAAAAAAGAAAAAAACTGAAACCATCCCAAATGTTCCCATGCATGTTTGAGTCTACTAAAAATTCTTAAGATTCTCCCAGAAAATAGTGTTCTACCAATGCAGGGTCATGGTCTTTGGCCTCTACATTGCCCCAAGCATATTTACCATTATTATAAGACCTGTCATTCATCTCTTTAGATCTCTGACAGAAAAAAAATGTTTAGCTGTTTTATCTAGTTAGACAATATCTTGATGCAGAAACAAGAACTCCCAAGCCTGTGTGTCAGCCACAGAACATCTGTGCTTTTGTGCTGGTGATTTTGTGACACATTTAATACACAAAGAAAAACTTTTTCCAGCTTTTTCAGCAGATGCTTTACGTGTATTTTAAAAATATAGTGAATGTGACATCCTTAATGTCTCTGCTGCTAAAGGAAATCTGTACACAGCATGTAATGCAGCAATATATTCATTGGAGCAACAATTTTTCAGTATTCCAAATTAATCAGAGAATCAGAAGTTGTGCAAAAAATAATATTTTTTTTCTTGAGGCAGTTAGTGGTTCAGTTTTGTGTGCTTTAAGGCAATGATTTTTTTGGTGGATCTTCTAAACTCCTGCAATATAAATAACCAATACACTGATACAGTATGTGTAAAATACCAGTCATGTCCAAGGTCAGACTTACTTTCTCCAGACATACATCAGTTGGTTTGGTTACTTGGCTGGATGCTCAATTTCTCTAGCGAAACATACAGGAACCCTAGCTATGTTTTTCAAGGTAAATTGAATTACTTTAGTCTCAAAGTCCACTCATAATTCTTAAAATTTACATATATTCTTATAAGTATAAAAAAACCCATTGAAGTCTATAAATTAACCTCTTAACTGAAAGCCATTGGTGTTTTATTTCTCCTGGGCTTTTAGTCCTGAGGCCATTAGCCTGCCTTGAGCTCTGACAACATAAAGCTGACTTGTGAAACTCTAGGTCATTCCCTGGATAAGTCAGAGCTAAAAGTCTTTTCCTGAAGGCTGAAATGAAGGAGACACAAAATATGAAAACACCCCTTTTTGTCACCCACCTTATCACCGAGACAGCTTTGTCCCAACTTCAAGATCACAAGGTAGGAAAATTACCAACACCTTCAACTTCCCTAACTAGGCATTGGATCTTAGAACCAAAATAATCAGAGCAGCAAAATATGAGGAGGTTAATCCAGGAATGTAAAAGAAATTATGTTCATTTATTCATTTACCTGGAAGTAACCTCATGGCCACTAGGACAAGCTGAATCAATCTCTGGGATTTAGTAATGAACAATAATGGGATATTGCCCATGGTGACTACTTCTCCCAAATTAAGCTACAGAGCTTCTATCTGCTTCTTCCCACAGCCACCTTTAAGTGTTGCAAACCCATCCTGAGAGCAGTAGAAAAGACCTTTGGTAATTTGGCAGCCTACGGGTCAAAATCTGCCATGCAACTCCACACACTCACATGCTTCTGCCTGGCATTTAAGTTTTTCTGCAGGAGAAGGATGAATAAGGAGAGGAGGTCTACAATTTTGCTTTGTTATTGTTTAAAGGCTTGAGGGGCTAAGGAGACTGCTCTGAGATTATGGGACTGTAAGGCATGGTGGGAAAGAGAAAGGTGTTGATTTAGTTCTAGAAGGAAGAAGAGGAATCAAATACAACTTTAAAACAAAAAAGCAAGATCATCACTAAAAGAAAACTTTCAAATGTTAAAGGAGTAAAATAGATCATATGATCTTCATCAGATTTCAAAATGTGAGATTAAAATCAGGCAAAGGTAAGGAACAGCAACAAATGTGTCACAGAAAATTGACACATATCACAGATTCAGTGAAGAAATGAGAAACAAAGAGAAAAAAACATAAAATCTGAAAGCAAAGAAAAGAAGATACAAGTTAAATAGCCTTCCAAACTAATCCTATGCCATTTTCTCAATGTTTATAAACTGTGAGTTAAACTGTGACACTTTAAGGCATACAATGAATAATTTTTACCCCATAGATTCTTCTTTTTAAAATTACCCGCTTCTTCTCAAAAGATTTTAAAATATTTATCCTTTTTGCTGATCTGATTGATCTAACACTATAATTCTTAAAGGATGTGCCTAAGTCACCACGCTCGTACTGATCCACAAATAACGGGAAAGAGGGATCCGCTCACCTCCTGTGAGCAAGCAGAGCCACATTAATGGAACAGAAAGAAGGAGGACATGCCATTGCTTGTCAGCTAAACTGTTATGCAATTGCTGGAATGATGCAAGATCAGGCTTGGAAGTGGAGCTGGGCTTCCTATTCCCCGTCCTGAGAGATGCAGAGCATTGCAGAGGTATCTGGTGAATCTCCAGGGATAAGGTTCAAGTCTTGTCACTACAAATCACCCTCCGCCAAGCAATTTGTGCAGCAGCTTATAACAGCAGTTAAACAAAGGAGTCATGGGGCCATCCTCCGGACTGAGGGCAAGGCAGTTGCTACTGGGGAGAGGAGACTGGGAGATAAAAGCAAAGCAAACATGCCAAAGTTAATAGGGCAGAAAGGCTCAACCTCCCTCCGATCCTGGCTGCGTGGCAGGAAAAGACGGCGCGTAGGCTATGAATGGAGAAATGCGTGAGGGCATCTGCACCAACCAGTCACACTGAAATCTGTCATCTTCCTTCAGTGCTTGCCTGAACAGGTGGGGTTTTCAGCTGCTCTCTGGAGGCAGGACACTTGCATTCATGCCCTCAGACACTGCAGGAGCAACTTTCTACAGACTTAATAAAGCAAATGCTAATAGATTTACATGGGGAAAGCTATATTTATAACAGAAATGGAAACTATGTCAGGTCAGGTTGCTTTCTATTTTCTTGATGTTATTACCATTAATATTATGCAAGAAGATACTTTTCTCTTAAGGTTTTTAAAATAAAACATTGGAAGCTGCTAAAAATCATGGAAAAAATAAAAATGGGATGTTTTGGAGAATATTAGCCTGTTGTTTCTGAGATAGTCCCTAATGACTCTGGGTATTTTCCAAAGTGCAGAATATAGTTTCAGAGTCTTTCCTGAGTCTGATAACTGAGAATCAAGTTGTAATTCCAAAAAAATAAAGGTTGTGCCTGAGGCATTTTTATTTCAATAAACAAAAATACTCAATCTTAATATGTCATTCCAGATGCATTGCCTGCCTTTTTGCTCTTTTCCTTCCCTAAAAGACTGGGGACAGAGAAGTGTCTCATTCCTGGCAATCAGAAAGTTCTTCCAGAAAAACTTCATAGCACAGTCTATGATTCACTAGGCATACTTGAATGAAGCCAAGCGTCCACATACTTAGAATGGTATTTTGCAAAGTATGTGGAGACTAATACAACTTTCCTAATGTGGCTAGTGGGTCCAGTTAAGACAATGACCTGCAGACTTTACAGACAAACCAAAGGAATCCTTGAAAGAAATCTCAGAATCCTGGGTGGCCTGATAGAACCTGTACTATTCCCACAGTGTCAATTGCTGTGCTGTTAGGTGCCTAACAAGATCTCAAGTGCCCTCAGTGCCACCTCAGACATAGGCATTATCAATATAAGAAATAAACCTCATAACATTCCCTGTGTGGTGTATACAGAGATGCAGGGGAACCCAGGATGCACTGGATGGACCTCTGGGAGCTGCAGAGCCCTTGGTTGCCCATCAGCCCTAAAGCAAAGATACTGTAGGCATCACAGCAGTGACTAAGTGAAGGAGAGACCCTTCAGGGAAGTGGGGCCGAGTCATATTTATTCCTATAGATACTCCATAAAGGTGCAGTTTTTGCATATAGGTAGGGAGCATTGGGAATATCTCCATGCTTCCTATCAAAGCAAGGTTACTTGGAGAGTTGTAGGCAAGAGGTTTTCTGTGATCACCAGGTATCAGGTAATAAGAGGAGGAGCACAGGGATCTTAGAGTAAGAAGGTATCCTTTTTACCTCTTGAGCTTTCAGGATTTACTTGTTTTGGAAAAGCAGAGATCACTCTAAGACTGATGGAGTGAACTAAGCTTGGGGTTTAAAGCAGTGGTTTCACACTATAAAGATGTTATGAACAGCAAGCGAGGTTTCCTGGCCTAAGCAACAGACATACACTTTTCACTAAATAGCAGACCAGGATGGAAAGAGGTTGGTAACAAAGGAGTTGAAAAGTATTCCACTACTCTTCATCTGGATATAAATAGCTGAAACTAGGAGGCTTGGAGTCTAGGGATTTTTCCCTCTGAAAATGGGAAGCAATGAGAAAGGTAGCCTACCTTTTTTGCCAGGGAGGCTCAGCAAATATGATTCCTGCAGAATTTATTATCATGGTGTATTAAGTTTGCTAATTTCCTTCAGGAAAAGGGAAATGTCTAAGTACATTTCTTAAAGCTTCTAAGAACGGAGTCAGGGATACGATTTCAAAGCCCTTAATAAGAAATGTCAGACCTTGATCTAATAAATTAGACAACAACTATGAGCATTCTTCTTTCCCACTGTTATTTTGAAAATATTTCAAAATAAAGATGAGAAACTCTAGAAACCAGAACAAAAATTCTAACCTTGGTTCAAGACTTTACATGAACTTTTCACTTTTTATGTTAGTATTGAATTTTTCATTTTCTAACAATCTTGATTCAGCTACTTCATTTCTACTTATGTGAAAAAATTGCAATGCGTATAAATGTTATGCACAAAGTTAGCAAAATGGTGATGCACACAAGATGTTGCAACAGGAGATAAAATATTTCAAAAATTTCAGAAACATTTTCCATCAAATTTTGTCACAAAGGACAGGTTCTGATATAAAAACGTATTTTGGTTTTGCTATTACATGTCATGCCATAAACCTGGCACGTTCTGATAAACATAAACAAGGAAAAGGTTATTATTGTACTTATTTAAATTACACATAGTGATACAGTGGTTATTTACAGGCAGAAACAACTGAAAGTATTACAAGAACTTTTAGCAAAAATAATCCCTTTCCTTAAGGAACAGGAGTCCACAAATGGGTTATAATACATAAATATTCTTGAGTCTCATTTTAGTTTTAACTGTTCAAATCTTTTTCTGTGGGCCCAGCAATTCATTTGATCAATGTTATTATTACTCAGCATGGCTTGAAATTCCTGTCTAAATTGCTTAATGCTAGATGACATGCACTATCCAAAAACCACTAGTGCATTATATTGTTCCAGGATGGATTTGGTACCATCTCAGGAACCCCAGGGAACTTCTAAGGCTAGGACAACACCCTTCTCAACAAGCAGCATTATTTTCACCTATTTATCTTTGTAGTGCTGTGATCAGAGGCAAAGTCTATAATACTTTTCATTGGGATTCCACATATAATATTCATAATTTTAAAAATTTTCACTGCTCCTGTAAGCACATGGCAAAAGCAATCACAAAGGAGTGGTTGTTTTCTACAGCTGCTTGCCCCCAACATTTTATTTCTTGTCTACAAGGCATGAACATAGCCTTTATTTGTAGCAAGAGGCTGTTATATAACATGAAAATAAGATTCAAAATTTGAAAATAATCTCTGAGTGTATGCATAAAATTCTAAAGGCCAGTCTCTGAGTGCATGAGTATACTATTAACATTGATTTCAGCTGATGCTGTGAGACAGTATCAGGACTTTAACCCCACAGTACCAGGAGTGCTCTTCAGGTAAACTGCTAGAAGAGACTTTCAAAGAAAAATCTGGTTCTCCTCCTTTACAACTGAATCTGTTGATTTTAGCAGCACTAAAACATCAGGCCTCAGCATGCCAAGTATTGTTTGCAAGGTCTTCAGTCAGCATTGCACTTTAGAAGGACCTTACAGGATAAAAAGCAAAAAAGAAAATTCCTTCTTAGAACAAACAAACATACTCAATTCTTTTTCTGCACTGAAACATAGGTTTTATCCTAATTTAATTAACGTGTTACCTTGGGGCAACACAGCAGTTCAGAAAAAGGTACAAGGAAATTAAAAGGGCAACGGAGCAATCTTACTGAATATTTCTCTAAAGGAAAAACATTAAGGGACTCTGACAAAAATTTATCCTTTAAGGAAAGATAAAAGAATTAATTCAAGCTGGTTAAATATTTTTTTTCTTTCATATGAAAACTAAAAATGAGACAAAATCTGAAGACAATCGTCAACCATTTTACCACATGAAGAATGGTTTACTAGCAAAGTCAAAAATATAAATATGTACAGATGCTTTTATTTTTACTGTGTAGAGCCTATTTCTAGGAGAGAGGGGAAGATTACTTTCATCAGGATGCATGAGCTGTGTTTTTCTTTATAGCCTAACTTGAGTGTTTTACTTTGTATCTCGTGACTCAGCACTGCCGAGCCTGCCTTGCTCGTTTCCTGCTGTAAAAACACCAGTGCCGACGCTTCCCAGCACCCTTGTTTCTGGGCAGTCTCACACTCAGACCAGGGCTTTGAATCCCCAGACGTGGAAGTGTCCTGACCCAGGGATTAGCTTGGGCCCACCATGAAGAGATGAAATATAGACACGGATGGCTTCTCAGAGCACATCAGTAGCATTAATCTGTTTGTCTGCCCTATTTATCCTCATTTGGCTTGGCCAACAAAACATCAAGACAAAGCAAACATGGAACTGCCGTTATTACTCATCCAGCACCAATTGCTGCTGCCCTGCTCCCAATGCACCTAAATTTAGGATATTTGGCTTAACTAGAAGCATGGGCTATAATGAAAAGCAGATGTAGACGCTGCCACCTTTTGGTGATAGCCAATTAGATTATTACACACTCCCCAAATTCACTGATGTTGCACCTGTATCCATCCCGGAGTGGTTCTGGCACAAGGAGAGAATCCTTAGCTCCTGACTAGCCTGAAAGGCAGACAGAACTTGTCTTCTAGGAACTGCTTTAAAAATAGACATATTTTTAAATAACTTTGTCTAAAGTCATCTTGCCATTTCAAGGCACTACTGCAGAGCTTTAGACTTCTTTCTGACAAAGAGAATGGCTACAGCACAAGCCCACTCCAATCATTTATGTCAAGGCCTTAATATGAAGGGAAGTTAAATTCTTTACTCCTTAGACCTCTGAACATTAGTGGCAACATCTAAAAACAACCTTGGTGTGTTTTTTTCCTAGAAGCTTGTCCACTGCATCACAGGAGGAAAGGACAGAAATACCTGGGTAGCAGAAAGATGTTGGGGAGGAACATTTCCACCTTAGCAAAGAGGAAGGGCCCCCACCATCCACACCCATCCCAGCAGTCAGAGCCAGGCAAGGCAGCAGAGCTCACAGCAGGCAGATTTCAACATGCAGTCTGACCAGGGAGAGGTTCACAGCAAATCCCTGCCAGGCTGTCAGCACAGCCACTCAGGGCCATCCCAGTACCCCAGCATTGCAGAAGCAAGTGCTCCACCAGGCACCTTGCTCCTGCTTGTTGTATTTGGGACATCAGCCTGGACTGGAGGAACACCAGCACCTGGAGCCACCATGGGATGTCATGCAGCACCTCCTGAAGAGCACTGAGGCTCAGTATTCAGGAGGCTGAAAGAGAAAGGGAGGAGGGAGGGAAAGGGGAAGGTGTTATGCCAGCACTTGGAGCGGCAGCATGCTGTCTAAAAGGCTATCCATTTTCCTGACGGGTATCCAGTGTCCTGCTGTCAACAGTGTGCAACAAAAAGGAGTGTGCTGCTCCATTCCAGGGCAGCAGCAAAATGCCCTCTGCCACACATGCCCTCAAGGCCCTGACAGGTAATTCAACCTTTGCTGAGCGTGTCCCTAGGGCACCCTGTGCTCCTCACTGCCTGGACTGTGGCCAGCTAAGGCACACAAGTCCTCCTTCCATGGGATTTCCCTGCCTGAGAATCAGCAAATGTGGTGCTCAGTGGGTCAAGAGGAGCTGTCATTCAGCCACCAAAAAAAGGAAAATAAAAAACATCAAACTCCCAAAGGTTTTGAAAAGCTAAAATTGTCCTAAGAAGTTAAATCAAGTAGGTCATTCTCACCAGGTAAATACAAACCCAGGCAGCTTTCTGAAAGCATTTTGCTTGTACACAGCATTTATTCATGTATTTAGCTGTTTGGTTTTTTTTTTTCACTTATATGGGCACAACAGGAAGAACTCAAAGAAACCTCTCATTTACCACAGGAGGAAATAATCTGAATAACAGAGAGAGAAACCTACAAATAGCAGCTCTTCCAGCTGGGTTTCCAGGCTATTAGCACAATACCTCTAGCTGTCACAACACATCACCCTTTGCTCCCTGATTGTTAATACTTTGTCTCAGTTTCCAAGCTGTCTTTGCTAACAAACAACCTTGTCCCAAGGCTTTGAACTTAATTGTTACATTTGTAAGTGATGATAGACTTTGTCACCGCTACCCTGACTATCCAGCAGCAACCCTGTTGAACATTAAAATGTATTACTTCAAGCACTCAAAAGTTCAGAAATAGAGGAAAAGTTTAGGATTGTGTATTTTAATCTCTGCACGCCATAAGGATGATGACTGATTAGTACTACAAGATGTAACCTTACAGAGGACTGAGGTCCAGTTTTCTTTTGAAGACACACAGTCATTTTTAGTGAGATGGGGTGATAGGAAACACCAAAGTTCCCACAGATCAATCTAAATGTGGCCCATGGGCAAATAAACAAAAGTGATATAATTTGGTGAGGGTTTACATTTATTAAAGCAAGTTCTCACACAATACAACTTCTCTCTCAAGGGTTTTGCATTTAGGTTACAGCTAAAGGCTTTTATTACTTTTAAGTTAAAAACTGATTTGCTTGGACAGCAGAGCTGAAATTCCACTTTGAAAAACAGTTTTTTGAGGCTTTAACTACAGATACTCAGCCATATATGATTGTACTCTTTTAGACTTCATATTTCTTCATGATGCTGGTGAATTAATTCCACTGAAAGGACATTAAGTGCTAATCTAAGTTTACAATAAAGTCAAGGCAGCCATTTGTAAACAGATACATTTAGGAGCTAGTGTTCATAGGTATAATAGGTAAGTTGTGCAGCTCTCAAGAAATGAAATACACTTAGATGTGTGGTTTTTTAAAATATCAGAGGTGTCTCTTGACTTTGTGGTGTAACATGCATCCCACACACCCTTTGTACAGATGATTTTTTTAATCTTTTATAGGTTTTTATGCATTAGCATCCATGGTGTTATCACACAGGGATGCACACACCATGCTTCTCTACCAGTGTTTGTTTGCTGTCTCTTAAAGAAAACCAGGCAATGGAGGGATTTGAGCAGTAAAAGCCTTCATCTTTCTTCAGTCTCTATCTGTGCTTTTTCCACACTCTGCATTTTTAGGTGCCACACAGGATAGTTTATGGTTACCCAGCAATGAGTGTCAGAATAACAAAGAATTGGCATCTGTGTAGCATCTGGAAATATGGTTGTAGCAAAACTGAGCAGTAACTCTCTGCAAACTACCTTAGCACAGGGATTACAAACACTACTTAACTCATATAAAAAAAGTGTTTTAAGTGCTAATCAAAAAAAGCTCAACCCAAACAAACAAAAACACCAACCAAACATACAAAAAATCAAACTAAAGGAACCCCAAACCTCCTGTTTTTCTAACCAGTAGCAGATGGAACCAGGGCAACAGAAACTGTATAAGCAGCTTCTCCACAGCATGCTGCCATCACATGGAAAGAAGCAAGAGGCTGGAGAACTGAGTGGGACAGATATAACACCCACTGGGCTGGGAGCAGCACAGAGCTCCTCTCTGTCAGCAGCAGGTNGCAAGAGGCTGGAGAACTGAGATATAACACCCATTGGGCTGGGAGCAGCACACAGCTCCTCTCTGTCAGCAGCAGGTGCCAACCTAACCTGCTAACACCAGCCCAGTTATACTTAGATATTGGTTTTTGACATTCATCTGGTACAAATACAGCTGAACTTTGCTTCTGCTCTGGTCTTTTCCCCCTCACCTTCACCACACCTAACCTGTCCATCCATATTGGCACATTAGATCCCATAACCACCTTAGCCCACATTAGATCCTTAGCCACCCCTTGCACTGCATCCCTTTTGCCAAAATGATCTGAATCTCACCAATTATAAAGGTTTACACAAGAGGCCAATGAGATGAATTGAAGCTGCAGCAAGCCAGGGCCCCTTCCCAGGGAGCAAGTTGGCCAATTCCATCATGTGCTGCTATAGCTAGACTCACCCAGAGCTTTGGTTTCTGTTGGAAAACTTTGTGCTAGAAGTTCAACACTGTCAAATACTTACTGCTAGTAGCAGTGGAACTAATTTTACCTTATGAACTGACATGAAGTTTGATTACGTTGCATACCTGTACCATTCAGTCACTCACATCACCAGTACACTGACTTCTACCCCTGAAAACCTGACTGCATTAGTGAATGCCCTCAAGAAGCTGAAGAGGTCCAGATTTTCAGTTTGGGGGGTCTGTCTTCATTCTGACAGGAAAGACACCTTTCTGCTCCAGTAGGCACGCAAGAAGACTCTGTGGAGTTCACACCCTGAGTTCTTCCAGGAACAATCTTGCTCATGTGGGAAAGACAACTGGAAATTGTTCTTTGAAGTCTTTGCTATGTTCTGGCTGCACCAAATCCTCTGATGATAGGAAGTAGCATAAGGCTGCTGACATTTGAGGTTTAGCACTGGCAGGCTTATTGCTTTTTTAAGGTTTTTTCAAGGTATGGTTCCAGCTGCAATAAGATGATTCAAAGACATTGGCTAATATCCTCCCAAAAACAGAGTGGCTACTGTAGCATTGCATTAACTCAGCCTTTTTTGTCATTTATTCCCTTAGAAAATACTGACCTTAATTTAAACACACTGTGTTTTAGCATAAAAAAGTTACAACTCATAAAAGAATATCTGACTTTATAAACCTACTCAAAGCCTTTTACTGAAGAGGGAATTCTTGGTTTCTATGAAATTGATAGATTTAATGAATATATTCCTGTTATAATATGACATCTCATTTTGCCCTCTCATAAATACTTGTCAGGTTTATGATTTTTCACTCATTGGCCAGGAATTGTGTTGCACAAGCTCAGATTGTGGGTGCTCATACCAAGTTTAATTTCACTCACAAGGAGAGTTGACAAAAGATCACAGTCACTAAGCCCTGGAATTACCCTAGATATTGCCCTCTGTGCTCTGCAAATGAAATCCTACAGAAGACCCTTTGGAAAAGAAGAACACGATGGTTAACTCTCAGAAATCCATTTTGCACAGGGCAGTGTCAGTACACAGAGAAGCATTGAATGACAGGCAGATCTGCCAGTTCCTGGATGAGCGAAGTCGGATGCTCAACATTACACTCTTGCTGTCTGCTCATCTCAGGCTGTTCCTTTCCCACTTTTCCTTGTTCCTCTCTCATGCCCTTGATTAACTACCAGGTCAGATAAGAAATTAAGAACAGTGAAATCAGAACCAGACCGCACCTGTCCCCAGCACAGCCAGAACAGAACTGAAATAAAGCACTTACAAAATTGCTGTGATCATAACCTTCAAAACGCCAAACTTCCCCAGCTGTCTGCTCTCATGGACCAGGCACTGGAGTGCAGACCTGGGCAAGAAGGCCCAGCAAGCTATTTCTAATGAAATGCTGTCACTTTGGGAAAGGCTAAAGCAGTCCACAGAGTAAAGATCTGTTTTTAGCAACAAAGCTTCTGAAAATAGATATGACAGTACTATTTGGTTCCTCGGGTTACGACTCAGTAATAGAGGGATCACTTTACTGCTATTTAATTTGATGCTGTAAGGGGAAAAGAAAACTGCTGTTATGAACGAAGCACTGCTTATCGACTACTTATCTATTACAGCAGCAATTGTCATGGTGAGTGCTTATTGTAGTGGAACATGTTGTTCTTGCAAGTTATAGAGAATAATTCACTCTAAGGATTCAGCTGCACAAGCTGCATTGCTGGTCCTGGTCTTAAATGCATATGTAGGCATAATCATCTATGTGTGCCTCTATATGTGTAAGACTTCTCAGTTCTCGACAGTCAAAGCTAAAGCCTTCTTTTTGCTAGCAGTACATTTCAGGAACAGCCTCATTTACCTGATGAGTATGGGTAACTGAACCCTACCAGATTTTTGACCGAGAAAATCCTGATGGCAGAAAAAGCATCATCACTGCTTCAGGGAAAGCATATTCAGACAAGGTCATTCTTTAAACCCTAAGAGGTGCAGGAGAACAGCAGTCTTTATAATCCAAGACAGGAAGCCAGGTTTACAGCTCTTGTTCAAGACTACTAAATTAGATCTCCAGCTCTACTCAGCACAAGCAGAGAACATCTCAGAATGAAAAAGAAAAAAGTTTATAATTTGAGTCCCACATGTCTAGCACCATAAAATTGTGAATGGAGTAGGAAACACAGGAAGAGATATCTTAGGCTGCGGTGTTTTTTTCAAGGAAGTTCAGTGTCCAAAGACCAAAATTTTTCTACAGTATAACTATGCTTTCTTTTGTAGAACAGGCAAGAATCAACTTTCTTTGAGAGACACAGCACAAGGCAATGTAGCAACAGTCTCCTTTGTAAATCCCTCATGAGCCACACACTAACACAGAAACAAGTTCATACTACAAAAAAAAAAAAAAAAAAAAAAAGATAATGTCTTCCATACAGTATTCTAAGTTTCCCAAATTCAAATTGTTTTCATAAGTCTGAATATTTGCTGCTTCATAATTAAAGGAAGTTATGAAGTGCTCCTCGTAGTTGAAGAGAAATACTGACAGATGTGCAACTAATGTTACATTTCAAAGCAAGAACATAATGCAAACTTGTCTCTTCTGAACAAAAAAAAAATAAATAAATAAAAGGCACATTTCATTAGGTAGCAGTCTGGTTTTGGTTTATCTGGTTTACAACCATAATGTAACCCCTTTGCTTATTAAGTTGTCAGAGGAACACAGATTAACACATAGATTAACAAGGGAAACACACCTTTCTAAAAGAATTACCCATTTCAATTAATCACTGAAGCGTGAATGAAGTCACAGAACATAGACAAAGAATTTTCACATGCTCTCTTTTGGCTACACGTACAGTTACGTGTATTAACAGAGCTCATTTGAAGATCACTGCTGATTTGACTCTTCTTCCAAGTAAAAAGCACTAACACACGAAGGTCTTACTGGGTTCCCACAAAGCACAACAGGAAATCCTCAATGAGAAAGCAAAAATATCCATAGAGGTGTGAAAGAGTAGAACAGAATTGCATAGTTATATCCAGCTCAGGTATTTAGTGCTGCTACTCACAGCTTTGAACAGAAATTTTGTTCTTGCTTGTAAGCAATGGTTATGGTACTCTATCTACACAGGTCCTTCATTAGTCTAGACTGTATATTACACCACTGTATCAATATACATTAGACCAAAAAACAGTTTCATTAGAAAGCCACTGTTAAGGAAGAACAAGTACAATATTGTACATGATGCAAAAACCTAGTTCAGGATTGAGAAAGGGACTATCTCAGACCAAAATCAGGATGGCATGTCACTAATCTGCTGTTATTCTCTGGGGTTGTAAGGCACTCTGCAAAAACGAAGCATTTAAAACAAGTTTGTGGCTACTGAAATGCTTCACAAACAGGTTCTTGAAGTGTCCTATTGCAACATATGTCCCTGGCACCCAAAACAGAGTCAACATCCAGCTGTTAACTGCATAAAGCTCTGCCAAAAAGCTGTGTTTCATATCCCCCCCAGCAGAGGACAAGGTGCAAGCAAGCACTGCAGCTGGCAGAGACAATAAAGCAGACTGCTCACCGCCACCCTCTGTGAAAAGACCTGAAAGAAGAATCCACAGAACACAGCATTTTTGTTATAATTTACATTTCTTTTCAGTCCAGATCAAAAATAAAGAGGAGAGTGAGAGAAAAATGTTAGGTACACTTTCCATGACAAGGGGAGCACTTTGGTCCTAAGATCACTCACTCCATATTAGACTTTCCATCCTTATGCATTTATGAGGACACTTTGGGGAAAAACTTTAGTGTAAACAATTTTTTATTTCCACACTGACATTTCAGCAAGAATAGCAGAAGAAAAGTTAATGGATGTGCAGAAATTTTTGCTTTGGACAATAGAATTAAAACTGATAGAACTCAAAATTTAAGAAACTGTGCACACCATGAGATTAGTCCTTATGTTCATCAGTGGTGGGATGGTATTGTTTAAAATGAAATTAGCTAAGCATTCAGAAGCCCTAATGATGGCTTATCTTCAGGTTAGGAATATATTGCAGATTCTCTGTCATTTTAAAACAAACAATAGATTTAAAAACAGAAGGCTACATAATTGCTTACAGGTAATGCACAATTACATCTGGAAAAGTGAATTCCATTTCACAAGGCAAAAGCATAGAGTGACACCTGCAAAGCAGCTCAATTTGAATAAGGCCATTCAGATAAATTAATATAATCACTCATACTAAAACTGAATGGAATACAGAACAAAAAAAAATTAACACATGACCAGCTTTTTATGCTTTATAATTTTCCTGGTCTTGACTACTTCTACAAGATAAGACTGAACATATACTTAAATCTTTGTAGGACTGTGGCTGAAACCAGCTTTGTAGTTGTTTCTTCTCTTGATTCACCATATTGCTTAGTGGCATAAGCTATGGCCATAAAATTCCCAAAAAGTATTTCTTATTACTCTAGTTGTGTACTGAACTGCATGTTTCTCTGAATCTGTCAAGCTAATTTTTAAACATCTCCATAACTTGAGTGCCAATACTGTTAACCATGAAATCTGTTTTGAATTTGAAATGGGGGGGAGGAAGGATAGGACAGGAGGGAGAGATAAATCCTGGATTTTTCTTTATCTTTTACAAATTTTATTACTTCAGACAAAAAAAGTGACTGAAGCAATAAAACGTTACTATTGCTCAGTGTAATGGTATGTGTTTGAAATACAACCCATTTGCTCTTCATTCACTTCATCAGAGTTTTGGCAACTGCTAAAGGCTTCAAGTATGTGTGTAGAATATTCCTTATGCTATCACATCCATATTATTTCTCCACTTACCATTTCTTACTGAGATATTTTTAACAGTTGCCCCCTTATCAGTTTTCTATTTATGGCTATGTGCTTTCCTCCGTCTAAAAACATTTAATGAGATTTGTTTATGAAACCCGTTTGCAATGCTTTGAATGCTGGCAGCAGCTACAAGAGGGAGATCAGAGACCATAGGTGCAGCTCTTCTTCCAAATCCCTATCCTGACTACAGACTGGTGGTCACTGCCAACTCACATGAAATATGGTCAACTATGCAATCCTAGCAATTATACAGATGACAGGACACAGCTTGAGTTTATATCATGACATTGCTCCATTGACCCTCTCTCTCTGACGCTAGGGGCACCACCTCCAGGAATCGTGGAAAGCAATAGGAATGCTGGGGAAGTAATATACTCCAAGTTCAGTTGGGTATTTGGGGAGCTCCGAAGGGCAATGTGGCAAGCTGATACTTAGCTGCCTTGTTTATCCCTTATTCTGGCTCCCTCATATTTATCTAGCTGTTTATGGATGCCTAAAAGCTACAAAAGCTGTTTTCTTTGGCTCAGAACTACAGTCTACAAAATACTGCTCAGTAAGGGGATCAAGTTTGTGTCCTTTAATACCTAGCCAGGTGTTTTTCAAAGTTGGCAGCCCTGTCTTTACTGATAAATTTGACTGCATTTTATGTCTTTTCTTTTTACAGTTGCAATGCAGACTGCTGTTCAGATATTTCTCCCTCTAAATCATGCATGAGCTTGACTTGTGGTAAAAGTAATTCAAAGACTTTCCCATAAGCAGTATGCCCTACCTACTAAAAGCAATTGAACAAAGAAGCAGGAAGTGTAGAAATTCCCATCTATCTAAAATTAGTTTGGATTACCTTTCCTAACTTCTTAAGTACCTAAAGGGTATAAATTATGTTTTGTCAAAGCTTAAAAACCCCTCAATTTCTAAAACCAGGAGAACAAAATCAGAAAACACTGCAGAGTGGTCTTACAAGAATACATTTGGGTGCAACAATTAGCATTGCATTGCAAACTTTCTTGCACATTTTGAGTCCTAGCACACCATTCTTGTAGTGGACTAATTACTGATTTTGAATTTCTTTTCCTTAGAACACTAAGACATAACAATTTCCCAAAGCAAGCCTCCTCAGAACAACAGTGGATGAATCTCTGCCACAATATTCCACAAAGGGCAAGGATTTTCATTCTTGCCAATATCAGAATTTTTTTTTATATCAAGTTCCCCACTCACAGACAACGTTCAGTCATGATCACAGCTTCCTTCCCTCCCTTCCCATTTCCATCTTGTGAAACTGCACGTTTTGCTTAGAGTGAGTTACCAAAATTTTCTTATTTGCTTCCAGTTTCCCCTACTGGTTGATACGAAGAGCTCAGTGGATACTTGTGATATGTGACAGCTGTCAAGAAGGGCCATGTTCCTGGAATGCAGCACAGAATGCATCCACAGCACAAGGATCATCTCTTCACATAGCCAGGAAGGGTACACAGACCTTGGCTCAGTTCAGTGAGAGCTGACACAACAGGTTATCTATTTGCCAGAGTCACCTAGGAAAACTTGTGTACTATGACAAGGTCTCAGGAGGTCATTCATTCTGTTTCAGAGAAGTATAATAGGACATTAGTGCCTGGGAACCACTATAAAGGCATTTTAAATAATTTCCAACAACCTTAGAAGAAGACATTGGAGTTTGGGTTTTCCAAGAATTGCCTGGATTTTCTGCAAACTTCAGCATAAATCTAATGTATATCAGGGGTAAGCAACTGAATTATAGACAAAAACTGAATAAATTCACAAGGGTGGTGCCTAGGGCCAAATAGAAATAAAGTAAGCTCTTTTATTGCTTAAGAACAGCAGAAATGTAGAAACTCTCCCTTTAGCTTACAGTGCATAAGTGACATGCAGTTTTTATTCCCCTGAACAGCACCTCATTTTACATAACAAGTATGGCACCCAGAAGGCACTTCTGTGGCACTGAGTAAAATCTCCAGTGCGGGACATTTATGTAAATGACAACTTATGTTCAAGACATGACAATCCTCACAGGAAATGTGAAAATAACTGATTTTCCAAAAATGTTCACAGTATTTCTAAGATAACTTGTTCCACAAATTGTTCTGAACTGAAAAAAAAACCCCATAGTTTATAAGATATACTCAAATTCACTGATCAACTCCATCATAGCAAAGAAATTTTCTCTAGAACAAAGCCAAACACAGATCACTAAAACCAGTATTTTGAAGAAAGAATGTTTCATATGAAAAGACCAGAATGCTCTGCATGTTCACAGCTATAAAGGGGTGGATTAAAAAGGTAAAATAGGTAATTTCTATGACATGTATACATGGGCACTATCCCTTGTTGACCTTGGCAATATTTCAGAGGGAAGCTTTCAAGGATTAACTGTTCAATCAATCAGATTTTATGACATACACCAACTGGCTTCACAAATGTACTTGCAATCAAATTGCAGGAATAACAACAAAAAAGGTTTAATCTATTGTTAGCTCTTACACCAGAACACACAGAGAAAAATTGCACACTTTGGCAGGAACAGCCTACACGTTTCAGAAACTCCTCACCTGCCTCAGTCTGTAGCAAGGGTAGAGGGTAGCTCTTGTGTAAGTGCTCGGGGGATCTTTATATTGGAAAGTGCCTTTCTGCACCCCACTCTCAGTTCACCGAGCTAATGAGAACAGACCCTTCTACAGCCAGAGGAGGAAATCCTTCCCAAGTGCATATCTATGCCAGTTGCTCCCTTTGAGACACCATAGAAGGCTACATACATGCAAAAATTAGAGACAGAGAGAAGATGCAGCCTGAAAGCAACCTTGGGTGCAGAACAGGCTCTATCTTATTATTAGAATAATCAAATTGCATCAATGATCTCTAGTCAGGGCTGCATGACCCTGAATATTGTTGTTGTACTAACAGTAATGCTATAAAAAGCATACTGCCCCCAAAGAGCTTAAAACTGAAAGACTGTAGCAAACAGGTACAGATAAGCCAATAATACCCCCAAAGAGGTTTCCAAATAATGATGGTTATGAGACAGATGGAAATACAAGATGAAGGACATGATCTTCTAACAAGCTCTTGTAGCAAGTACATTTAGCAGGAGGAAGGGAGAAAATCAACTCTCAACTCTGGTCTACAATATATCTTGATAAAAACAGAGCCTGCCACGATTCAAGAAGGTGTGCTCTATTTCACAGGTATACTCAATGCAACTGATTCCAGGTGATGTTATTTTACCTCAGATTAAGGAAAAGTGTAAGTGCTTTATTAAGTGAAAGCCAAAGCCTAGATATCTCATTGCAAAATAGTTGAGTGGAATCAGGACAAACCATAGTCTTCTCATACTCAGAGGATACCACAGAAACCCTTAACAAACTCAGTTATCCAGCAGTAACAGCTACTCAGTATCACACCTCAGCTACTTCTGATGCCCCTTTTCTCTGCAAAAATAAAAGCAGCTAACAGATTATCTAAAGAGAGGAGGGGATATATTTGGAGAGAAAAAAAAAAGAAAAGGTAAGGGTGAAGATAAGATGCACTGGCCCCAGATTTTTTTCACCATTGTAATCTTCTAGGTCAAAGGGCAGATCCGAGTATGAACTGGGAAAAAAATATTATTACCATTCTAATTGAGTCATACCAGGATATGGAGCTAATTTAACATATGTATTAAAAAAGTCTAATATAGGTAGACTAGGTATTTAGGTATTAATAGGTATTATTAACATAAGTAAATTATCCTAATGATTTTTCTTTAAAATATTGATAATCTTTGTTCTAACTTTGTATCAAATATCCTGATTTAAATAGATTGGCTAAATCTGATACCCTTGTTTGATTTGCTTCCTTTCGCTATGGCTGCAATTGCAGCCAGCACAGCCAAGAATCTGGGTAGAATACTTTGATATGAGCAGCAAGTGATCATTCACAACCCATAACTTGCCCTGAAAGACAGCTATGAAGTTACCTTGGACTGCAAAATGACAGGTTTAGAATCATAGCTTTGCCCCATATTCACAAAAAAAAAAACCCAAGTCTTGAGAACACTCCTACAGCCTCTACAGCTGTAGTTTTCTGTGAGGTTTTCCAGAGGTCTGAGTAGAAAAAGACAGGAACCTTTTGAATAATGCATTACCCTCTTCTCTGTAGCATTGAGGAGAATATTTAGCACAGTCAAATTCTGGAAACCAAAAGAAACATTTTTCCTTGTTACCTGTATATTTTTATGTCTATGGTTGACATATTCACATCAATTACAGTAATTGTAAACCCAAAAGGAAGATATATTGAGGTTTATATGATTATACTGCACAAGAAATTAATTAGCTAAAGATTTAATTAAGGAGCATGAGTTATTGGTGGAAGAACCATAGAATAAATCAAGTTGGAAGGGGATGCCAACTCCAGATATGGCTTGCAAGATAGAATTGAAATGAAAAGTGAAAGGAAAATCAGACATACAGTGATGGTACAAAACCTTTGATATCCAGGATTAAATAAGAAAATTGCCTCTTTCTCAGAGATAAAATTAATAAACCCTCTTTATTTCTTTTTATTAGAGCAATTTTTTATTTATGCTCTGCAGAGGTTACACAGAGAAGTAACAGAAATGTAGCCTGCTCCAAGCTGCTTGCAGCTTGGACTTAGATCAAACTTAGGGGAAGTCCTTGAAAAACACTGAAGCAGGCAATTTCTTTTTAAGAAAGAGCAACTAAGAGTCAGGAACAAAGTTCAAATATACACATACACACACACGTACATGTGGAATAAAGCCCTTTTTCTCACTTCAACGTATCTCCCAGTAAAAAGTGACTTAGTGTTGAGTGATTTGGTCCGAAGTTGTTCTGCATAACTGCATTTTAAAAGGTTAATGAGATAAATTCATTCTTCTTATAATTCTACTTATTTTCCAGTCTCTACTGTCCAGACATTTGGAAAGGGGGAGAACTAAAAAGAGGAGAAAGAAATCAAGACCATTTCAAGCATACTCTTTGGCAAAAACTCTAGATCAAACTGATAAGCCTGCAGACTGCTCTGCATACTCCATCACAGTCTTTAAGAAGCGAAACCACCACTCTTTACTTCCAAAAATAATATTCAGAAAATAAGACTCTAGATAACAGCCCAATTTTACTAGAGTTTGGATAGTTTAGTCAAAAATGAAAACTGCTGCCTTGTCTTCTCATTGTGCTTTTCTTGTCACCTTACCAGGTCTAAAGCCTTTGTTACTGAAGTGTAAATATTTTTTAAGTCTCTCTATTTTTCAAGATAAAGAATTGTGGTATGAGCTGTAGTTCTGCTGACAAATTCCCTCACTAGGGTGAGCAATCCATTTCTCTGGGACCACGTGGCTCTCCTTTGGTTTCCCTGATGCATCATCTTACACATGCACCTATTCTCTGCTTCACTTCCACCGCCAGAGCTCAAGTGTTGCAAAAGCAATCATTTTGCTCAATCATCCTTAGCTTTTCCCTATATACATGAAGAAAAGGAAGTACAAAAACATGAAGAATAATTAACATTCTGTGAGTGGAAAAGGGATAAAAATTACTTCCTGACCCCAGGCTTTCTTGAAGCCTCTTTTTACCCTGAAGGTATTTTGGAAAGAGAACAAACTTAAGAATATTGTAAGTATAGCAGCTCAGAAAAGGAGAGGGAGAAGTTTATACCTAAGTAACAATCCAGCCAGAGCTTGCATTAAAACATAAGACTTCTGCGTCTCAACAGCCCTGTGGTTTTAAGGAAGAGCTCTGATACCTGCTTGCCAAGGGCACCTGATTTGGCCATGCACAATGACAGCCACTCTACATTGCTCCATTTGCTTCAGCAGAAGAGATCTGAAGACTTCAGTAGAGCAACTGAAAGGCATAGGTGCCAAAATTATATCCCTTGATGGAGCTTTGCTTAGCTCACTTTGTTATGAAAAAAAAAAGTTATATCACATTTTTAGCACACTAAAATGACATTAAGGCCACACAGGCATTCAAAGATGCAGGAAAACACAAGAGTTAAGCTTTTATGTGAAAATTAAGTTAGTCTCAAACGACAGACATTGCAAAACTTATCTTTATTCTAAGGTGCAATTTTTCATTACTTTATCGTTTACTTCTCTCTCCTCTCTGCAAGAGAGTATTTCAACAGGAAAAGCATAGATTGTAAGGTTTTTT
>VYXF01011024.1:597256-624940 GCA_013397295.1 Polioptila caerulea
TGAAAAAAAAAAAAAAAGTCATTTTCTGTCAGCTTATTCTAAGAAGTACACCAGTATAAGCCTGGCTGAAATCCCTCCCCTCCCCATCTCTCCTGAATGAAGACACCCATCTGGAAAATCTCAGCCTAAACTGTTTAAGCTTTGGCAGCATTAGCACAGAAAGTTAAAAACACGACCTTCTGGCTGAAAGTGTTAAGCAACCTTAAGCACAGGTAGCGTTAGCAGCCCTGTCCATCACACATAAACACAAACAGAAGAATGAGATCACAATATTCTGAAGTTTTTAGAGTGGGAAGGAAATCCACTGCCAGAGCTGTGAGGAATATGTTTAATGCCTCTTCCAGCCAATGCAATGGCATCCTTCAGTAACAGGATTAACAATAGATATTTGCACATTTTCCTACAACATCTCTGCCAAAACAACTTAGCCCTGGACTTCCAAACCTTTTGTCATACCCTCGATCTCTCAATTACACTACCCCTAGCTCCAGGAAGATATAAAATATTCCATTTCTTAATAGATGCTGAATGAAGGTTGTAGCAGAGGTTTTGCTCTGCCCATGCATGTGGTTTGCATTCTCACTGGAAGACTGTGTTAGCAGCACATCCCCAGGATCCTCCACCTTCTCTCTTCCTTGCACCCATTCACTCTTTAGCTGACTTATTCCACATCAGGTACTGCTTTGCACTAAAAGACACAACCACAGTAGTCATCCCTCTTCTGATCAATAAAAGTAGATTCCTTCTACGTGTTCAAAAATCACACTCAGCTAATTCAGTCACAAGTTACTTAACCAGCTGCAAGAACCACCAGAGAAATTCACTGCCTTATGCAGTGCAACTAATGGCCCCTTCTGCCCTCCAGAACTATCAACCTCAGAATCTCTGTAATGAACAAACTATCCAGAAACTAGTTCTGAGGTTAGTATTACTCAATTAAGACTTATAAGAATATCAAGACTAATAGATGGTTTGGTTTTGCAGTTGGTTTTTGGTTTGGGTTTTTTTGCTTATTTCAAGAGAGAGAGCAGTGCTATTTTAAAAGAATTGATTCTAGGTGAATGGTAGAAATGTAATGGTAACTGTCACTGATCATCAAAACAGGATACACACACATTTATGTCAAGCAACACCATGGGGTAAAGCCATGCTCTTCCTTGCTCCCAGCCTCCAGATGCAGAATAGGTTCAGGCATTTACTCCCTGCAGATGGGGCAACCCAAAATTTGCTGTGCATGGAAAATAGGCCAACCACAGCCATTAGAGCTCCACGTGGGTGACACCCACACACAGCTCAGCAGGTACTGGAGCACTGTGGAGATGCTGCTCTTGTGATTCCTCATATTGGATAGGAGCTGAGTAAATTCAGCAGTGAGCACGGGTGAGTGATTTTTAACTTAAAGCTCACCAGTCTCCATCGCTGGTGTTTCTGAGGCTATGAAGCAGGCCACCACCATCCTTCTCTAAAAATCTGTGTAATTTGCAATCATGCCCCACTTCAACATTACAATTAAAGTGGACAGGCTGATCCAGTCTGGAGACGGTTTTACAGACTAATGTTAATTTCAAAGCACTTGTTGCCATGGGGCACTCCTGCCGTTTCCATCAGGACAGTTCAAGTTCATGGCCTGGATAACCTCTGTGACTGCCTGCCTCCTGGGTCTGTGAGCCACATCACCTGACTCAGGACATCAGCAGAGGCCCATGAGATCATCCCCCTGCCAGGATCAACACCTCCAAACAGCCTCTGTGCTGTTTCATATAAGCACTTCTAGGCAGCCACAAGGTCATTTGGTTGAAGAGGGAAATGTTTGGTTTGTGTTAGCTAAAATTAGTTGACGGGTGCAAAGTATTCTTTTACTTTGCTGTTAGAAGCTTGAGAGTAGCTGGATGTTCTAAATGGAAAAATTATTAATATAACAAGGAAATATCTTCCTTTCAAAAGTGCTGTGTCTTCCACGTGGCATGGAGCTCTCAGTTGTCTTAGAGTGGGGTATGAAACACAGCAGGAGAAAGGCTTCAGGTTTGAATTTTTTTCTTTTTTGTATAATTTAATGTATTTTACAAGCTACTGCATTGAGTTGTGTAACTGTTGTGCAGATAAAAGCTAACTGGGCAAAGAGCTCTTGAAAAGAAAATACTAATGAACAAAAATTGATGTATTTCACACTTTTTCTATTTTTTCCCCAGCACTTATTTGTAACTTCCTTGAAGAAATCAGTCATATAATAAAGCATCAGCAGAAGTAGGGGAAAGAAACATGGTTACTGTATAACACAAGTAGCAAGCATTTATTTTCTTTGTGGTATGATGATGTCACTTTGTCATCTGTAGACAGCTTAAAATCAGGGTTTCCATCAAATGACAACACACAAGGACACTGCACAGGCTGTTGCAGTGGAGAGTCACTTTCTAGGCGTATGTGCTCAACAAGTCCTTGAGCTGGTTTAGGTCCCAGCAGCTTTTCTCCCACTGGCCTCCTGATAGAAAGCAAAACAGGCCAGTGGGGCTCTCAGTAGGATGCCACTACTTTGAATCGTACCTTCTCCCCCTTTTGTGCAGCCACTTCCATCAGCCTCAGCAAGTCCTGATCTCTTCACTTTCCTGTTTAGCTTGCTGGGTACACACAGCAAATTCACACCTATGTCTGTGTGTTCTTCCTTCAGACACAGCTGATTTCCTCAGAGTTCAGTTCCAAGGCACTCCCATCCAAATGGGAGACGCAACAGGTAAATGACAATTTACAAGAGATATTTAACCCTATCCTGCCAAATATCCAGGGATTACACTGATGATACTGCAGCATCAGAGTTGTCAGCAGGGACTGATAATGAGCATATGGACAGATTCCCTGCATTATAACAGACTCAGGATAGATTTTGCACAAGGGAAACAAGGTATGGTTTTGTTTTCACTTACTAAAACATGAAGTTAAACATTCAATCCATCTGCAAGATGAGTTACTTCATTTCACTGTGAATTTCATTATTATCTCTTAGAAGTATGTTATTTCAATAATTCTTTCCAGGATAATCCAGCATTTGGGATTAAGGGTACTGAACCTTTGAGAGCTAGGAAACCACTTTATTATGAGACCAAGAGATGCAGAAATACAAAAAACCACAGTTTGAGAGACTGACATTTGTACTCTGACACATTAGTGCACTATGTTGGTTTTGACATAATTTGAAGCCTTGGTGCACTATGCAACATCAGAAATTAATGACTTCCTGTTTCTATCCATTCCCCTTCACTTCAGAAATGGTTTCATTAAACAGACAGATGCCTGACTTTTCTCTAATTCACCAAACCACATTGACTTCAAGAATAACAAGGAAATCAAAGTAAGTCAATCTATTACCTATTATTCAATCCATTTCAGGAATTTGGTTGACCTCTAAAACATATAACAAATACCCAAGCAGAAAGAGCTCTGAGGAAGAAAATGCATGCCTCAATCTCTCAATGTAAGCAGAGCAGTGTGGCTCAAAAGTAACTGCAGTATTGACATGATTTCAGTATTACATCAGTAGCACCAGTTTCTACAGCATGGAAAAATCAAGCCCTGGCACATCAGTCTACCCTTATCAGCCAAGCTACTTCCCCAGGTTTCCTCTTAGAATAAATCTCAGCTCCCAAAATATAAAAGTTAAAAGTGCAGTCTTCCTACACAATCAACCCAAAACTTACCAAGACTTGGAAGGCCCTAAGGGGTTAATTACACATCTGCTTTTGCTGGCATTTTTTAATTCCAATTGAAAAAATGAGACGCTATAAACTGGATGACAACCATGGCCATCACCTGTTAATATTTCTGTTCATTTGTCATGTGAAACAAGGATTCCCATTTACTACCTTACTTTTAGTATTGCTTGTTCATAAGCAGCTTTGTATCATCATCTGTCAGTTTTGAACTTGAAAAAAGTTACACCACAGATTGCATTTACACTTTACAGTTGGTCAAGGTACAACATTTTTGTATCACTTGAGAGGATGTGTCTTCACAAATCTTTACATTCTGTCAGATGCAAAAAAAACCAGAAGAATTGTACATTTTTAATATTTTCTTTGAAGAAATGCGTTAGGATCTTTTTCTATGTCAGAGTTATGCTTAGAAAAAATAAACTAAAAAAATCATAACTAGAAAAGGGGAAAGGGAGAAATTATAGAGAAGTCTTGAAGTGTGGATGCTTTCATCATGTTTGAGGTTGCTAGATGGAGCTATGATGGACAGCTTGACATAGGTTCTTAAATGTCAGCCTTCAGGAAAACAAATCTGGGTGCTTTTTATATGTGGGGGAGGTGAACTTGACTTTTCAAGTTTGTCAGTCTTTGTTGATCTTAAAATACTGTGTGCATACCAGAGAAGATCTCTAGCAGGGCAGAATACTCAGAATGCACAACAAGGTGAGTGACCACAAGCTTCACAACAAGGTGAGTGACCACAAGCTTCACAACAAGGTGAGTGACCACAAGGTTTTTTTTTCCACTCTGAGAATGTATTAAGAGACCAAAATTAATCAAGTAATCCAAAATTATAATGGAAATCTACATCTGAATGCTGAAGGAAAACAAATTGAAATTAGGCCAAAGACTTTTTTTTTCACAAGAGCTAGTAATCAAAAAATAGTGGAGTGATCTCTTGGCATCTTCCCACACAGACTAGATAGCTTTTTCTACGCTAAATTAGGGAACCTGAAAAGATATGGAGCTCAATATACATAGAGTGAAGGCTTAAAGCATAAACACCCAAACAGCTAAGAGCTCAAGGAACCTTATTTAAAATAGTCTCTTTTCGACTTCCCAGTCTTTGAATAACCCCATCAAGCTCAAAGAATGAAATAAGAAAAAGTTAAGGACAATTTCTCCTCTATAAAACTATAAAAACTTTTATTTATCTTTTTACTTAAATTATTTTATCCACACAATATAAATAAGTTTGGTCCATTGCATATGGCCATAAGTAGAATTCCTCCAGGTTTAGAAGTAAAAAAGCCTACTAAAAACTGAGAAGTAACATCCACACCAAACAAAACACAGGCTAGCTATCTTCTTTTTTAGAATGGTTTTTTGTTATTTTTATGATCTAGTCTTATTTTAGCAATGTTCTTTGCACATTTTTTCTGAGTGAGAAGGTTTAATAAACGTTATATGCTGTCAAACTATAGGTGCACGGAGTGAATAAACTGCAGTGAATATAACCTTTCTCTTCTAACCCATGTTGCCAAATGACTTTCTAGGATTTCACTGAACAGGTGAGAAATGCACAAACTGCCACAAAGTAATGCCACAATTGGACCCTCCAGTCTATAATACAGCAGAGATTCAAACTTATGAAACAAGTTACTGCAGCTAGTTAAAATAATCCATTGAAGATAAATAACACATTAAAGCATTTCATCTGAGAATACACCTCATTTCAGCTGTGGGCTTGCTTGGGTTCAGAAGCTGGTTTCTAAAGTAACAAAGCAAATATGTGAGCTAACAGAACAAATTATAAAATGCATCTAATTGAGTCCCTCATTGTTGAAACCAAATAAAATAATTTTAATCATGCTGATACCTATGTTCATATCAATTTTTGCATCTTCTGAGTCTAGGCTTTTTATGTTAAATGCCAGCAGTCAGCTACAGAAAGTTCATCACATTGTTAAAAACAGAATCTAATCAGAAACCAAACACTCTGCTGTAATATCTTTGCAGAACAAAGTAACACTGAAGGGCACAACCCTCTCAAAACATGCGTGAAATTGCCATTGACTTCTATTAGGACACAGTATACAGCAAAAGAACAGGATGTGGCCTCACAAAAACTGCTTCAGAGTGGTTTACAAAAAACATACCAGTTTACAGGCAAGTCCTGCAACTTGTACAGAACCCTCACAGGTCAGCAGGATAGCTTAGTCTATAAGAGGGCTTCAGGAGACAGATTTTTATGTGATTAAAAGAGATTTAAAAATATGCTGTTTTGAACTTTCATTTATTTAGATTAATTTATGTTATGAAAAGAGTTTTCTTTAAACAAAATCTGTGAAAGGTTATAGTAAAGGGCTAGGTCTCCTTTTCTTGTACTTCATACTTATTAAATGCTGAGTAATATGAACCTAACCATAGCCTTTCCCTTAAAGCTAAAAAAATCTGGATATTCTCTCTCTCAGCAAATAAAGATAAGAGCAGCATGCTGAAAATGTCGATTTTACTGCATATTTCAAGAGGTGATAACACGCTTTTCATGGCAAATTCTCTTTTCTCTACCCCAAAAAAAAAAAAATTAAAAATCAATAACTTAACTATGCTCTTTTCCTTGAAAGAAACTCTGGAATTTTCTGAAAATATCAATTACAAAGTCATGTTGGTATTACCACAAATTTACTACATGTCAAGATCAAAAATAATTTGTAATTATGACATGGTGAGAAATCAGTAAATATGCAACCATTTACAATGGGAAAGCCTTTAGGAAAATTTTACTTTTGCAAATACACATGAAAATGCTGAAAATTAATTGAAGAATGTGAAACGAGTGCTTTTATACCTATGCAAAGGTTCACATTCAGCCAAGAATTCCACTTGAAGAGATGAAGCCTACAATGGCTGAATACATGACATTTACAAATAAAAGCAGCTGGCTATGAGGAGTCTCTTAAAACTAATCAATTTTCCAATACATTTTATTATGGTTGTCAAAAATCCAATGATGCAGGTTAGTAGCATGGAGCTATAAAAAGCCCCAAACACCATGCCAGCTGCATAATCTTTGCTTGTTTGAAAGTCTGACAGTTTCCCTCGATTAAAATAAGGATACTTCATTATGAGTATTAAGCATTGCTTTATGAGTTATGTAAAGTTTATGCTTTTTCATTTATGCTTTAGAATTTTAACCTCATTGTCTCACTTATGCATAATCCATCAACCCAGGTGACAAATAGTCTTCTATATTTACACACTAGGAATATACAAGGAGCATAGTGTATTAGCAGCTGAAACTACAAACGCCACTGTCAATCAAACTGGCTAGCACAGGACCATATTTCTTGTCACCAAGAGGCTTAAAGCAAAGAATCTGTGCCTAATTCTCTTAAACCTTGCAGGTCAAAAGGTTTTAAAATTATTTTTGACACCATTTCTTTGCTTTGTCAACAGGCCTGAGTACTTTTTAACATGTAAAGGATATCAAAAAGCTGCTCATCGGAACAATCTGGCATTAGCAATTTATGGGTTTAAAGTCTAGAGTGCACAGTAATTCCACTGGTACAGCAGCAGGCTGTTCTGGAGTGAGAGGATGCAGATTTGGCTGTAGCTTTTATTAATGCAAAACCTCCAAACCAATCAGTTGTGCTCCATGCAACCAGCACTTGCTAAGCCAAAGCCATGGCACAGCCTAAAGCTGGGCCACGCTGCAAAACACCCCATTGTCAGCACAAGCTGTCACAGAGACACCTTTCCTGCCCAGTGGTTTTATGCCTCTTTCCAGGTCTTGCTTTGCCCACAGACTCTCCAACACAAAAATAGGGTCTCTAAATGGCAGCAGTGATGTCCTTGTTTGTCAAAGTACTCTGCAAAGGGATGACAACCACTATCCTTGAAAAAGCAGGGCTTTTAAAAATTTTCAGGAGCCCAACAGTTGGAGCCTTTCTGACTAAAGATGCTGTTCTGCAACAGGCCCAAACCACAGGTGAGGTTTTGGGCCCATCTTGTCAGGTCAGCAGAAGGAAATCATTCCTTCCCAGTGGGATTTATAGAAGTTCTGAAAATATTGAATGGTTGAAAAATAACCCCTCACATAAACCACTGGCTGCAGCTCTCGAGGACAGTAGCCAGCATCTTCCACTCTCTCCAGCAGTTTCAAGACACAGTCCCTGTGATCTGGCAAGGAGCAGAGGAGACACACCATGGGGCAAGCAGCACAACACCTCTCAGAGAACCAAGAGCTCACAGAAGCAGAGGCTGATCCACCACCTAGAAATTACTACACAAACTACTTCTCAGTTTGTCCAACACAGCGAGGCTGCTGCAGCCTCCCAGCAGAGTGAGAAGATTTCTGGCTGAAAATAAAGACAGCAGGCTGAGCTGAGAGATGATGTAAGCAATGAAGACACTTATATGGTGAAGAGGAATAGGGTTAAAGTCAAGTATCAATGGGGAGAGCTTGAACTTGGTGATGCAAATAAAGATTTGAAGAGGAAAAAAAAAGATAATAGAATAATACAAAGGGAAAAAGTAAAATAGATTAATGTGAAAGGAAAGACAAGACATCAAGGAGGGAGAACAGCAGATTAAGAATAAAGAGAAATACATTGTATTTACACTAGAGTTCACTGACCCAACATTACAGTCAAACATCAGAATAAAAACAAGCTGTGAAGTTTAAAAATTCTGGAATAATAATGCTCATTGGCCATGCCCAGAGGTACTTATGGGATCACAAAATAATTTAGATTTGCAAAGACCTTTAAGATTATTGAGTCCAACCATTAACCCAGCTCTGCCAAGTCTACAACTAAACCATATCCCTAAGTGCCACCTCTACACATCTTTTAAACACCTCCAGGGATAGTGAATCCACCACTTCCCTGTGCAGTCTGTTCCAGTGCTTGATAACCCTTTCTAAGAAGAAATCTTTCCTAATATCCAATCTAAACCTCCCCAGGCACAACTTGAGACCATTTCCTGTCATCCTATGCCTTATCATTTAGGAGAAGAGACTAATCCCCTACCTTACTACAACCTCCTTTTAGGTAGTCAAAGAGAGTCAAGACCCCAAGTCTCCTTTTCTCCAGGCTAAACACTCCCAGTTTGCACAGCCAATGCTCAGAGGACTTCCAGATCCTTCACCAATTCCACTGCCCTTCCCTGGACTCGCTCCAGCACCTCAATATCTTTCCTATAGTGAGGGACCCAGAATTGGGCACAGCACTTGAGGTGCAACCTCACCAGTGCCACACCAAGAGGATGAACCCTTCCTAGCTCTGCTGATCACACTATTCCTGTTACAAGCCAGGATGCCTTTTGCCTTCTTGGCACTTCCCAAAACTTGTCACGAGGGCTCCCTCTCTGTCAGGGAACAAGCATTTGAAATCCTGCAATGCTGGGTTTTACAAAAGTATGAACGATGTAAGAAAACCAGTTTCTTGAACAGAACAAAGATGATGCCTCCATGCCAGTGAAACTGGTGCTTTGAGTGTGGTAAAGGAGGCAACAATGATGAGAACAGGTGCTGGTGTCCCTTTGCGTTACTGCAGAGCTATCATTGCCAAAGACTACATTCCTCTCCTATTTTCAAAAGGCTGTACAACATTAACATATAATTGTCCCCAGGCTTTCTCAATGTTAAGCTTTAAACAATTATTATTTACAGCAGCAACAACTGTATGCAGTCTGGAAGACCCCAGCCTTGCTGGAGTGGGTTACCCCCACATTCTTTCCCAGCCTTACAAGAGTTAATTTTCCTGTCTGCCAAACTGCTTAATGCAGACACTGAAGCACAGAGGAGAGGAGGGGGAGGGAAGAGAAAAGGGGGGGAGTGTAGCCAGCAGGGCAACTCTGTGCATCCCCTAGAAGTGCTCTGAGGCTGAATTTTGGCCCACAGCCCAATGTTGGTGAATACCAGTGGCTTCAACTATATTAGATGAAATATCATCATAAGGATATATCCATGTTCCTCCCTGCACTGTGTGTGTGTGCACTGACTATGGTTTTTATTTTGATTAAGGGCAAGGACACTGCATCCAACAACTCAAATTGACACTCACAATTAAAACAATGTATTATTTCATGACAAGATATGCATAGAGACATAAATATCAAGCCTGTTTAGATAAAAATGGTTATGAACCAAGCTGAAGGAGAGAATGAGCTGTGGAACACTTGCACACAAGGATCATGGCTCAGTTTTCCTTAACTTTACCCTCTTGGAGCCTTGTGTCAGGACAACAGATTACTTACCTGTTACACTTCCCTTCTTTTCCTCCACTGTTTTACCATTCAATTCAGAAAGCAGCACAGCCACAAGCTTCTCATTTCTCTGAAGAGAGAGACTGACACAAACTTCACTCGAGGTCTGACCTTTGTAAGGGTTGCAACTTGTCAGAATAGGATAAGTGACAGAGAACAGCCCATCAGAAGGGCAGGAAGAAGAGAAGGAATAAAATACACTTTCCATACTGGAAAGAGAGATGAAAGGCAGAGATAAAGGATTCCCATCAAGAAACAAGGTGAAAGAGAGACACATATCATGGAAGCAGAGACTGCAAAGTTTGTGGAAAACAGGGGGAAAAGGAGACTCTCAGTGCAAACAGAAACAGACCACAAGAAAGACAGCAGCTGCATGATGAACCCATTCTAACATTAAAAAAAAGATAGTATAGAAAATAGCATTGTTACTGGAGAAGCCAAAAAATTTCAGATGTTTACAAGGTAAGCAAATAATCATCCTTGGTGGTGGATCACAAAATATAGTTCAACTCAAATAACTTCTGAGCAATTTGAAGTTTCTTCTCTTCTTCCCCCTTCTAATATTTGTTTTCTTTACTATCTTTCTCTTCCCATCTTTCTCTTCCTTTCTCCAGATCAATTGCATATTCCATTTTTTATAAAATTAAATATCAGTTTGTAGAAAAAGAATTCTCCCTTTCAGTGAAATTGCCAAGGCCTTTATAAGCCTTACTTTTCTCTTTTTCCCCATTAACAACTCCTAGTTCTAGTGTGCTCCTTTCATCCATATTAGGTGGCATTACAGATGGTTCTGCTTTAGTGTAATGAAAGTGTAAACTTTTCCACTGATTTATAGCTGAATAATACTTATATTGCTTACAATACTACAGTTTTTTATGTGACATAGAACTTCTCATGGTTCCTCAGATGTCTCTTCAAAGAAGAGAAATAGAGCACATTTTCCATATTGAACAAAAGGGAAATGCTAATTGATAAAAGAACACCACACAAGCAGTCATGTTTAGAGCTAAGAGAAAATTCAGGCAACTTCCAAGAAACTGGAAAGCAGAAGAACATTGGTAATGTGATGCACTAACTCAGCCTTAGAAATCACAAGTTCCTTCCTTTTGTAGGTATGCCATGAATTGAATGCATGTCACACACAGTTGCTCACTTTATCTTATGCCTTCCAGGTTTTGCCTACCAAAATTTCTCTTGCTAGGGAGCTCTGACTGCTTTCAACACTCTGTTAAAATAGTTGGAGCCTAAAGTGCAAAATTCTTTGGAAACGTTTCCCTTTGTTGAGAAAGGTACTAAAAAGCCTTACCTGCAAGAAAAACAAGCTACAAATTGGCAACATCAGGTTTCAGTAATAATCCCTTTCCATTCTTTAACTAATTCCATCTAATTCTCAAAAGTTTTGCTTGTCTGAGTTTGAGATGCTTCAGATACGGATCATGCAGAAGAAACTCCCAAGCACAGAAGATCCAAAGGTACTAGGCAATGCAGCAAGGCTGTCAGACTTGTTAGGACAGATCCAACATTGATTCAGTGTGTACTCTGAGGAGGGCCCAAGAGCAGGCTTTGATCCAAACCTATTGAATCCTGGTTTAATTTCATGTTTAGGCTGAGGTTTGGACATGTTAATATTTTTTGGGAGTGATTCATCCAAAACTTTAAGTTATCCAGGAAAAAATGCGGGATTAAATTAATCCTAGATGTTAGTATTTAAAAAGGAAAAACCATGTTTAATATGATCTGAATGGCAGTAGAAACGTGAAGCCACAGAAAAATGATACATCTATGGAACAATAGCATAAATTACTAAGATCAGTGCATCTTAAGTAACAAAGCACACTCAGAAACAATCTCTAGGAGAGGGATCCTATACTGAGCAAAACTGGCTAAGAAAGTGACTCAAATCTTGCCAGCACCAGGACAAAGCAGCAGTAAGGGGTGCTTCACCAGTCTTGTACCAAATTAACCCCCCTAATCCAGCTGGGTACTCCATAACAGCTGCTTTTGGTTGCACACAGAGTACAGGCAGGCGTGGAAACCCAATTCCATTTCACTCCTCTACACCCAGCCCCCAAAAACCCACAGCAAAAAAACTGCTGCACTTTCTTGCCAAGACCCAAGACTCTAGGATTTTAATCTGGGAGGGAGGGAAGAAGGAGAAACAAAGTGAAGCCTGCAGCTGGTTTGGGTCTCTGGTGGGAAAAAAAATATTGAGTACTCATAAACTATTCAGTTCTTCAAGACAAGATGGGCTCAGGAGTTTGGAAAGAAATTTCTGATTGCATTGAAAAGATCAAAATAATGATAACAAAATAAGTTTCAGAAATGGAAAATGGTCTGGAAAAGAAGTCTCCATATCTGCATATCTAATCTGCTTTACTTCAGCTGTCTAACCAAATGGTGATTCTGCACTGTAGGCTCCTATTAGAAATAACTTATGGAAAGATCAGTTGCCAAAATGCTTATTTCCACAGTGAAAGGCACATTAGGTGCTGAAACAATCATCAGTTTTGTTGATGTTTACATTCTGAATATTTAAGCTGTGGTAAAGTCTTAAGTGATCATTTTTGTTATGAAAAGAAATGACAGGACATTCATATTTTGAAAGCATCTGAGTTTATCAGATTATGATTTTTAGCATATTTGTGGTCTTTCCCTAAAGCATATTGTTTGTGTGTGCCTGTGCAGCTCAAGTGTTCCTATCCTGCTAGCCAAGGCGTGTATGGAAGAAAGCACTTTTATTTTCTAACTGGGATTATGCTGCTGTATATGATGGGCCTCTCTCTCCCCCCCCAGGAGAGATCCACAAGCCACAGGACTCCAAGCTGGGAGCTGCACTTCTCCTGAACAGATGAATGACAGAAGGGAGTCCTGAAATCTACCTTGCAAGAGTTCAAAACCAGCTTGATTTGCCTTCAAAAACAGCTCGCCCCATAAGTTTGCCTGAACACTTGCTTCAATTAACTTTAATTTTCAGGGCTTTAAAGACACATAGGTTTAGGAAAAAAAATAAATAAAAAATAAATAAAATAAAAAGGCCCCTTTTCTAAGCATGCACGAGCTTGTGCAAAGCATTCAAGGACTCAGCAAGGCAATGCAGCAGAGCAAAATATGCAATAAAGAGTTCTAAGAAGCCCTAAATCACTAATTCAACATCTTCTCCTCCATATGCTGTCCCTCAACTGACTGCCTGAAATGAGGGATTGACACCCACCAAACCCAAAATCTTGGTCCCATATGAGACTAAAAAAGCTGTTGTCATATTGCCATCATGTGAGCATATCTGAGAGAAGGAGAGTCACCCAACACAGGGAACCAACCAGGCAGGGCAGGTTGAGGACCATCAATACCCCTGTGCTACTTCCCTCAGATCCCTCTTCCTCTAAAAATGATATACTACTGTGATATAGGAATTTTTGCAGAAAGTCTGCTAAGCACTGCATGCTGACAATGCACAGGGACAAAGCGCAGCTGCTGCACAGGCTTCTTGCAGAGGAACGCACTTCTGTGAACATTTGTGTGCACACCCAGCATGTCTTAAAAGCAAAGGGGTAAAAACCAAAACAAGCCCCTTCTTCCAACCTGTCAAGTCACACACATTCAACAGGTAATTCTCTGTCCCAATTCCATCTTTGGGCTTCCCTCCACTGCCCCCAAATCTTACTTATTTCCAGCCTACTGCCATAATTTCTTTGTTCCTCACTGCAAACACACACATAAAGAGAAACTTCCCAACAGACCCCAGAGTGCCCAGTATCAAGTAATCTTTTAATAAAGAGGCAAGACCTAAGCAGAACCCCACACTGATGAGAATCTGGTTTTCTCTTTCCTTGAAAAAATCTAAAAGTTGCTTCTCTCCTTTGTAAATCAGCCAGTCTTGTGTTGGATACTTCCAAGTGATCAATTACTTTCTTCCGACTTAACTTTGACTTCTCCTCCTCCCATTTATTTGAAGATTGGAAGGAAAATATAATTTCCAAGTGTACTACTTGTTTTAACCTAAGTTCCATTTGTCCTGTTTCTTCCTCACTTAGTTATCCAATATTCAGAATTCACAGTGGATTTACTACATAAACACAAACCCTCTATTTTAAAAAAATATTGCAAATCCAGAGGGTACAGAGATAAAGCTGATGAGAATGAAGGAACACAGGGAGAAGGACTTTCCATAAGGCTGGAAGCTGAAGCAGTTGGACATATTTCAGGAAAGAAGCAAATAAGGCAGCACACAGGAAAAAATTATGGAGTGAGGTATGCAAAAGATGATCACAATAGCTCTTTTCCTTTATCTAAATTCAAAACCAAGAGGCTTATTCAAATTTGTGAGCTCCCAGAAAATTCGAAAAACTACTCAACTGAAACACCATCATGCAGTATACCACTAGACCAAGGAATTATAGGCTGTAGGAATCAAACAAAATAAGGTAGCTGGATATATACAGGTGGATATAGAGTTAGTACTGACAACTAATTTCAGAAACTTATTAAATCACAACCCATAGGGTTTAAGAAAAATTCCAGAAAAAAAACTTGATGAAACTATGTTTTCCACAATCTGTCTCAAAGTTCTTAACAAATGCAGTAATCGACTATCCTAAACTGGAACAACAATAAAATTATTTTGATAACAGAGGGGAAAAAAAAAAAGGCAGGATAGGAAAAAGTTTTGCTTCAAATCATAATCCTGTTCAGTCTTCATTTATCTTGTGTATCTTTACTAATGACGATGTTTTTTCCATTGCATGTCATCAAATGGAAAAGACTACGTGAATGAATGACACATTAAAGAACTTCACGGGCTATGGAAGAGTTGAAGAGGAAAAACCAAGCCAAATTCCTGCCTAAGAAATACCTCACCTGCAATGAGGGGAACAGTATGGCTGGTGAAGCTGCAGATTTTGGTAGCATAGATCTTCACATCACAGTCTTATTGAAGAGATTATATGAATGGAAAATCCCATTTCTCATGGATCATCTGTTGGAAACTGGCTGCAGAATGTTAAGGTTGCAAGGCACACATGAAAAGAAAATGCAGTAGGGATAAATTGAGAAAGTAAAATATGGAGGAAGAATTAAGCGAAACACAGTCCTGTCATTGAGCTTCAGAACGGCCAGTTCCCTGAAACTGAGAAAGCTAAGATAACCTTATAGAAAGAAAAGATCTAGGCAGAAATTACAACTGAAAATTGAAAGTCCCAGAGACATAATTTACAAATTAGTTTAGTCATTTATGAAGACAACTACTTTGCCAATTCAAATAGGGTTGGTGGATTCATAGAGTAAGAAGGGGGAAAAGGTAGTTTCTTTCTGGTTGAAACCAAAGTATTAAAAATACTGCATAAAGATTTGGGATGCAGATGATTTTTAAAATTTTTTGTGAGCTTAAGTTTAAGTGGGTGCAGGAAAGAATAAAATAAAAAATAAAGATGAGAAAATTCTCAGACTTTAAAGGTCATATCTGTTTATTTTATTAAATCAGATTGTGCAGGTATCTTCTCATAAAAAGTACTAGATCCTAGAGGATTTCTTTGAACCAATGCTAAAAGTTGTAAATACTACCTTGCAAGTTAAACTAGCAAATACAAATAAAACAAAATAACATTGTTTTGGTTTTTGAACAATGAAGCTGATTAACCTTGGTAGCAATTAAAATAGAAATGGAAAAGTTTTGATTGTTTCAAATCAAGACAGTTTTGGGAAAATGTGTTTCAAATAAAAAACAAACAGTGGGGATCAATGCCTGTGTGTTGTTTCTATCAGGTTTTCTGTCCTGATGAATAAAGGCAGATCAGATCATAATCTCTCCTGGCCCTTAGTCCTCTGCATCTTGTGCTTGCAATTCTGGTTGCATGTCCCATGAGGCTCCAAAACATATTCCATTTAGTCATACTTACACCTAAGACTAATTCATATTTTGTTATATTTTCTTCTCCCTTGCAGCTGGCAGATGACATATTACCATTTTCCACTTTCCACTCAAACATCACTTTATCCTTTTTATGCAGCTCTTTATTGTGTAAATGGCACTACCACATGCTTTACATCTCCTCCCTCTGGAAATCAGGACATTGTTAGCACAGTTCATCATCCTGCACCTATCCTCTGCTTGTACGTGGTTCAAACAGAAATTTGTAACACTATTAGGAACCTAACCCAGATTCAGCTTTTGAAATTACTCTACACAGAAGCACAAGATCAGGAGTGCCTCAAATCATCTTGGCAAACACTCAACACTGAGGCAGAACTAAGTATACGTAAATTTTTCTGTTTAAACCACTGTTAAGACTCACAAAGAGGAAGGACCCCAGAGCCCAGGTAACCTAGTAAAGAACAGAATTAAATTACTGTTGATCACTAACTGGTGTAAATGAACACTAAATCAATAGGCCAAAGAAATCACTTAACTTTATGAAAAGGTCTGATATAGGAGATATTAAGATGCCTGCCATCCCAATAGTTTCAGTCCCTTCATTGCTTTAACTCTTGGTAGTAACTCTATTGTGAAGGGTTTCCTTCACAAAGCAAGCAATGAGGACGATGAGCAAGATGAGCAATAAACATGTCACCTGCAAGTCCATCAGCATCTTTCAGGGCTGATATTCTTACAAGTTAGCATGGAATTTCAAGTACTGTGCATTAAAATATGTTATTCACAGAGTGACCTCAGGATTTCCTTTTTCTGGTTTTGCACATTAAGTTTTTCTGTAAAACAGCCTGGCTTTAACATTATTTCATAGGGTGTGTCATTTCAGTAAGCTTGACTAATGCTCAGCAGCACCTGAGAGAAGGCCAGCTATTCTATACTAGGCTTCAGTGGGAAGATTATGGTATTCAAAGGACAGCTATACCATGAGACTGACTTCTGCAGCTCAGAGAGAGGGTTTCACCCAGTTCCATACTATCTTGTTGCATAGTGCCTCTTTTCCTCAATCTAACTCACCCTGTCAGCCAATACATCGTCTGCACACGATGTTTTCAACTGTTTTAATTTGTGCCCCCACAATGAATTAGAAATGCAAATCTGAATGCTCTTGTTCCTAATTATCCTGTCAGCACCAGCAGCCAAAGAATTATGGATTTAGGTGTTAAGATCTGTACCACACTTGAACACAGTACAATTGAGTGAACTGAATGAAGCACCTTAGGAAACCAGCAAATACCAACCTATGGAAAGTACAACCAGAACCACAGTTCTACAGAATGCAGCAGAAGGGCAGCCTCTGACGTGTGTCAATAAGGATATACAAGTGTCCTTCACAGGATTTACAATGTATCTATTAAGAAGCTAGAAGGATTTAACAAAATTGCTGTACTGACAACCTTTAAGCTAACTGCATATGTCTTGACATCATATATAGTGTAGGAGGATACCACCACAAGGAGGTGCATTCCAGACAACTCATGCTTATGTTTTGAGTAAGATACGATTTTTACTTTTGTTTTGTATTCTTACTAGGGAACAAATAACAAAATAAAACATGTCACATTTTGTTTATTCTTTTTTGGCCTTTTCAGCCAAGCATGCTCTCAGTCTGCAAACATTTAACATTTTCAGCAACAGTGCTTTACCACAGAAGACATCTGAGGGTTATCCTCTTCCCTTAACTCTAATAAATTATATAACTCAAAGGTTGATCAAAGCAATCTCTCAACTCGAGCAAAGTAATGAAAGAAAAGTTAAATTAGAATCATTTAAATATCCTCAGTATTGAAAATGTGGCTAGGCATGGCAGAGAGAGGAGGGAGTTGGGGTTTGTCGCTGATTTTTTTTTTTTTTCATTTTTAAACAGACATAATCAAATGTCTTTCAAAGTTGCAATTAATTCCTAGCTGGGACAGGGCATAACACATATGGAATTCAATTCCTCTTTGAAAATCATGTGTTTGCATTCCTCCTATATGATGATTTTTACCACACCAGAAACTTCCTAATTAATTGCAACCTACTTCACTATACTGAAACAGATGTAAATAAGAATTTTTTTTCTAGTCACTATAACCATCCTCACTACACATGTGCATAAAGGAGAACACTACTGGCTCTGTGCACCTACAGACAAAATTGGATTTCAGCACAGGCTGGCAGATGAATGGATCAAGAGCAGTCCTGCCAACTTGAGGGCTCTGGTGAAGGAGAGCTGGACATGGCCCAGCAATGTGAACTTGAAGCTCAGAAAGCCAAACCTGTCAGAAACCCCTCCTATCAAGGGAGGGGATTCTGCCCCTCTACTCCACTCTGGTGAGATCCCACCTGCAGGGCTGCATCCAGCTCTGGAGTTCCCAGCACAGGAAGGACATGGACCTGCTGGAGCAAGTCCAGAGGAGGCCACCAAGTTGATCAGAGGAATGGAGAACCTCGCCTATGAGGGAAAACTGAGGGCTTTGGTTTTGTTCAGCCTGGAAAAGAAAGGCTTTGTGGTGACCTAATTGTGGCCTCCCAGTACCTGCAGGGAGTCTACCAGAAAGGTTTTACAAGTGTGTGTAGTGACAGGACAAGGGAGTATGGATTCAAACAGAGTTAGTTTAGATTAGATACGAGGAAGAAATTTTTAACTGTGAGAGTGGTGAGGCACTGGAACAGGTTTCCCAGAGAAGTTGTGTTCAGTGTCATGTCGGATGGAGCTCTGAGCAAAGTGGTCTAGCAGAAGATGTCCCAGTCCATAGCAGAGGGGTTGGAACTAAGCAATTTTAAGGTACCTTCCAACCCAAACCTTTCTGTGATACCATGATCTCCTGCAGTATATCAACAAGTGTTTTTTATCGTTGAATAAAGGAGCAAAGTAAATTTCCATAACATTTCATTCATTCCGACTCTCACTACACTCTAAGCAAAGTCAATGCTTAGGCAGAACTCTTTAACAGCCAACCTGAAGCAATTCTGACTTGTAACAGAAAGTGGCTCTAAGGGATGAAACATAAAACGTGACTTGAAAAAGTCCCCCCCTCGACATATTTTGCTTCAGAGTCAGGGGGATATTTTCAGAACCTGAGCATTTGGGAAAATCTGCCAAGGGATTGAGCTTGGTTTTAAGTACAAAAAGGTTGGCAGAATCACAGGAGAGCTTAAATTATTGGAGAACTTAAAAGTGAGAAAAAGCTAAAGCAGTAAAACCCAATGAAAACAAAATATTGGAGACTGAAACATGCCCAGGAGAGGCAAGCATGGCCTAATGCCAATCAACATCAGCTTGAAAGATGGTACTTATTAAGAAGAGAGCTTCATACTCAAGAGACTGTTTTGGAGTAAGCCATGGAATCAGGAAGAGGGTAGTTCAGATGATGGGTATTACCAGTAGAATATTCACAATAGGCTTCCTAACAAAGATTTCTGAAAATATTAAAAGACTAAAGAGAAATACATTATATTCTCTCAGTCCAGCTCTGTTGTGTCTTCTGAAATTTTATTTGGACATTAGCAGTTGTAAACTAATCTGTTGACCCAACGGGACTTTCTTTGGGGTTGGAGGCTGAAGAGCTCCATAATGAAGAAGAGCTGGTATTTTAAAGCTAAGAGGCCCTATTTCCACTGCATAATCACTGGGGTAGTACCCTTAGCTTATGTAACATCATAAAAAGTAAACTATGACCTGCAGTATGATAGACATGTTTGCAAAGCAACCCCAAAAGGAAAGAAACCTCCTGCTACACAGCCTACAGCACCTCTGAAAGGATCACTATTATGTTTGGAAAATTCAGTCAATGTGATTTGTATGAATAACCAATTTTTTGACCACTTTGGCGCTGGATCAGGATTTAGAAAACCTACATTCAACTTTTGTTTATAGCAGAGATTTCCTGGGACCTTGCCAACATCACATGATTTGGGCATCTTTGATTGCTCTTATGGAGCAATCAAAGGGGAAATAATTCTTCCCCACTTTACTAAATCTATACCAATTGTAGATTCACACTGTAGCTGTGCCAGTCACTGACACAACATCTCATACTCATGTTTCAGGCTCCATGGTAAGCATCAAAACTTGTTTTAACATCCACTGTTTAAAAAAATTCTAGCCTTTTGAACCTTCATTACATGTCTGTCCCACAGTGGCTAAATAGTTTGCAGGGGAATGTGTCTCCATGGGTTTTTGTGTCTTAAAAGGGCAGGACTGCAGACCAAGAGAAGAAACTTTCCTTCATAACACCAAAATCACTTCACCACACAAGCTTTTACTACTTCTCTCCCCAAAACTATTCTTGTTTCATCATATACAAAGGATGTGTGAGGACAGGAAGACAAACTAAAACTCCTTTTGATAATAAAACCATTAAATGTTGGGAAATAATTTTTTCAGTTTAATATCTTGCCTTGCCCTTTACCCAGTCCTTGTCTCACTGATGATCTTCAGGACTCTTTAGGGCTACTGCAATACCTTGGAATTCACTCCCAAGGTGTCTCCTCCTCACAATGCAATCAGCTCTCACTTTCAACTGCCAGCACATCTCATTCCTCATCCTCTGTGTCAGGGGTTGTAAGAGCCTCACAGCAGTGTCTTCAAAAAAAAAAACCAACAAAAAACTCCACACCATATTTAAGGATGTCCAACTGTTTCACATCTGCACTGTACTCCGCCAGATTGAAAATGTGTTCTGAGTAAGTGATGGAAACAGGTCAGTGTAAATACTTGGCAAAAACAACAGACATGGCAGTGTCCCACATTTTATTTCAAAAGCTAGCACACAGTCTCTGTAATGGAGAAAAAGCCATAAAATCATCACTGAGGACAAGGAGATTTGCTCCAGATAGACATTGAGCAAGCCTATTTTGATGTTCAGCCCTAGAAACCTTTCATTATGTAAACACACCTCCCCAGAGGTAGGAGGCATCATTTATTTGATGATCAAAAGGTCAAATATACTTTAATTTCTTCCAGTGACATTAAAATTAATGTCCTTCATTAGCATTTTGAGCTTCTGTTGCTGAAGTCAAGCATTTTAACAGCACTGTTCTGCTCTCTTACCCACTCCTTTTCTCCTTTTCTTGGGGATGCCTCCAAAAAATTATATCAAACAAAATTATGTCTATGGTTAACTTTTACTTGGAAGGAACATAACTTTTTTTCACACATAAATAAGATTCTTAAATTATTTTTCACACATAAAACCCACTCAGCTTGTTTAAGTACTCAGGACAGAGAGGAAAACCAGATAGAGACATTTTGCTTTTGGAAGCAGCCTTAACAATATGTAACTTCATGGTACAAGGGGGATATGGTTTCAATTCTAATCTGGATCAGACTCTAAATATTCTGACATGTATCAAGCAGAATTGCCAAAACTTTCTTCCCTTTCAAAACATTCCATTGGCTCAGGCCTCATTAGGCAGTTTAAATGCTATTTCATTTGAAAATATTAAAAATACAACGTTAAAAGGTTACATTGAAATAGAGAAATTATGTGGAACCGTGGCACTTTATTTATTCTACCTTTGCAATACTTGGGGTACCAGAGTGTTAGCTATCAGATTAAATTTAGGCATTGCCCAAAGGAATAGCCTTTACATTAACTAGGTCCATTTCTACCTGTTATTCTGGAATGACTTAAAACTAAAACCATTGTTTCTCTCTTATGTGGCACGTTAAGCATCTTGCTATAAGCACAACCATGAGAAACACTTGAAGAGCAACAGCTAGCTCTGCTTCAGAGCAGGATTGGACCAGGTGACTTTCAGAGATCCTTTTCAATCTAGATTGCTCTACAACATCTTTAAATGTCTTTTCCCACTTATTTTTCAAATTAATTTCGCAAGCATTTTCTTGGTTGTTCTAACAAGTAGATTATATCACACAGACTTTCTACCGGCCACACAAGTTGCTCATTCAGTGTTTAGCATCACCATGGTGTCTCACTGTTCCTTACATTTCCATTTGGTTGCTGAAAAAAGAAATACAAATATTACTTTTCTTAAAAAAGCATATCATTTCTATAATTCCTTTAAACAAAGGTGTTAAAATTTTCTTAACTATCATCATACCCACATGTACATCCACTTTCCTATAATATTTTTTCTTAATTTAATAATTTCGTATTTACCTTTTTCGCAGACCCAAAAAGGAAGAAAGTCCTTGAGGTCAATACCATCATGAACCCATCATGTTGCTAATCTCCTACACTCCTCTTCCACATGAAGGCACAATCAGCAGAGCCCTGTCCTCAGTATCTTGTTATTCCACAATCTTACTATTAAATCCTCAATTCACCTGTGTTTGCAATTCACCTCAGTGAGAACAGCAGTACTACACTGAAGCAATTTAGATTGAAGGATGTAGCTAAAAGAGCACAAGTAAATTGAAACAAATTAAAAAAATTAAAAAAAAAAAAAATCCCAAAAACTTATCAGTGGCAGACTAACCTATTCACACACCTGCAGGTAAATTGCTCATATAACTCTATTCCACTAGTGTCCCTGATTGTAACATATCTTACATGTGCTCTGCAGAAGCTATCTCACCTCACAGTCTGGAAGGGTTTTTTTTAAGAAAATCCAGGTAAGTAGTTTACAAATCAGCTTTTACTGTTGAATCCTACAAGATTTTATATAAAATTTTACACACATGATATTAGTAAATATTCCAAAACACATTAAGTAGAAAAATGACAACGTGTCTACTTCAAAACAAGCTTTACATTCATTACAATTATTCAGAAAGTTCTGGGGGCACTTGTAGAACATTCACCCAAACATCAGCTGAACAATGAGAGCATGAGCTGAACTTGACAAATTATTAGAAAATTACTAGCAAACAAACAAAAGACTGTAGTATGAGCTCAAGGTACAATTGCTGAAAAAGCAGGCAGGATATATTTTGTATTTATACTGTTACTTATGATTCTGCCTATCTGCAGCTCAATAGGCTCAGAGACATCACTAAGTCCCCAATGTGGATTTCATCTAGGCCACAATGTCCATCCTTAAGTTCCTGCAGAGTTCAACCACCAGCAGAATAAGATAGTTCTCTGATTTATTTTAGCCAAGTCATATTGCAAACTGTAATTATGACCTTGATAAGCAGCAGAAATTATGTTTCCTTTTTTTCCTTATAGCCCAACACATCAAACTAATCCCATAGTTACATAATATTCAGTCACAAGACAAATCACAGAGGTATGATGAGAGATAAATGCAGAGGTAATAAATTAACAGGTTGAATGTTGTGACAAAAAAGGCCATCAACATTCCACCTCTTTCATAAAACAGACTTAAAAACAAGAAGAAAACAAGAAAATATGAAGAAAAATTCTTAGCTTTATTATACTTTAAATGGCTAGTACATGAGCTTAAAAAAAAAACAACAAAAAAAACCCAGTAGTGTAGCATAGGCCAGCAGAACCAATTCATCTAGTTAAATGACACCAAGATATGCCATTCATACAACTAATGAGGATTAGCATGCTGATGATATTCTAAAGATAGCATTGTTAAATAAGCCAAATATATCCCAGGAATCAAGCCTAATATCTAATGCCAATCTACGTCCATCAATTAGCATGACACAGAGTGCTAAAAATATAGCAATCTGTAACAACCTTTGGTCCTCTGAACACAGTCCAGCTCTAAAACCACAGGCTATGGACACAGGCTGAGAGAGGTGAAGTCCAATAGTGTTTGCAGAGAGCAGTCCTCAGTTAGCACAATCTGCCTGGAGCATAATATTCTTTCATTATCTGTATCTCTGTAAGGCACTTTGATCTACTACACAGCTGTACATAAGAAGTATGTTACTAGTTTTTCAAAGGCAATGATTCTACTTAACTTATAATTCATAATGGAAAAAAAATTAAACATATCAACCCTGTAAATCAGCTTTTTACAAGAAAAAAATTCCTGGGAAACTAGATTACCAAGCCTCTTGTGAGAAGCCAATTGCAACAGAACATTTCCTGCAAGGAAATGCACCTGAGCTGCGCAAGTTCAACAGCCTTGAAGAGCACATGATCAAAATTGTCTATAAGAGATACAACCTGATGAGCTCTCTATCAAAGGTGCAGGAGAGGGTCAAAGGAAATTAGGGGAGAGGAAAATCCAGCAAAACAACTTGCAAAAAAAAGCACCCCACATACTAGTTACTAGTTCAATATTTACTAAAATACTAGTTCAATGTTTTCTAAAACATTTTGTTTTCAGTCATTATACATGCAGCAGTGAGCAGAAGGAGGAGAGGAAATGAATGAAACACACAATTCGAGTTTATAGAAGTCTAAATTACTTAGTTTGTTAGTAATGAGAGTACCATGGACAGTCAATGGTAAAGATAGATGTGTACCATTAAAAAACTCCCTCGTACTATTACCAGTATTGTTCTTCCTTCCAAAATGCAACAATGTGACCAACTCCAGCGAGAACAACATAAGAGACATAAGCCATGAGCCACAGCTGAGTAGGAATACCTGCTGTGTTTCCATTGCTGGCATGGGAGGAATTTCCTTCTGGTTTCCATGAACCAAAATGCTGCAGCAACCTTGACAACAGCTCATAAGTGTCTGCAAATCAGTATTCTCCAGATCCTTTTTCATCCTTGCAAGGTTTAGAGATGCCAAGTGTATCTGTAGCATATCCATTCTTCCTCTGACAAGCTGCATAAACTTTGTTCTACCATCCTTATTTGCAGAATAGAAGCCTCTAACAACTGTGTTCTCAAGAAATAAGTGAAAGGCTAAACATCCAAACATACATGGTATTTTCTTCTTTTCTGGCCTCGTAAGTGAATATAGCTCCGAAGAAATTATTCCTCAAAAAACAAGGTCTTTCAAAGAAAATTTATCAAGAGTTTCAGCTAAACAATTTATCACCATCTTTAACTGGTCACACACTCAGTTTTATTACTTTGGGATCAGATAATACAGCACCCATCACTGAAAAAGCCACACTGTGATCCTCCTTCATAAGCAAATCAAGAACATAGCTGCGCATAAGCCTGTCAATATTAGGGTGAGTTACAGCTCTCAATACATATTTTGGACATCTCTTGAGTATTTTGCACATCTTTGGCTTTTTGTGAGCTTTTTACCTAATTTTCAGAGCCTGCTCTAGCATATCATTGGTTAGGATTTAAGTTTACCTGGAGCCCGCAAATATACCATATGTCTTACAATGTCTTGCTATAAGGACCACAAAATAGAAGCAAACAACTTTGTGGTTTCGGCCATCTGTGGAACCATCACTAATCTTCTGTCCAAGCCAGTTACAAGTATACTGATACAAACCTGGGAAATTAGGAGTAGCTAGATAAAACAAAGGCCTAGAAAAGGTAACAGTGAAGTGCATGAGCAAGTAAAAAAGATGTAATTAATAAAAAGTTTGAAGAGAGCAATCTTTATCCCATATATCCCAGTGCCTTCAATGTTTTCAGAAGTACACAACTCTTCCCATTCTAGCCACTGCATCCAATATTACCCAAGTTTCTAACTTCTATTAATGCATCAAATCTCTCTCAATGCATCCCTTGCATAGTCCCATGACACAGAACTCCACAACTAAGTCATGCCTTGCAGGATTACCTTTTCAGCCTATTGCAAAATAATTCTACATCTATCCACTGTGAAAATTTCATGGCCAAAACCAAAGGCTTTAATGCTAGAGTACATTTTTGGAAAAAAGTTATTGCAAACACAAGATATAGGCTTGCCTTAATACAGCTGTATTCCAATGTAATTGAGACACTTTTTAAAAGTTATTTTTACGTGTACAGAGCAGAACTCAGAACAGTTCTGGAAAATCCAAATAAATCCAAATGTCTCATGAAGTAACAGACAGTAGAGGCCAAAACTGAAACAGTCCTGTACATCCAATTAGTGAAACTATTTGCTATGACAAGTACATATTTAACATTCCGTTTATGCTGTCATGCATGTTTCCTTGCATACAACTCAAAAAGGAAATCTTGACCATCTGATTTTAGTGTACTCCAAAAGCAACATTTCTAAAGAGCATTACCCCTACACCCTCTTAAAAAAACCAGCTTTGCTACATTTATAGTGTGTAAAAGCTCTGAAGAACAAGATACATTACTCCCTTTGTGTTCTGTAAATACTCTGATATTCAGAAGGCAAGAAAACAGACACCTCACAATGAAGGCGATATCACCTGTATTTTAATATTTCTTTGGAAAGAAGTCTTCACATCTGCTTTTTTTCTGCAGGAAGTTGTTTGGGTTATTTGTTGTACACAAGTAGTCAAATGCACATCAATGCAACTGTGTAGCAGGGATCATGTTTGATATTTAAAAATGGAAGTCTAAAAATAAACTGAGATGATATAACTTCAGGTTCTGGAGGTAAGTACATTATTAAACAACTTCACATCCGAGAGTTTTCTTCCTGATAGGAAAGAAAGAGAATTCATATATTCTCATTTCAGTTAATTCCTTAGATCCTGCTTACTTTTTCTTATATATGATATAAATGGTGTAGCCTCCCCACTTGCTAATTTCAGGTTTGCTCACTAAGTCTCAGTGGAAAGATCTTCTGTGGAGAACACTTAATGCTTATATATCTGCATGTAGTGCGTGGGGGGACCTGAACCCCATAGAAACCAAGATTATTCTGTTTGGAGAGCCAGAATATCCATTGCCTCAAGCCAGCTGGAAAACGCTTGAGGTAAAATGGAGAATACTTTCAGCAGTAGAATTTTTAATTCTAAGCAAGGTTATTTTGAAATTAACGAGTTAAAAGGTTCGATTTTAAGTGTTTGAAAATTAGGCAGGCTGCATTACGAGAAAGACTTCAGGTTGGAAGAATTCAGTAATTTTCCTCAGTGTACAGGTCTGAGAAGTCACACATGACAGAAAAAAATTTAAGAGTGCTAGAGATGTTGTGAGAAAACACCAAAACCAAGAAAAAGCTGAACTTCTTTTGCATACAGCTTAACATTTAGTAAACAAGCAAAGAGAACTCTCCAGTAGCAGTTGCAAAGGTAAGGATGGCATTTTACAGCTATTAAGAGATGGAATAGGCCCAGTTCTGTAAGACAATTTAATTATGTAGAGACATAATACTTTAATACTTCATACAGCGAAAAATGTAAGCATTTGAGGCTATACCATAAGGCTCATGAAACAGCACATTAGAGAAGATATGGTCAAAACACAGAAATAAAGTGCTTTCTGAACATTTGCTGCAAATGTGTATCAGATTTAAAACCGGCAATCCGTTCCTGCTCCTTCGTGGTGTATAGCTTTGCTGTGGACTGCTGAGTAGCTGTCATGCTATGCAGCCTGGCTGCTTTCCAGTCCTGGGTGAAGCAATCCCCACAGCATTTGCATGAAAGAAATGATGGGTTCCTTTGATGTGAATGATCTTGAGTGAATAAAAGGTGGGTTTGGGTTTTTCTGGCCTTTATAAGCATTCTTTGTCAATGCCTCTTGCTCACAAGTAAAAACCTGTGCCAGGTGTCCCATAAAGTCACGACAAAGTATTCTCTCTGAAGTCCCATATAGAAAATATCCACTCCTCACATCTTATGTTATAACTAGCCTTCACAGAAGGGATTGTCCTCAGCTTTTTCGATAGCTGGGTTTTTTATATATTCAGGAATTGTCATCTGCAAGTGTGCTGTGAAAAAGACAATTCCTTTGATAGAACACAAGTGTTTTTTATCTAAATGCATTTGTTGGTTTAACTTTACAGCTTTAGACAGTTTCTGCAAATAATTTCTGATAATTACTTAAATGTTATTTCATATGAAAGTCATTACCACTAAAATCTACAGTATCCCACCAGCAAAAAAAAAAAAAAA
>VYXF01011024.1:624969-654693 GCA_013397295.1 Polioptila caerulea
AAAAAAAAAAAAAAGAGAAATGGGCAAAGTTGCAAGCACAGCTCTTCTATTGTTTCTGACTCAAGCAGGGTTGCAAATGCTGGAGACTGTTGGCATTTTGAAATGTCTGGAGACCCCTGCAGATTTCTAGAATTACATGCTATGGCTCTTGGTGTTCCACAGATACCGCAGCTGATTTAGTAAAAAAAATTTAAAATGCATTTCTCAACAATATGTGTATGCTCTATGCCTTACTGAAAACAGGAAATCCATTCTACTCATGGCTGCATAGTCAAGCAGAGACACACAGTCACATTAAGTTTAGATCAGGTATAAATTTTACACCCTAAACAACATATCAGAGAGGGTGTGATGCATGATATGCTCCAAATGTTCTCTGGTCTACTCAAGTCCATCTCTTATCTATTCTGAAGTTTACTTGTCTGTAACAAAAGTCCAATAGCAATAGCAGCTTATAGAAGGAGAGGAGTAGTGTGTCTACAAGGAAAAGCAAGTCAGAATTCAAACCAATAATGTAGAAAATCATTAACCAGACAGCTCCCACCCTGTCAGTATGTGTCCACCACTAATTTACTCCTGGCGGTAAGCGATGCTGGCAAACCTATACAGAAGTTTTTGAAACAAAGGACCTTGAGAGAATTCCATGTAGAAATGGTTTAGTATCAAATCAATAAAGATTTTTAGTACCTGCACAAGGTCCTTGGCCTTCACCACTGAGGGAGGAGGTAAGGAGAGCCTCACCCCTCTTTCATGCTTCCCAATGATTATATCAGCCTATTTGTATCCTGACACCATTGGAGTCACTTTGGGACTTCAAGACTTGCTCAATAACAAGTTTAGTGTGCTTTTGGCCTCCTCATCCTTTGTCTTCTTTTCCATAGCTTGTTTTTCATTTTTCCCCACTTTTTTTGTCCCATCTCCATCTGCATCCAAGCTGTATCAAGATGTGCACCACACCACCTGCCCAAGTGTCCGTCACCAACAGCTGGAGCTCGTTGAAAGCTCGCTCTACTTTTTTGCAGAGACCAAGCAGTCACAAAGTAATGCAACTTTTAGGGAAGACCTGGATTGCCATCATTATTTCTAAGGTACTTTTCTAATTCTTTTTTGCAGTGTGGCTGAAAAATAACCAGTGTAAGTATGATGTTATTCTGACAACAACTAGAAAGTGCGCGTGAACCCAAAGTATTAGAAAAATCTAGAAAATGTATTTCTCCCAGTTTTAGAGCATGTGAGTATTTTTTGAGACATGAAAAATTCATTAGTTCCTAAGGCTTTCCCAGAAGTTTAGATCCAGACCTAACAAAATATTTTGTCTAAGAACAAAACATTTCAGTAAATAATATAAAGCCTAATAAATAAGCCTTCTGGTAGATGCATAAATTTCTTAAGGCACAAAAATAAAAAATTTGAACACAGATCTAATATTTGATATTTTATAGTGATTGGAAAAATACAGGATGGAAAGCAGATTAAATGCTTTTAAAATATAGCTTATAATGGTAAAAGTTACAAATACTAAAGCTTTATATGAGCATGAAAATTCCCATCAAAGATTATAAGCCTTTCTTTAGGGCAGCCATCAAAACCTAGGAAAGTTTAGTCTCTAAGCTCTGAGACCAACACAAATATCCATCTCTTCAACAGGATCTACAGCACTGGTTACTCAGGCACTGTAACAATTTTGGTTGCTCCCAAAATTAAGGTCAAGACTCTTCTGGCTTTAACAAGCTCATTTTAGTACAGGTGAAGTCAATTGAGTTACTTTTAACTGCTAGAAAGTTATGAATGGGATGTCAAAGCAGAGCTTGCCTTGACTACTCATCTTCTCAAACAACTTCAAATTTAACCAGGACAGACTTTTGTTTAAACAAGACATACACACATTTCTGGGATAGCTTAAGCATTCTCTGTTATTTAACCTTTATGTTTTCAAATGCTGTCGTATAAATAGTCTTCTTAAAATACACTGGGGCTGTTAAGTTCCTGTGAAGTGTTCACAGTATCTTTGCTCTTCCTTACTCAAAATAGAAAAGGCAGAAAATAATTGGGAAGTTTTTTGAGGCAGTTGTCTTTTTGATTTTTTTTCCCACCATTTTTTAAATATGTATTTACACAGACCCTAGTACTCTGAGTCAGTTTTCTACAGTATTGTTGCTAATGAATGAATTAGCCAAAAATAAATTTCCAGTGTAGAAAAAATTACTACATACAAATGCATGTTTGAAACAAGCAAATACAAAAAAAAAATCTTTTTCCAGACTTATTCCTTCACATTGTTTACCTACATTACTCTTCTAAGATGCTACTGGTGACACAGAAGTGTTCTGTTGTATGAAACTTACATTAACCATTCTCAAAGCTCCACAATTTTCCCCTCCAATCCCTTTCTAAAGCTCTCCTGTACCAAAAAAAACCAAAAAAAACCAACCAACTTTGCAGCCACTGAATACAAATTTTACATGGATGTCCACTGTGGTCATTCACTGTATTTTCTTCGCAACCACTGAGACATTTTTCTAAACCATATCCATGAAGCATCTTGTGTAATAGAATCAGAGGCTTCATAAAGTGCCATGACTGTGATGAAAAATATATTTAACCAATGACACTGTAACCAATAGGAAAGAATTCAGAAACGGAGAAAATAAGGAGGAATAGGGGTGGAAATCAACCAGACACTTCCACAAGAGGGTTGCAGGATTTCATGCACCAAGACTGCCCTGTAAGTACCATTTCAGTGCTGAAGTCATCGAAAAGGTTTTTGCTAATAAACTTGGTTTTTAATGGTGCCAAGCTACACCCACCCTGGTCTTAAAATTAATAAATTCAGTCCATTTTAATACTTTATACTATATATTAAATTTAATTGCTAGATAAAGAATGTGCTTTTAATTATGTACAGAGACAGCCTGGGTTTAACAAAAAATAAAGTGCAATCTAGAAACTGGAAATGGTGACCAATAGCATTCACATTTTCAATAATCGTGGTCAAGTTTTTTTTTTTGTCTAGAGCTCTAGGATAAACTCAAGAGATGATTACTGTAATTAAGGAACTTACAGATCTCTTTCTTTAGAGACAATCTGTTTGGCAAAGATCTGCAGTCTCTTGAATGAACTCCCTCCAAGCCTCTGAAGTCACTGTCTTGCACTCATTAGGTTCCCAACTAGCAAGCACACGCAGCTGATACTGGTGTCAAAGTGCTATCCCAGTCAAACAGTTCTTGCAAATAGAGATATATTCTGGCATCTGACTTCGAGGTACATGCGGGCATTTCCAGTCCCAGGGGAGGAGGCAGATTCCAGCAAGACCCAACTCACCAGATGCTCTAACATTACACAGCCAACTGCTCCAGTTACAGTCCCAACTACATCCACAATCGTACTAATATCTTTGAGAACAGAGGAGAAGAATAAGGACTCACACAGATGTGAATGAAATCAGATTATTGCTTCCCATCAAGGAGGTACCATCACTCCAGTTAGAGTCTGTGTTTTATATGACACAACCAGGTATATTACAGACATGCAAAAGCAAGTTATCCACTCCTAGGAAAGATGGGTTAGAGACGGCACACACACTTGCTTTAGAAAATAGCTTCCTTGCTAACAACTAAATCTAAAAATCACCTGGGAATAAGAGCATCTAGTCACATTCCAAAGACTTCGAAGTAATCTAAAAATATAGCCCACTTAATCAATCCATACCTTGTTCCAAACAAGTATTGAAAATACCTGTTTCAGCTGTAATATAGCACCCAAGTCTAAAATAAAATTATATCCTGATTAAACCAATGCTCACTAGAGAAGTCACAGAATCAATGGAAGTTTGCAAATCAGTGATTTGAGGTGCCAAATTTGAAATACTCAAGAAAAAGAATTTTGAGAAGATGGATGTGGGGGAAGTGCTGAGCCTCTCAGACTGCACATACAGACAATAGTTAGGCTATCACCATCGTTTGGCTACCCTCAGTGAGAAAACATGGAGATTGTAGCTGCCTTCTACATTGCTATTTACTTTGCAAACCACAATGTGGTGTGCAATACATTTTAGAAGATTGATTCAGGAGGAAAGGGGGCATTCAATTACATTAGAAGAATTTATCTGATTTTATCACCGTTTACGCAGTTCATTGCCACAAGTTAAAAAAAACAGACCCAAACACTACTATCCAAAGGCAAATCAAATCTGGACACAGAAAAGAATATTTAGAAGTGAGTTAGAGTCACCAACATAGAAGACTGCTGGAAACGATAAAAGCTCCTGCTTCAGTTTTAGCTCAATTTCTCATTAGAAGGGATTAGAATGAAATTTTCATAGAAGCCTCTAATTCCTATGGGGTCTACCATCCTCATCTCAAGCATCTGGTATGGTCATCAGAGAAATGGTAGTACATTAGACAGACCACAAGCACAATCCAATATGGCAATTACTACATGTTTTCTTCTGCTTGATAAAAAGTTAAACAGTCCATCTGATGTCGCTGTCAAAATGTAATTTTGGAACAAAGCACCAAATAAATTTCTTTATGGAAAAAAAAAAACCAAATATGCTCACCAGCAATTTAAATTCAATTCCAGAGATGCAAGATTACCTGCCTAGACCACAGTGTATCCCACCAAAACCTTTGAGTGTTCTTTTGAAAAGCTACTATGTAAAATATTTCTTTAGATTGCAGGGAAAACAGGTATCATCACTCAGTTATATAGTTGGGTTAGGAAATGCCAGAGTTCACTGTTTTATTTTTTTAGATCAATGTGGGCATTTCAGTAGGATTTTGCTTCTCAGTGAGAAAGAGCAAAAGAACAGATTGTTTTTTTCCAAATATCTTTTTTGTTCCTTTTGGGGCAAGTGGTATGATCAAAAGAATCAAAAGACAAGACAAAGAATATTTATATCTTTAAGTTACTAGGAATATGTTATACTTAAACTCTCCTTTAACCACAGAGAGAAAAAGAGAGGGGAAGAAACTGCAATTTCTTACTGCTTTATCCAAAATAATCGCTTTTAGTGATATGCTAATAAATCAAAAAGTACTACTCACATGACCTCTTTAATTCCTTTTCAGGTCAGCTCAACTGCATAGGGATTACATATTTTATTATCTCTTCTGTGATTTTTATATAATTTAGCAAAAATGCAAGAGAGGTCAAACACATTGTTCTTAGAATTGAAGCTTAAATTCATGCTTAGACCCTGAGAAATACAGCCCAGCATCCTGTATCAACCCTCAGCAAATTCTCCTAAATGCAGATACTGAAGTCTGCCAATCACAGCCGATACATGATGCCAGTGAGAGATCTTCTCTCAAGAACTTTGTCAGGTAAAAAGAATACCACTCATTAACCAAAGTTAACACATGATACTACATTATTGAAATAGCAATGACAATAAACTAATTTTTAAAATTAAAGACCTCTACACATACCCATGGTATATCATACCTGACTGCACTTAGAGATCAAAGTGAAATCACACTGAAAAAAAGACAGAAAGAGGTAAAATCCTATCAGTTGTCTTGGACAAGAAAACAAGATGGCCTTTTCTAACTCCTTTTCCCCTAAGAACATATTAAACCATGAAAAATGTAATGGAAGGAGGAATAATGTGAAGGTGCTATTTGCCAAGTAGATGAAATAACATGACTTGCTTAAACAGTATGAGCCAGTACCTATACATGTGAAAACATCTCTGGCTTTTGATACATGTGAAACAGGGACAGTCATGCAAGAAAACACACTTGTAAAGATACTTTAATATTTCAAATCAGGAAGAAGCAAAAAGAAAGACAACAAAAGTGAAATACAGTCTTTCACAGCATCTATTCTAAGAAGAGCCTAGAGAATGGAACTCCAGAATAAGAGCTCTAAAATGATCGGTTTTATGCCTTCACTCCCCAGTCTAGCCATGAAAATTACACTTGCCCATCCTTAGGAAATTATTTGAAAACTGCAGTTAAGAGGGGATTTCAGAATGTTATTCTACAAGAACTGCTGTATTAAGTGTAACATCTATAGAATAATTAAAGGATATTATTTTCCTCTCACTTGGTTAACGGCTGTTTTTCTGTGATTTTTTTCTACCTATTCAGTGACCAATCTTTCCCATCATTTTCTTTGTGTGTCTTATTTTCTGTTACTTGATAAGAAAAAAATCTTGTTCTCCTGGCTCTTACGTCTGACCCATTCCAGATACGCAGAGTTCAGTGCTTAGTAGGAGACAACCTCAGCAGTAGGATGAAGTCAGCATAAACTTAAGCAGAAACTTCCCCAACCCTGAACACATTCAAAAAGTACATTCTGTGCTGTTAATATTCTGCATTTTAGAAGGTGATAACTCTGGTGGTAATGAAGGTACTTTAGAAATAGTTTCAATCACATGAACAGTTTTACTCTTAGCAAAACAGGCAAGTAAGCTTGAAGACAATCTAGGGCTATGAAAAACTGAGGAAGGCCTGAAGCATATTTAGGATAATATAAAGATAAGAACACACTGGGTATTTGCTTAGTCTTCCCTAAAACAGATTCATTTCTACATTTCTGTACTCTTGGAGGAAAAAAACCAAAATTTAAGTAGTGTCTGGACAAGTTAGAAAGACATTCCTACACTCCAGAAAGCATTCAGCTCTGAGGAGCTGGAGAAACTAAAAATGGATAGCCTTTAGCAAAATACTGTGGAACTGGAAGGAATATGATTAGTTCCATCTCTTGAATAAAGGATTCAGCTTTCTAACATATGGGGAGAAATGACTTGGGTCAGAGGAGGAAAAAGAGCAGAAATCAGAGCTTCAGTGAATAGTCTGGTTCTTGATCTAAGGCTACCTTTTTTGTGCATATTCTGTGGTAATCACCTAAAACTTTAATGTAGCAGACTTTACAAACCTAAAATGTAATTTATGTTTTTTATCTAGGATGATCCATAGGAATGAAATTGATGGCTAACACCATTATTTTTGATATCCATGAAATACTTAAACTGACAGAAGCGAAAAGGGAGATTTTGTACCCACTAAGCTGATGGAGGTCTCACTGAGAAATGTGAAATTATGTAAATGTGGGCTTTAAGAGCAATAGATGAACTTTCTTCTATTATGCACACACAATTAGGAACAAAAGGTCACTCAGTGGTTAGCTAAGCTTCACAGCAAACAGCTTATTTAAGAACCATGCATGGGTAAAAACTTGACATAAGTTATCAACAGCTACAGTAGTGATATAAATGTTTGACTTATAGAACTATGGGTAATTTTAGCTGAATTAAACAGAAATAAGTTGCTGTGTTTCCTAGACTCAGATGAGATAGGAAATAGCAGCGCAACATGGACAATCCATGTTTGCTCTAAAAAACCTGTTTGTTTTTCAGGTCAAACTCAGGCAGAAATAGAGCACACATTTAATTAAGGTATCTCTCTACTTATCTTTCTTCATATTTAGTCAGTTATACCCAGAGCTCTAATTAATGTTGTTTGGGGTTTTTTTTAATCACATTGTTCTGATGAGCAGCTTCAGGACCATGCATATTGAAATGTTTTTTTTATTAACCATTTGCACACAAGATGAGTTAGAGGACAGTGAAATTCCACTAATTCTAGTTACAAAATCTGAGAAACTAGAACAAGCAAAAAGTAAAAAAAAAAAAAACCAACAAAAACAAAACAAAAACAGTAGTTCAATGTTCATGAAAAAAATTGGCACTCTTCACATACTTCTAGATTTCTGAAACATAGCTTTGCATTTTATTAATCTTTATTATTAAAATAAACCACATAATTGTTCACTGCTCATGTCCATCGTTATGCACTATAAAAAGATCAGTGGGTATTAACTTCCAAGGGAATTCCTCAAGAAATTTAAAATTAATATGAACATGACATGCCAATTTCACATCTAGCCATATACATTTGAGATCACTAAGGCTAGTTCCTATTCTGCAAAGAAACTTCTTCTGTACTGCACCACATCACACTTTTGGTTCAGAGGCTTTGCGCCCAACAGGGTACAGGGCTAGAATCACTACTTTAAGGACTCACAGATTGTATTCTTATAATTGTAGATTTTGTGTGAGTCTAAATATGTAAGCACAATATCTTATTAAGTGCTCTGAAATCACTAGTTCTCATTACTTTCAAACACAGTCCAGTGTTGGTAGCGTATTGACCTTTATAAGTGCCTTGAAATCACAGAATTTCACTGTATTTAAATTGCTACTAAAAATGCATTACTTTTGCAAGAAATCCCAGACTTCATGCTGAAGAGTAAAAATAACATGATCTCTAATAGAGAAATGTTGCCCTTAAAAGTGCGCTGTACATCACAATACTGGAGCATATTGTGGGATTTATTCATCCAAGTGATTAAGCACAAGTGTGTGTTTGAGCTAAATGTATAATATACATAAAACCTGACTAGTCTAATGGTTAGATTTTTCAAAAGCTTCACTAAAAAAAGTTAAATTCATCTCTGTTAAACAGATTACTCTGGTAATTCACCCAAAGAGGGAAAAAAAAAAGAAAAAAGATGCTTCTTATGGTCTTCATCTAACCATCATATTTAAAGTATTTTTAGTAAGCATACAATGGATAAATTTTCCAAATCACATCATGCAGTATCTTTTTAGACTTTCACAAAATATAGTTTGGGTTCTTTTCCTCACAGTCATGATCTTTTTGCCACAGCAATAACAACCAGGCATGCAGTAGGACATTAGAAAGATGGGAAGACAAAAGGCAAGTTCACTTGCACCACTGGTTATCATGTCTTAAAAGTCTGTCTGCAGCATAATACGTGTATTTTACCCAGTGAGAGGTAAATCTGATGGAGCTTTGTGATAATTTTATTTATGCCTTAATTCATAAAGTAGATTAAGTATTTGAGATACCTAATAATATGTTTCATTAATATATACAATAAACTACCTCAGTAAAATAAATTAATCAGAGTATTTCTCAGCCCTGTAACTGCACTCATTTGAATAATTCCATTGCCAGTTAACAAACATTTCCAAAACGCTTCCCAAGTAGAGAAAGTTTAAACACTAGAATAACAGATTTATTGCTCTTATCAAAGGCCCAGCAGGTAGACAGGATGTGGAAACAGGAATTAGATCCGAAGTCTTTAAACCTTATTGCTATTACTGTAGCCTATCAATGAGCAGTGTCTTTCTTCCTTGCTTTCAACTGAACAGTCTCCTGCCTTTCACCAGCACTTTGCACCATCACACCTATCCTATTAGCGCTGCCCCCTAACCTGAAGTAGCCTGCAGTTAGCTGACTGCAGTCAGCCCCTATTCTTTTGGAATGGCTGGATTTTTACCAATACAGTACCTTCCAGTATGTAACATTACTCAAGCTAGTTTCCTGCTAGGCAATACATTATCTCCAAACATATAAAGTGATTTAACACAGGAAATACCAGCATGCAGAGGCAGCTCTCCTGCACTATACACGTGCACAACTGCCAGTTTGTTGTGGAAACGACACTTCAGTGCATTGAGCTGGTTAAATTTGCTTTGATTTTACCAAACTGCAATCACATCGTCGATTCAGTGAAACTTTATCCACTGCATACAAATCTGGATTTCCCCTTGGGATTGGATCAACAGCTAAGCTTTAATGAACATTTTACCAATCCTAAACTAATTTTTGGTTGGGCAACACACTTAAAAGTTATAAGACCAAATCCCTGTAAATTCACCCCAGCAGCCTGTCTTTAATTCCAGTGGCTGAAGAACTGACTCTTCAGTGATCATACACACGATCCAGAAAAGTTCGGAAATAGGTTTCATTGGCACTGACATACCAATATCCGAGTTGCAACCATACTTCTCATAATACACATATACAGTGCTTTATCATAGAGAATTGACCATAGGTTTTGGAATATTGTCATAAGGGATGTTAAGAGGTCATTTCTGTACCTTGCTTCAGGCATAGTTTGCTTGATCATATGCTTTGATCATTCTCAATAGGTACTTACTTCTTTTCAGTGTTCTTCAAGAATAAACCAGAGTCTCCCAACAAGATATTTAAACACTTCAATTATTTTTTCAAGAGAATGTCACCAAAAACACTGCTAATCTGTCTTCCTGAAGCTCGAGTCCATTACTACTTCTCCTACTCACCATAGAGATGAAACTGTTACATTGGTTCTAGAGCAGGCTTGCAGACCATTATGTCACCACCTCTGGTACTGCCTCCATCAGGTTAAAGATCTCGGTGCATTCAGTCTCTCCCACCCTCCTAACATCAAAGATGCTCAGTGCTTCTCCTTCATTTCTCTGCAACTAGTTTAGACCCAATTACCTTTATGTAGGGACAACAACAGTTGGATAGATGAGGGGAGAGCAGTGAATGTTTTCTATCTGAAGTTCCACAAGGCTTTTCACACTATTTCCCATGATATCATCATAGGAAAGCCCAAGATCTGCAGGATGGAAAAGTAGACAGTGAGGTGGATTGAGAACTGGCTGAATAGCGGGACTCAGAGTTTTTCTCAACATCACAGTCTAGTTGGAGGCCTGTAAGTAATGGTGTCCCCAAGGGTTGATACTGGATCTGGTATTGCTTAGCCTGTCCATCAACTTGGATGAAGGGATAAAAGTGCCCCCTCTGCAAATCTGCTGAGGATACAAAGCTGAGAGGAGTGGCCAATATCCCAGAGAGTTGCACAGACTTTCAGAAGGATCTCATGCACTGGAAGGATGAGCAGAGTAGAACCCTTTGAAACTCAGCAAAGGCAGGTTCAGGGTCCTACATCTGGGAAGGAAGACCCTGGTACACCACTACAGGGTGAGGGCCAACCTGCTGGAAAGAAGCTCTGCTGAGAAGGACCTAGAGGTCCTGGAGGACAACAAGCTGTCCAGCACTGACCTTGTGGCTGCAAAGGCTGATGGTATCCCAATATGCCTTAGAAAGAGCATTGCCAGCAGATAAGGAGAGGTAATCCTGTCCTTCTATTCAGCCCTGGTGAAGCCACATCTGGAGTGCTGTGCCTGGGTCCGGGCTCCTCAGTAGGGAGATATCTGGAAATCCTGGAGCAAGACCCACAGAGAACTACAAAGAGGGAAAAGGGACTGGAGCACCTCATTTATGGGGAAAGACTGAGGCAGCTTGACCTATTCAACCTCACAAAAAGACAATTGAGAGGGAAGGATTTTAATTTCTGTAAATACCTGGAAAGAGGGTGCCAAGAGCAGGAAGCCAGGTTGTTCTTTGCCTATTGCTTGGTGGTGCCAAGGACAAGAGGCAATGGGCAGAAACTGATGCACAGGAAGTTCACTTGAATATGAGGAAGAACTTCTTTACTGTGAGGGTGACTGAACACTGAACAAATTGCCAGGGAAGTTGTGAAGTCTCCTTCCCTGGAGAAACTGAAAAGCCATCTGGATGCAATCCTAAGCAACATTCTCTGGAGAGCCCTGCTTAAGTAGGGAGGTTGGACTAAGTGATCTCCAGTGGTTCTTTCTAACCTTCCTGTTCCGTGAAGTCTTTCTCAAAGTATAATGTTCAAAATGGGACATAGCATTCCAGCTGAAAGTTTACAATGGAAAGAAGGGAGGAAAATAGATGTTGTCCTTCCTGTTACAGCTCTGTTCAAATCTTTATCATTAAAGCAACACAGCTAAGTCATGTTTCTCTTGTGACTTAGCATTGCATCTTTCTCCACAGAACATCTGCTTACTCCGTTGCTTCTTATCCATAATTATTCAAGCAATTACTACCCCCAAATAACCATTCAACCTGCCTAAATTTCATCCTATACTTTTCAGATCACTTAACTTCTAATTTACTAAAATTATTTTGAATTCATTTTGAATACTGATCCCACCCTCAAACAATTGCAGCTCATCCCAGTTTGCTTCATTACAGCCTTTAATAAACCAGCCAAGGTATCAATGAAACCCTCAAACAGGATCCATCTCCAAAGAGACCTGTTTGATAGACTCTGATTTGTGGTACAAATGACTCCTCTGAGGTACAATTGCCCAACTAGTTGGGAGCCTACCTTACAATATTTTCACCTGGACAACAAGGCTAAAATTCATTACAGAAATGTTGCATAAGACTGTTTTAAAAGCTTTTCTGAATGCAGGATACAGAGAAATACATTGCTTTGCCTCTATCCACATATATTTTGCCCTGTCATAGAAGGGGGTTATATTGCTTAGATATAATTTGATCTTGAGATATTTCTGGCTACTCTTCATCCTCTATTTCCTAGATTTTTTCCAAACTGTACATTAATTTTTTACAGAATTTTGCCAACGATTAAAACCTCTCTGGCTAGTCTAGAAGGGGCCCTGGTTCTTTCCTCTCATCAACCTCTCACTGTTTTAAAAGATAAGCAAGCATTGTCCTTTTCCTCAGTTTTTTTAGTGCCTTGTCCACACTCCACAAATTCTAGAGGTACTTGAAAAACTGAATAAACCACTAGGGTCAAGGAGAGACTCAAATGACATGGGAAAAATCCAAGGCTTACTTTCCTATCCATGTGGAAGCATCACCCTTTTTTCAGGGGTATTACATGCACTAGCCAGCACCATGCAATTGTCCCACTGAGTAACAATGGACACAAAAGAGTTAAAAATTCAGCCTTTTCAACATCCATCCTTAGAGGCACAAGACCAACTTTGTGTATGATATCCCAGAATTTTGCTCTCTTGAACTGAAGGCAGAACAATTCCTTTCAACCAGCAAAATGGAGGAAGAAATCCTTCAAGCTTTCAGACCAGATTGATCACTCAAGAGACACAACTAGCTTGGGTAAATGTCCAAACTCGAGGTTGCTTTCTGAATTGATGCTTTTGAGGTTTGCTCATACCAATCATTAGTCACTACCATTTATTAGCTTGCAGATAAACTGAAATACATCCTGGGAAAGAGAGAAAAATATTCTCCCAGGACCTTGATTATTGAATTTATTTATTAACTAAACATAAGCTAAGGCAAAATTAATAATTCTACATGTGTAGCAGAAACTTGGAGGAGAAACTCTGTGAAAGCAGGCCTCTCCCATTTGTATACCTCTGAAGAGGTCAGCTTCTATCCTAGCCTCACGAATTCAGGACCATAAAGATGAGTGAGCATTAAACACCAGCAGACAGAAGTGAGGCACGAACCAGGTTGTTTGAAGGCACACCAAAGGACTCCACCAGCACAGCCCTCAGAAATGACCCCCGCCACACTGATTCTTAGACCCTAAGCAAACAGGCATGCACTAAAAGACATTGAATTTCTCATGTCTGACAGATGGGAAATTTGGAGCTGACTAAACACATGCCCAACTCTATATCCTTAGCCCAGATAGCACTTCATTGACCCCTGGCTGATGGAAATGCCAGAAGAGTATCATCTGAATGTGACCCCTTAATGTAGTCCATGTGTGAAAACCTTAGGAAACAGTTCTCTTTCCAGTGGAGGCCAGGAAACAAATGAAAAACGTTCCCTGAAGTTAAGGGATTTGCATTGGCATAAATCTGACACACAGAAAAATTAGGGGTCCAAACTTTATCCTTCAAACTGAGGCCAAAAGGATCCCAGAGAAAGATCTTCCACAGCAGTTTCCATATCCATAGTCACACTATTCTGCTAAACATAAAATAGCTAATGCCATATTCTGTAACACTAAAGAATACAAAATATTGTCCTATTAAGTAAGAAAGATTCCTTTGAAGAATTTCTTTTTTATGTAGACCCAAAGGCCCTTCCAAGTTAATTAAGTTTACCAAAAGGGCCTAGGGGCATAAAGTACTGAAATTGTATTGAAATTCAATAGGAAACTGGCCACTAAATCTTATTTCAAAAATCCCAGTGTCAACTAATTATTTGTAAAGAGTGGCTCTTCAGAAACATCTACTTTTCTAAATAGATATTCCAAATATATATGATCCTTGCATAAACATATTTGGTTTTCCTTCAGCACAAACATATTTTCACACTAATATTTATAGATTGCACCACTGTAATTCGTTAACAAATAAAGCCCGTTTTCTGTGCACACAGATGACTTAAAGAATATTAAATTAAATTCTACCTTTCTTGTTGGTTATGGAAAGGCATATGTTTACTGATATCTTTATTTTGCAAAAAGGTTCCAAGAGATGTATATGGCAAATAATATTGCTCGTGCAGATCTCACTGCTTTGGAAACATGACTTCTCTGAGGAAACACTAGATTTTGTAACAGAAATATCTTTAAATCTTTTAGATAGCCAGTCCACAGGGAAAGGTTTAAGAAAGGATCAAAGCTTGTCCTTTCAGCTTGAATTATTCCATTACAGCTGAATGTGACATAATTACAAAAGATGTTAGATGTGGAATCTCATCAGGATTATCTGACACTCATCTTTGTTGAAAAAGTCTCCCCAGCTGTTGCTCTGATAGCACAAATGTGACAGGAGTGCAGAACACAAAAGTAGCTGCAAGTGACTGCTGCTTTGAGGCTGGTTTAGGCTCTGTGCAGCGTGCTGTGACTTTTCAGCCACCTCAAATATTGGGGCTGTATAGGACTGCTTTGCAGGTGAGAGGGAATACCAACTATGCTATTGAATTTCTAAATAAGAAAATTTGTTTGAAGCAGCCCATAGACCAATGTGGGCTCTGTAGCTGACAGACACAAGGAACTAATCTTCTTTCTTATGCAAGGTCAACATAACTCAGTGAGTAGCCGCTCATGCCTTTTTTCCCCCTTTTAGAAAGCTTGCTGTATTGTCTGGGCTTGTTTTCAACTGAGATCAAAACACAGCACTGCTTACATGTTAGGTAAAGCACATTCTTTTTACAATCTACATTTCTCTCTGCATTTGATGCATTCTATTTGATGCATTCAACCTCAAATAGGAAGGAGCACATTTCCTATAGTGCTACTATATTTGTATGTATGTATATTTTTTTTCATTCTGTGGAAGGAGCTCAGTTGTAAACTATAACATCAAATCTTGAATAATTACCCATTCCAGAGGATTTGGTAGCTGTAAAAATACTTTTCTTTCCTTCCTTGTCATGGATTACATTTCCTTCATACATTATTAATGAAGTTAAACTACTAGTAACATGCCAAATGTGCTGCATAGGAGATTTGTGCCTAATCCAGCACAAAACAGGCCCAGTCACATAATGATAGAAAAAAAAGAACAAATGTCAACAGTTTCACACTGGGACTAGATTAAGCAGACCATACTTACTGATTCCTTACACAGGGATTATCTCACTTTTAGTGCTATGAGAAGACAAGCCACACTTCTCCTATATTATTAACACAGAACTGCACCTCAAAAAAGAAACACCGGAGTCCCCAAACTGGCTTACAGGCACACACACAGAAATTGTCATTTATTAAACATCACAAACTCTTTTGGATAACAAATGTAAAACCAAGATATTAATAGCAATATATATCAAAAATTCCCTCTTCCTGCTTTAGCTCTCAGTCCAGCTTTCAATGGAATTTGTGCATAACCCTTAAGAGAATATTACTTGCAATTAGACTCCAACTGAATCCCAATTAAATTAAAATAGCTGGTGTCTGTGATCTTTACCTTCTTACCATGGAAAACTTTCTTTGGCTCAGGATCCAGATGTCAACAGCTAACATGAATTAGCTGGAGAAGTGCTCACTGAAGGCAACAAAACTGCACTAAACTCTTAAGCACTTACAGGAATAGGCATTTGGCACAAAACTGACTGACAACTAAGCAATATTAAAGTCCAAACAAAACTAGAATTTGTGGGGTTTGGTCTCCTATCTAAAAGGTATATTCACCAAACTCCTTAGGGCACAGGCAGATGTTTGCTGAGATTACACAGGTATGGTTTTGCAGGATGAAAAATATTGTTTTAAGATGCTTACTGCTGTATCAGGAGCACTGAAGCCATGACACAGACTGCAGAGCCAGTGAAAAATTGCTTGGTCACTTCAGATTTGTTAAAAATGTTCAAGGAGTAGCTGTCCCAGCAGACTGGGTGAGATCAGGTGTCATCTGTCTACACCACTCTTCACTTTATGCTGGATCAGGTATCGTCTGTGCTGCTGCAGCTGGCATTGGGCTGGTAGCAACAGCACAGCCTGTGCTGCGCCTGGCTCAACGCAGCACAACTGAGCGCACATACTGATCCAGCCCTAATTAGTGTTAGCACAGATCTGGCAGGAGGGAGCGTTAAATCACAAACTGGATCTCCAGCGCCAAGTTGCTCTTTTACAGGTAAACACGCATTAAAGAGTTCTGTCTTCCAACTTTAGCCCAGTCCAGTCAGAGCTACCTAGTCTCTGGAAGTTACCTTTGTCAAAAGTCAAAATATTACATGCATGTTTTACAATTCCAGGCACTTCAGAAACCTAGACAGGAACCTACAAATGGCTCAGTGACAGCACAAGGGCAAGTTATTCCCAACAAAGCCGTGCTTTAAGCCAGTTTCAACAGCACTTGTGGATAGATATCCTGTAATTGGCCTGCCATCCAGTCTGTTCAGGGTCTCACAAAATGCACTGGAATACACAGAACAAATAATTAAAATCAAATGAGACTTTATTCCACACATTGTACTATCAGTCTGAGCACTCTTTCCCACAAGGAAGGGTAAATCAAGTGAGCAAAAAGAAACTAGACAATTATCTTGTATAAGCTTCAAAACATTAGTAAGTCCAAATAATTATATAGTCACTAGCATATAAAAACTAATTTTCTCATTAAAAGCCTGGGCTGATACTCCCTTACTGACACCATGAATCATTGCTGTCATTCTCATTGCTGTCATGAGAACCCATGTCCTTAGTTTCTTAGGCTTTCCACTAAAACCATGAAGAAAACAGGATATTATGTCCACCATACAACCTTACTGCATTTCTTCTGCACACAGACTACTCCCATGGCAGGAATAGAGTTGGAAATACTAAAGGCCTAAGAGGAAGAAAATAACCAAAGTGTATGTTCAGGGGAGATGACTGGGATGTATCAATCTCTTTTTTTATAAAGAAATAATCCACTGACTGCCAGAAAGTGCAGCAGACACTATCTCCATGGAGCCCCTCCACTCCATGCCAGGCTTAACATTTGTCCCTCTCATAGCTCTCCAGACCGTGTAACTCTGTGGAGCTGTTCTGATGGAGCTTTCTGCAAATACCCCGTGAAATGCAGTTTCTCACTGCAGAAGGGGGCCCATGAGGAAAATGCTAGTCAGCATCAAATTCTTTCCACAGACTATAGACATTTATTAATTCAGCCCTTTTCCTCCCTAGTTCCAAGGCCTCGGATTTCCCCAAGCTCTGTTTGGACCCCACAGACAGCAAAAAAATGATGTTTCTGAAGAGACTGACTATGACAGTTAGGGAATATCCTTGTATAACTGTTTCCGGCTTTGCAAATCGCATTGCGCTACAGGCATTGTCTAAATGGGACACTGAGAAATAAAATTTAAGTTTCAAGTGACTTTTCTGGCACACTTGCAGTTACTAAAATATTCCTTTTTGACCCAATGAAATGTGTCAAGTATGAACTGTTGGGCTTCAAAGAAATATAACACCACGAATTGCATGCTCAGCTTCAGCAAATACGAATTCATAATTGCAGCCTATGCTTCACCCAGTTTCAAAGTAGTTACAAGTCAGAAGACAGTCATTACGTTTCACTCGGTGAGAAGAGCACATCCCAAATGAGGTGTCTTTGAAGACAAGAAACAGGACAACTTGCACTGACAACATTTATCCTTTGTACTGTGCAAAGCTCTCCTGATTCATCACCTATTCATCTGCCGCAGCCACATTACTGCCCTACGTCTGTTTGCATCTTAAATCACAGCCCTACTGCAAACTCTCACCAGTTATGCATCCTTGGTAAAGTACAAGTACGGTCTACTGGAAGGAGATCTAAGAACTACTGAGGGGTTGGAGTATAAAAAAAATCAACAATTATTTTTTCTGTCTTAATTGGTATTTCCCTACAACTCTGGTTATTTCTTTGAATCTGATAAATTTAACATTTTTCTTATTTGTTTTAGGCACCTTAGATCAGAAATATCCAAGAGCAGTACATTTTATTTTTTTTTTAGCACAGAGAGATAATTTCTAGTATTACTCTATTCTGCAGGGGAACAGCTGAAGTACAGAACACTAGCCTTATTCATACCTTTTTTTGGAACCCTGGCTTTCCCCCCCATATACTTAGGCCTGCCCCAGGCATCATGCAAAGATCTTAAGCTCACACCTGTCACAATCATCAGGAGTATGTTGATCACAAGCTGCAGCAAAGGTAGAAATTTATGAGTAAAGTAATTTTTATCTGCTAATAAGGAAAAAAAATCTACATGGCTCCTTACAGGATCGGGCCAAGGTTGCAAACAGATGTATTGTACAACATCATCTAAGCTTTGGAGGCTGGTGGAACTTCTCTATCATTCTGTTTTTAGGCCTTTAATCATTAATTTTGGCACATGTAACGAGGTTTTTGACAACTCAAACACTAAAAAAATACATATACATATGTACCTAATGACATGCAAAGATATTTCCCAAGAAGAGCAATACAGAACACACAATCCTAAACAAGAGTACTTAATATTATCAGCCCATAAGCGGTTTCTGAAGATTCAACCTGTACCTTTATATCACAGAGTTACAATGCCTCAACCCAAGAGCTTTCCTGAAGAACTATCTCACTGTGCCATGTACTTGAGCCCTTCTCAAGTTACTCCAGAAGAGAGAACTGTCTCATTTTAATCAGTTCAGTCCATACCCCTGAGATACAAACAACAGAAGCAATCACCACATTTTCCCCAAACACGACAAGCAAGAGCACATGTGCAAGTTGACCAGGACAAGGAAAATTTTTCCTTGAAGGACTGCTGACAGTTCCATGATAGACAGGAAGAGCCCCACGAGTCTCACAGAATAGATTTCACTTGTGCTCCAGGTAACATTTCCACATCAAAAAAGCCAGAAGGCTTGCAATATTGGAGACCTGCAACAAAAGAACATCTACTTGTTGATGGATGGTTTATGCTATACCCAGCAAAATAAATGAAGCCAATGAATGTTTTACAAGTGTGATGTTAGTATTCTGTAAAGGATATTTCTCCATTAGAAAACCCTGATACTTAAAATGGATTCAGTGGGACTAATAAATTGGTCTAGTAGGTGTTAATCAATAATATAAATGAATAACCAATGAAAAACTGCCACTAGTATGCCAAAGGGGAAATCATCCAAGAATGAAATCGGTGCAATAATACAAGTGTATTGTATCCTTCAACAAATACATGTAAAGCATACTGGATGGAGACCAATTCCCAATACAAAACTATGTGCTTCTTTAGGCAGCCTCAAAATACTTAATTTTATAAAGAATTTTTTATAGGATAGATTTTTTTTCTAGTTGTAAGCATTAACATGTTGAATTCAAAGATTCATGTGCTGTGCTTGGGTACTGGATATTTTATTTAAATTTTGTAGGGTTTCTCCCCACACACACACATATTTAATTATTCTTGCAGACAGCTTTTTGCCAGAGCCCTGAACCCTAGAGGAAAATCCCTGGAGATTTACATGAAAAAAGCTAGCGTTCCCTCTTATTTGCCTATTGAACACACGCACAGTGACAGATTGTTTGGATGGGCAAAGCCTATCCTGTTTTAACATCTGAAACATCTGTCAAGATCCTCAGACAGTCTGCATGCATTTACAAAGCTCTGACTTTGCTCAGGTTTATAATACTCGTTTCATAGTGCTTACAGCGCTGCCCACGGCTCCTGCAAGAGCCGAACTTGCTGATTTTTGCCACTCAAAATTCCCTCCCAGGCACAAACCACTAATCTCCCAAGTTCATTTGGCTTTCATTTGTTTAAGACTTTTGGCAAAAACGCACAAAACACCTGCTACGAATTTTTATATTAAACCAGACACAAAATCTATATATAAAATTCTTGAAGTTATTGGAATTACTTCTTTGATGACAGAGGAAGCTGAACTGTGTCTTTCATTTTCCAACAGGGACAAATGGACTAACACCTTCTAAGATTATTTTTGTTATTTATATAAAAGCTTTCCCCCACCATCACTAAACAACCACTGACTCTTCTGGCCGATCCCATCTCCATAACCTCTCATCCAGCAGTACTGAATAAATGGCTGCCATAAAGCTGGCATCAGGAATTTTGATTTGATTGGCAATACCGATGCTGAATATCTAGATTATTATCAAATGACAGGTCAAAAAATGCTTAAGATGTCCAGAAAAAATTGACATCTTGCAAGGGATGTGTACGTCAATATTTGAAAGTTTTGTCTTCCATGAAGCCTTGATGGAAGAAGCTACTTTCTGCCAACACTGCAGCAATAGAATCCACATTCAGTAAACTTCATCTTTAAAGCCTCATGCAGCAGTGTTATAGCATGAGTTGTCAAAATTCATGCTTGTCTTGAATGTGCTGAGAGGCAGCTTGTCAGAAAGGGGAGTGCTGGTGCACGAAGCCCCAAAGGCAGCCTCATGTGAAAAGCTGCTAACCTTCTCATGAGGGACAAGTATCCTCCAGAGCAGCACTGCAGTTTTACAGATACTGATAGGCAATGCTAATCTCAGCACTGCAAAACCACACCATGGCTCAACTCAGCCAATGTTCAAACCCCAGATGATCTTTTCAGCGAAGTTGTGCCTTTACTGTTCATTCAGCACCTGGCATCACCTCCCTGCACAGGGGATCTGAATGCTTCTCTGCCTAATACTAACACACCTCTTTTTAAATCCTATATTCCTTTGGATCAGATAGGTGTGATGGATTATCTAAAAATGAGAAAGCAAATAAAAGACAAAACAATAGAAGCCAATCAACACCTTATGCAGCTGAACTAGGTCTACTAAGGAGTTGATATAAAGGCCACCCCACTCAAACCCTCTTCTCTATCATTTCCCACTCATCCCCAACACATTAAATTATATGACAAAATCCCCACTGGAGAGAGTTTGGCCTCAACTCTAAGCTGTCTTTTTATTGTGCCTCCTCAGAGGAGAATAGTTGAAGCAGCAGCAGCTTTATATCACCTTCACATTTTCCCTCCTTTATCCCTGGGCTAGTCCCATGCACAATAGCTCACACCTAGTTTCATATGGACTCAGAATCCACTTCTGGCAGCCAGGAGCTACCAGCACATTGAAATGTTACAGCCTACACACTTTTGCTCAGGAAAGGGTGCTTACACTGAACAGGAAAGCAGAAGCCTTTTCAGGCAGCAGAAGTGCCATCCTGGTGACCTTCTGTCAACAGAGGAGTCTTTCAGCCATGAGTTAAGCCAACAATACAGCTACTGCACACTACCAGGTAGCTGAGCTGAAGACCTGTCTGCCTATCTGGTCTGCTGTCTAGGAAAAAAAGCCAAACTGATAATAATAAATAGGAGGCCTTTGACAAGCAGCACAAACAGAGAAACAGAGTATGCTTTGTCAGTAACGCCACGTAAATCAAGAAACAGATATGATACACTGACAGATGTAATAATGTGCAGCAGAAGCACAAGTGTCTAGCCCTCACACAGGTATCCAGCAAGCTCTTCTTACTCAGCTCCGCAGTGACTGCACACATGTGGCAGGTGCAGGAGGCTTTAAGATTACTCCTGCATCCCTGCTGCTCACAGTGGTTTGCTGGCTTTATTTCAGGCATTTAGCAGACTCCGTGAGCCCTCCTAGGTTTGGAATTGATAGCTGCCAGACTGCACACAAGAAGATGCTCATTAGTGTTGATACTAAGAGAACATCAGAACATGTTTTTTAAATTCTGTTCTTTCCCCATCTCTGGATTTAGGAATAAAAATTAAAGCACTTTTTTTTTTAAACATTGGTTATTATGGCTTCAAAACAAAACAAAACATACTATAACACACTACTCACAGGACACTTAAATGTTGGATAAAATTCTCCAAGTCAATAAGAGCTATAAAGCATTACACAGGCTGAAAAAAGACATTATATTTAATACTCCCCTCCGATTAAACTCAATGTTTGGGATATTTTTTTTTTAATCAGCACTACAGAGAACTGCCCCCATTCCCATCAAAGGTGATTGTTATAGCTCCCATGCCAACAGCTGTTTTAGTAAAAATTGACTTGTGACAAGGTATGCAATAAAGTCTCAGTACATTAAACAATAAAAATGTTTGAATATCCTAATCTATATATGCCTGGCAGACTAAGACCTATCAATCTGCTACTAAAGTTGTGAATGATATCCAAATATGTACACTATTTCTAGCCAGCTTTTGTAATTTTTAATAAAATCCCTCTACATTCAAGAAATTTCAACCTATTCCTAAACAAATAGGCATTGATTATTTTCTTCAGATATTAGATTCAGATTTTCTGTTAATTTTGGAGGTAAAAGTTAATATTTCAGTTGAACTGACATTCTTAGCTACTTATATGGCGTTATAAAAGAAAGCCCAGTAGTGGTGGCATTTTTAATATCCCTTACACAATTGTTCCCTGCAAAATTCCCGTTCCTTCCAGGAAAAACATGCAGTCTTGCTTCAGCTTCTTTTTAGCAAATCTTTGACTCCAAGTTATTTTGCTTAATCACATACTATATCTCAAAAAAACAAGAGTAAATTTGGGTAGTGTCAATTCTGGCCTTCCATAAAACTTCAAAGATTTCAGTGGCTTAGGCCTATTTAGAAACGTTTTCAGATGTTGCTAAAAAATATATCATAATGTTATGGTTTGCAGAATGATTTCCTGCACTTATTCAGAAATGCCTAAATAAGTGATCCAAAAATCATTATTTTGTAAATAAAAAAATCATTAGTTTGTATCCTTCAGGAAATAAAACAACTCACAGTCAGAATAAAGCAGTCTCCCCAGCACCCTCAGGACAGCTGGTCCATAGTATCCCCATCGTTCATCATTTGAGCCAACAACAGATAACAGATCATGAACTCAAATATCTGGACAATCCAACATGTATTGTTCTTGGGTTCCCCTTATAAATATGATTCACATTCTGGGTTTTCAGCAGAGTAAGTTAGACATAATGTTACCACAACCAGCACCACCCTGCTTCCATTTTTACTAATTAACATAACTTAATAATGTTGATAAATGAAGCCTGTCCATTATCTTGAATCTGTGTCTCTCTGGATATATGTTTTTCTGAAGCAACCAGCCACACATACACTCTTTAAAAACCACTCACTATCAAACTGCAATCTTGATTGCGCTTCTGCCACCTTTGCAAGTCTTTCCCATCATTTTTATTTGACACTTGCTGTCCAGGTTTCAACCTCACCTGATCTGCAGTTTTCCCCAGATAATTCCACACACCAAAAAAATAAAAAATAAAATAATGCAGGGGAAAGCAGGTGTGAAACAATGCATCAGCCAAATAGTCAACAGATTATTTACATGTGAAACCTATTAAGCTTGTAAAGTCATAAAGGATAAAGACCTCCAAGATTTGAGCAGACACGTACTTCTAAAATGTGCATGTAGGAAATAACTAAATAGACAAATTTTAGCCTTTAAATAAATCGATTTTTTTCATTAGCTTGATACAGTAAGTATTACAAGCTCAATAACACTTTTAATGTTTAAAAGGGAGAAAAAATTATGAAGGGAGTTTTTAGATGCAGGGTGTTTTATATTCAGTGTACACACTGAATATACACCACCTATTAAGAGTCACCAATTTCCTCCCTCCTTTCTACTCCCATACTTGCCTCCCACAGACAGGTAGGTAACTCCTTCAGCCACTGCTTATTTGCTTTGCTGGGAGAAGTAGCAATATAGCCAACTCTCCATACAATTTCTCCCTAAGTTGGTAAGTGATTAATCACCAACAAGAATGATGGCAATGTCCATCTCTTCAGTGGATTATGTTATCACTACAATAATTTAAACTGCTAAATTTATGTGTGGTTCAACTCACACTTCACTTAAATATTCAACTAATGAGAGTTTTCCCCTTTATTTTCCTTGCTGTAACAGCAGCCTTTCAAGATCATAGAAAATCTCTGCAACCACTTTTTAACTCTACAGTAGCCTCAATGAGGGTACTGGTTTTTAAATCACCTATATCATCCCAACTTCCCAATTAAAGAGAAGTGAAAATAAAGTAGAAGTTGGACATGCATTGATCACCATATCTTTCCCCTGCCAAGTCTCCTGTAGCTCACACACATTGAACTGACCTTTGCACAGAAAATTAAGGTTCAGACAATGACACTTGTTAAGTCTGTAGTAAGAACATCTGTCTGAAAATAGATAGAGAACATCCCACCTCAGCCAGAAACGTTTGGGCCTACATTTAGTGTACAGTCTGTGTCACACTGTGTAGTGGTACAACCACAGTCACACTGTAATTCTCTGAGCTACTTCAGACACTGACTCCTGACACTCCTTGAGGATGCAGTCCAGTGAGATTATTTAGCTGATTCAGTCACATTACTGAGTTCATGCTCAGAGATCTGTGGTGGGTAACACGCTCTCCATTCTACATCATTTAGAGCAACCAAAGGGAAGCATTTCAACATCTTTTCTGCAAAGGACATGGTCCACATTATAGAGAAAACAGATTATCCCTCAGAAACAGGACATCCAGCACTGCTTGAAGTCAAATTTGAAAAGAAAAAAAACCTTTTACTCCTCTACATGACAGAACTTCAGTCACTACAAGACATCCAAGAAACATAGAATTGACCCCTAAAAGCCAGCATGACATTCTGACAGTGATGCATTGGTGTTCCTTATGTCAAGGGAGTGCACATCAGCAGCTGGCTGATGCACGAAATGGACACACATCCTTTTGCTGGAATACAACCTCCTTACAGGCCTTGCCTTCATTCCAGCCTGTCAGGACAATTTCTTCCACTGCACCCAAACATATTGCAAGTGTTTTGCCTGTTTGATGAAACAGCAACTCTTCATTTGTTTCCTCCCAAAGTGCAAGATGCAGCCCCAGGGAATCTTCTTCACACATCAAACATTCATATATGAAAATGTAGTTTAAGGCAACAAAAATAATAAGCAAAGCTACAAGACTCTCTGTTAATAGATGTGGTTTGAAAAAAGCTGACCTAACCTTAGGGGACACTTTCCACTTCAAATATGCAGAATCAAGATTCCATGTAGAATTTTTTCATAAATTTAGTTTGATATGTTTAAAATACATAGTTTATGACAGCTCTATTATGAGAATGAAAAAGCACTTAAAAGTATTGTTTAATATTGGAATGTAAATCTCAGAGCTCCTTATCTCATGAAGTCAGTCTTTTTGTGTGCATAAACCACAGTTCAAGTATTTCCTAGAAAACGGATGACAAATCCAGGTGTAATCTTCAGACAAAGTTATTTCAGATGCCTAATGCCTGTAAAATTATAGCTGTGTCTGGTCCTAAATTTGATGGCCTTTCAACATATCCATTATAAAAACAGTTTTCAGGGTCTTATAATTCAATAATAAAAATTTGATTCAGGATGCATCTTGGCATAAGAATGTTTGGACCAGAATATACAAGCACGTGCCCACAGATAGAGGAGAGTGCATTTTCCTCTGGATATAGGGTCCAGGCTCTCTCCCTAAAAAGATGATATTTGCATTTACAAAGTTCCTATTCGTATCATTCACAAACATGGGATCAGTTTCAAGAGAATAGCAGGCAACCTGCATTTTTATCTACCTGCCCTGTAAGTCTGCATTGGGCAACTGAAGAACAAAAGCCCTTGCTTCCTAGAGTAAAGTAGAAGGCATGTAGAAACTCAAACAGTATTTTAACATGTAAAAAAGAGTAAAATTAAAAATGTGCTCTTAAAAAAAACTATTAAAAAACCCCTAAAGTCTGTTTCTAAGAGACATTTTCCTGATATGTAATACTACTTTAAAGTTAAAATAAGAACCACTTAGCTACTGTGCTAAATTCCCCAAATTACTATTTTTTAAACTTGATCTAGAAAAGAATAAGAGGACAGGCCACCCTGATGAGGCCTTCCTGCTGGGCTTGGGCTAAGGAATAACGTAAATTGAGAAGCCGGATCTGATCCTAAAAACTCTTTTCAACAACATGAGACTCTGGCAAGAGCAAAGGGAGAGGCTGGCTGGTTATTTTAGCCAATGCACATGTGCTACTGCCTGCAGCTCACAGCTGCTGAATTAGGCAGTGGGAGCAAAAAGACACATGGGCAGGCATCTTTAAGCAGAAAAAGATACAAGCAACAACGTTTGGACTCATATTTCAAATGCACCAGTCTCCAGTACCTCTCCAATCCACCACCACAGCAACAGGCACCACTTCGCTTGCATTGTGCCCAGCCACAAATTAAACAGCAGAGAAGTATTTGCCCACTCCACAGTACGGCATCCTAAGGGACTGCCAACTAGATTAGGATTAGGGTTTCACTGGCTCTGGAAGTCTAGGAGGAATAGAAGCAGCTGTGGTTGAGAAGAACGTGGGTACCCAAAAAACAGTCAGTCATCTTCATTCCTGCTTAAAACATACAATAGTATGTTTTGAAAAGCCACCTTCCAGAGATTAAACCTGTGATATAGCAGAGAGAAGGCTAATCTTTCCCACACCCCACCATTCAGGGTTTGCAATTTAAGTGAAGAGACAAAACTCATGCAAGTGTGACCAAGAAAATCCACAAAGAAAATAAATAGCAGGGATAATTATAAACACCCATATGTAATCTGACTATAGGAACAACTCAAGTAACAACCAAATCATATTAAAACCAGCAGGAGACCAGGAGAAGGGAGGACTCAGCTCAACTATTTGGTGTTGTTCAACTTTTGCCAGTTTCAAGTGCCCTTTACAGACATCCATATTTCCTTTTGCAACAGCCCATTCTTATTACTTTTGTGGTTCTGAAGAGGAGTAGGGGGTCTGCCAAGAAGATTCCTACTCATTGCTATGTGCCAAACACAAGTCATAAACCAAATTATCTTTTTCCACTGTTTCTGGAGCTGTGCTGTGAACAGCAACACTCCCCCAAACTGTAATGCACACATATCTCAACCACAATCATATATGATAGGAGTTCTCTGTCCTTCTGTCTCTGCCAGGAGGCTTCCATGACCTGAGATGTACTTGGGACATTGCCAGGTGGCTCGTCTCCTACCCTTTTATTTGTAGCTAGCAAAGGTATTTTAATAGAATGTACAGACTCTTTACTATTCACAGTTGGCATTTAGATCTCTGCCTTGATGAGCTCTGTATCTTCAGCCAGGCACTGACTCACCAAAGGGCTCCTAGCCTTTTTCAGAAATCAGTATGTTGTCACAGAAGGAAAAAAAAATTAAAAATCTCCATTTGTAATGACAACTCTAAATTTTGCTAGTCAGAACTAGATGTGAATCCAAGTCAAAACAGTGACTGAACTGCCTACAGTCAAGTGATGACATAGCCCCAGGTTTTTCTATGGTAGGTTGTTTGGGGGGTTTTTAGGGCTTCGTTTGGTGTTCCTTTGGAAACCCAAAAATGTGTGTTAATTCTTAGTAATGTAATCGAAATGTCTCTTTTACAATTGAGAATCACTTAAAACCTAGTGGGCAGTTGAGATTCCTTTCATTTCAGTAGATAGCTGTCCAGGTTCTGCTTTCCCTCTTCCTCTCCCAAGTTCTTTTCATCATCACATTATTATGCTGTATCAGTTAACATAAATAATGCCACAGCAGCTAAGTCTCCAGTAATTTATCAAATATCTCACTAATGAGAAAATTAAGATAAACTGGCATATTTTACTAAGAAAAAATTTAAGATATCATCTCAGTCGGTTTATACACTTAAATGCACATTTTACATGAATAAGCCTATCCCAGTGCTGTACAAGTGCGCTGCACCAGACCTGCATGCCTACAGGACCTACCTGTAGTAATTGTGTACTCATTCTAATCAAGCGTGAAGAAAGGCTTTTGTGAAACTTTGTCTTTTTTATCCTCCCCATCCCAACTCAGACACCTGACTGTCAGGAAAGGCACGTTTATTTGTGAGAAACAACATACCACCAACTGCATACAATCAAGTCTAATGAGCAGCTTCTTGCTTCTTCATATTTTTCTTTAACAGCTGCATTTTTTTAAGGTGTGAGATTCCTTCTTTAATTGAAAAATGCCTCTCTGTTGCAAAAGCAACAGTCTGTAGATCTCTACGTTTCTTGCAGTACCCTCTACACCTTCCCCATTAACTGACCACAATTAATCAATAGTCAATTTACAATTTCTTTTTCAGACAGCATGGACACTTCACTTCTACATTGTAGGAGCTGAATAAAACACAGGAACATACTGAATCTCTAGAGTCTTATACTCCATGAATCTTCAGAAATGCAAGTAAAGTCATGAGAGGCCGTGCTCAAAGACCACATAACCTGAATATGGATTTATTCTTTGTGTGATTAAACACAGCAGTACTTATAAAAGTAGCATCTTGAAAATACAAGGAAATGAGATTAAAGAAAATATGGAAGTACAGAAGAGTACTAGTAAGACACAAAGAACATAGGGTTCAAATAGAATAAGCACCAACAACAAACTAACCATAGAAATATGGTATGCATAGGGGAATCACTGCATCACCTTTATGTAAAAAACCAAGCCTGAACACAAACACACACCCTCACCAAAGACAGGAAAAGGAAAGACTCTGTAAAGACAAACTATCCAGGTTCACTCCACTTTGAGCAGCAAAATAACTGCTATTAATAACTGTGAAACTGTTCATGCTTTATTTAAAAATAAACAAATACATTCTTCTATGGTACAGCACTAAAAAAACACTTGTCTTCAAGTTTCAAATTATGAAAGTCTGAAGAAAGAAACAGCCTTAAAAATCACTATGGACACAGATGCTCAGGGCAGAACATGTGGTGGCCTCCCTGATCAAGAAGAGTCTCGAGATGTTCTGTGACAGGAATTACAGAAGTCCAAATATCAAGATCATCTAGAGCTCTCAATTCCATGCTTTGCAAACAACAAACAAAAAGGTTTTTATTACAAATACTTAGACATTCTTTCAGTATATTTTCACTTGAGACTCTGGTCTCTCTTGGACTCAAAACCAATTCCACCATTACAGTTTGTGTGGGGTTTTTGTCAAAAGATATCAGTCATTTTCTGGTTAAATCTGCTCTATCCACAACATTTAAAGCATTCAACAATCACTTGCTCTTGAGTGAACACAGTGTGCATACATGTGTGTATATATTTCCATGTTTTTAAGTGATTCTGATAGGAATACTGTATTTGGAAACAAGTATTTACCTCACAATGCCTACTAAAACTTGATCACTGGCTTTTACATAGCATTTAGATAGCTTCTAATAAAGTCAAGCACTCAGTTTTACATGCAAGTCCACAAAAATTTTGAGAACTCAAATTTAAGGTATCTGTTTAAGTTCTAAAGAAACCTGAGGGCGTTAAGTAAGCCATTACAATTAGCAAAATTGGAGTATTCCTGAAACTTTCATCTTTATCCAAAAGCAACAGTTTAGTAGAAAATGTTTTTAATATAATCTGTACATATTCTCCTAACATGTTAAGATATACATACACAGATATATAGAACACCAAAGATTAAATTATTTAGGACTGAATGCAGAGATATCAAGAGCTTAAACTCTGTAGTTAGGCCAAACTCCATTTTTATTTGTAGTATATGCTATGAAAAAAAAAAAAAAAAAACAAAAAATAAAACCAAAACAAATTTTTAAAGAAAAGCCGCTTTTTTTTTTTTTTTTTTTTAAAAATTTTTTTAAATTTT
>VYXF01011024.1:654741-665146 GCA_013397295.1 Polioptila caerulea
AAAGCCACTTTTTTTTGTTTGTTTGTTTAAATACTCCCAGTATTCTTGGCTGCAGAATCTCACCTGGCCAGAAGACAGACTAAAAGCAAACCAGAAAAGTCAATTATAAATACACCTGCTATGACACCAGATTAAAGGGACTGAACTCTTTTGTTGGGAACTACCTAGAGCACCACGCATTCTCATTTTACTTTCGGCTTGAGTACCTCCACTAGCCTGCACTGCAAACTGCTTTTTTCATTCAGCCATCTTCACACATTTTAAGCAGATGTATTGTCAAATGTATTACATGCCAATCTGTTTATCATTAAAATGAAAAATCAATATGTCCAATTCAAGCGTAAACAGGAGTTGAATGTTCAAGCTGTCATTGAAGATGACATATAATTATTGAATATGATTTGTACTTGACAAATTATTATTTCCTGAAAAGGACAACAGACAGTAGCAAGGAACTTTTCACAGCAAGTCGGTATAGTGCCACTTATGGCCAGGGAATTAATTTTATGAATGCAGAAAGATACCTATGCAGCCAAAAGAAACAATGAGAAAACAATCACTGTTAAATTTAATCATTATGTACGGTCAGCTGATGAGAGAACATGTAGCTTTATGTTACTGGTCTGAGTCCAGACTTTTATTCAAAACAGGAGTACTGAAAAGAAGAATTTTTAAAAATACTGTGAGGTTTCAGTTCCGGACCATTAATTTTTCAGTCAAATCAAACTATCATTTAATTGAATCCTGATGCTAAAACTTGGATTCTACATGAAAAATTTGAAACTAAAGAACATAGAATAATTTGTAATGTTGAGCTATTCAGCCCAATATGTCTAGAAAAAAAAGTAAGACAAACTCAAAATAACATTAGTCTATTTTCTGTGATGACACAGAACTAATAACAAAAGGAAACTAAACTTTGCCCTGGCCAAGAAACTAAGTCCTTAACTACCACTACTTTCTAGCAGATGCTTAATTTTAAAACAAACTTGTAAAATGACAGAAAATACTCAGCAGGAATACAATATCCATTGGTATGTTACTTGGAACATCCCTCCCAAAAAAAGAAAAAAGACAACATTTCACAGGCAACTAGCAATTTTAGGAATCCTCTTTCAGCCTCTACAAAACTTGCCTTTCAGGAGGAGTAGAACAATCTCTAAACAAAGAAAACTACCTTTAAAACAGTGTTCAATCAAACATTTAAACACTACAGAGATGAAGAAAGATGTCACTTGACTGTCATACTTTTAATTCGATACAAAAAGAGAATTTCAACTGAGAAAAGGATACAAAAGTTCTTCCTCTGGTTTTGAATTGCAATTTACAGAAACATCCATATCTGGCCTTTTTAGGGGGCTTAAATTAACATTTTATTTCTTCTTGAATCTCATAATTCTTAATTTCTTCCAGTACTAGCACCAGCTGGATAACAAAAGAAAAAAGGCTCTCCACATCATTCAGCTAACCAGCCATAAACTTTTCCCGACAGACAAGGACATGCTGAAAGTATATGGCACCCTTCAGCTGGGGAGCTGAAAGTAGCCTGGTTCTGCTGAACAGTTGACAGCTTCTATTTGCACGTGAACCAAAGCATCTCAGTCTTAAAATAGCCTTGGTACACCAGAAACCATCTAAGATTTCAAACAACAACGATAGAGAAGTCAGTATGCCGCCAGGTCATAAACATTAACCCAAAACCCCATTTATTCTTCCTAATAGCAATCCTATGGATAAGGACAAAAGGTGAGTGCATGTTGGAGAGCAGGGGTGAAGAAGCAGGCAGGGGAAAAAAAAAAAGAAAAAGTTCTAATTACAGTTAAATCATTTGTGTTCTTCACCAGTTTCGGGGTTCACAGCTGCAGACTACCAAAAACACGTAGTTTTTCTATTTTGCGGATAAGAGAAAATATTAGACTCTTACTTCAACACTTTCTTGTGTAACAATTAGCTAGGATAAACTAAAAGTAACAATGTTATTATAATTAGATGATCAGGAAGAGGAAGTTTTATAACCTTTTCACTTCACAGTATCTTTATTCCATTGACACTAATAAGAATGTCAAGCATTTAGCACATCTACAGATCGCACCAGATATATCAGAAGTTAAGCACCTGAGCACTAATTTTGACACTTCTAAACCTACTCTTATTACATTTCTCTCCCTCCCCTCAGGTCAGACTTTTTGCAAAACTGAAGAGTACATTCTAACATTTACATTACAACTACATTTCACAAACCCTCAAAGATGCAGCAGCCTCCTGATACTCAGTTGGTATTCCAGCCTACACAGAAAAAAAACCAGTTTCTTCCATTCAACAAAAAAAATACAGACATGCTTTAATCTCAAAAATCATTTTTACATAATTGAAACAAAAGCTTTTGTATAATATGAGAGTTCAATGATGTAGAAATCCAAGGTTTGCTAATAATCTTTTAGATACTAACCTGCTAATACAAAATTCCCTACTACATTAAAATTCAGCTTTACTTTGACAAAAAACAGCATCTCTTATGTTACTGTTAAAATTGGAACTGTCTAACATTTAATAAGGGAACAGTGAAGAGTTTGATGCATTTAAGGTAGAGATAAAATACGAAAGATAAAGTTAGCTAATTTTTTCTGTTACTTGCTTATAAAGGTAGGGCATAGTTCCCTTGTGTACACATTTGCACATATTGAATATATTAACACAATTAATTCAGAAACATAGCAAGCTGAACACACTCAGTACAGTACCAAAGAAAGCGGTAACAAAGCCAGAAAGGAGGAGGAAAGAAAAGAAGACTTAATTTGCTTTAATTTCATAGGAGGAAAAAAACCAAAAAAAAATCACAAGACCAATGAGTTGCACCAATGAGGAGAAACAGGCATCCAAACACTCCCAGTCCCCATCTTCCCTTGAAAACCTTATGCCAGATGAAGAGCTAAGGAAAGGATAGCTCAAACCAGGAAACACAATATCTCAGATATACAGTGAAATTACCAAATCTAAGACCAAAGGAAAGCGAGACTATAGAAAAGGACAAGTGTTATGCTTAGTCAAAGTATTTGCTAGTAAGACCAGTCCACAGACACTTATCAACCACATTAATCACAGTTAAAATCCTCTTGACCATTGGTCAGCCCAGTCCACTCCTTAAGCACGTGTGCACTTCCTAACTCCCATTCTGTTCTATTAGGCACTCAGAAAACAGTTAGCACTCCACCAGCAAGGATGGGCTGTTTCCCTCCAGTTGGTACAATGCGGTTTCCAGAAGACATAAACTAACTTGGCAATTCACACAATGAAGCCACCCAAGAAACAGAGAATTTATGCTAAAACATCAGCTCTGTGGATATAAGGTATTCACAGCATACCTTGTTGACCTGAACTACTTAGATTAAAGACTTTTTCTGGATATGAACACAAACTCCAGTTCTGCTCATTATCAGGAATTATTTAAAGTCTGAGTAACTAAATTTTACCTCAGTGAAAGAGAAAAAATTTCCAGCAAACATCAAATCCATCAAAATACCGAGGAGCATCAGATTTTTCTGGTAAATATATATATACAGAGTTATACTAACCTTCAGGATAAGAAAGGCAGGTGGTGTAGAAGGAAAGTGAATGGAATTACTGAAACCAAGTCTCCCACAATGAATTCTTAGGATGGAGCAAGGATTCTCTAACTCTTCAACTTCCCAAGACAAAGTAGCCTTCAACCCCAACAAAAAAAGTCCTCTCAGAGCTGGTATTTAAAGTGCCAACACCTGACTGGAGTTAACAGGTGTTAGCAGTTACAGAAATGGTGCTGTTGATAGCTGGTTATTTTCCGCGCTGCCTGTCATAGGACTAATTTTTTTGATTGCTTGTAACTTTGCTAAATTTTAAGTGGGAAGGCAACACTGTTATGTGTGGAAGCATCATTCTTCCACACATAAAAGTGAAAAAAGTCCAAAAAACTTAACCTTTAATAAGCCTATAACCTGTTGAAAGAAGAGAAAGATGAAATTTTTTTCTCTTCTAAAAATTAGATGTTAAAAAAGAATCTCTTTTTCAGTAATATGTAGCATATAGTACAAGGTAAGAATCTGCATTAGAGTTAGTTTTCTGTATTGCTAAGAAAATGCATGAGGATGAATTCTAATCCTTGTATAAATTGTATGTAAACATTTCCAGAATGGAAACCTGGAGTAAATGTGCAAGACCAAAAATCTGGAAAGCTTATGTAGGAGAGAGACCAGAGAAACAAGGAAAAATTCTCCAAAAAGTGGGTTCTCTGGCAGAGTGATGGAATGGGAAGATCACAATCAATTCTGCAGATCATCCTTCCAAGGACAAAAAAAGCACCCATCAGAAATGCCTAAATGATGTGAAGACACCTTCCTTTTGTATTATCATATCACCTGTAAATACAGTATTACTTATTGCTTGTACCACAGCTCAGCAGGCGTGACAAACAGCCCAAAAGTGAAACGTGTTGTGTTTCATTGTGCTTCTGCAGATTAGGAAAACCCACAGACAGGTTTTCTAAAGAAACAGGCTGTCATTTGACACCGTCTGGGTAGCCTCAGCCTCCACTACATGTGAAGTGACACTGACTGGCCTTTCCAGGTACCAGGAAGGGACGGAGTTTGGCAGGCAGTGATGCTGCTGCCCATCATGCCCATTTCTGTGCCCATTGAAACTTCAGCCTGCCCAGGCACTATAAAAATCCTTACCTGCTTATTTACAGGAAAACTTCTGCCATAGCAGCAGCTGCAACTCCTGCTTAAGTATCTGGAAATCTTTTTCTCTCACCCCCCTGTCTGTGAGGTGCCAAGAAGGAGCCCAGCTGTTCAGCACTGCATTGCTGATTTCTTTGGAAAAGCTTAGAGAAGCAACAAGTGGGCTTCTTTCTTTTTCTGAGGGAGAAGAAAAGCCTTTATAACTGGAGGGGGGGGAAAAAAAAAAGAAAAAACAGAAAATGAGCTCAGGACTTTTCACTATTCCCTTGCCCTGTGTGAACTCAAGAATCTTAAAATCTTCATGCTCACCATATTTTGAGCCTTTCTCTGCCATCTTGCAGAGCTGCAGAGGGAGTGTCTCTGCCTATCACTCACAGGGCTACATATGAGGCAAAGCCCATATTTCAGGCTTCTCATCTTTTTGCAGAGGAGTGCAGCCTGCTACTGAGCACACTCAAAAGAGATCTTATCGTACCTTTTAAAAAGATTTTTCTCTCTAACCAAGCAAAGAGGGAGTGGCCAATGTCATCTATATTCTTGCCATGTTTTATAGCTCAAACATCAGATCGCTCATGTTGTAACGCAGTTTATAAAGTGTGTTTGGAGGGAATGAAAACTAAGGAAAAAATTTGGTGGGTTTTTTTTTTTTTTTACTACTTTCAGATCAAAAGGCTTACATGCCATACTTCCACCACAAAGCAAATGTTTGTGCTAAGTAAACTCCCAACAATTGCGATTATAATGAAAGCACTAACAGCAATTTTTGTTGACCTACAGCTCACTTATAATCACAGGTATATTCAGTAGCTTTTAAAATCTGAGAAGACAGAAATAACTTCCAGGCTGTTCTTATAATGCAGTGTTTTCTGAGCCTCCCTGCTTTAATTTGGGCTTTCCTTTCATGGGAAGGTAATTGCCACCAAGTTTTCATGGTCTCTTGTGTTCCCAGCGCTCTAAGGCAAAAAGAAAAATCAGTTAAAAGACAAATAGGCTGTGCAAAAATGTTTGGTCTCAGAAAACAGGAGGGAAAACAATAACCAAAACGTGCTATAGCTACTCAGTAGCAGACAGAGACAGATAAATCAGCTGCAGAAAGATCTCCTTCAGTCTCAACCAGTCTGCCACCAATTTAAAAGGTCTCTTTCTTTTGTCCCTAAAGTTTACATGGGGAATACATTCGTTTAAATAGTATGATGCTAAGCAGAGAAAGGCACTATGACTCTTAGACCCAGAAACAGTGGAATGAGTAAATCCTACCCAGGATGAAAAAAGCTTGCAAAATAAGACCAGTAGAGAGCAGACAGGAAAAAAATTGAAATAAACAGGTTTGAAAAGAGTTCATTTCTGAGATCAGTGGCTGTAGATACCACGAGCAACTCCACAAACATGTTCCATGGGGGTTTCATGGAGCATCCCTAGTTAGAGTCAAAGGTGAAGGGATGGCCCAGCTGAATGGAGAACTGGTTTATGTGGCATGATCTCCTCAGGACATTCTGTCGACACCACCATTGAAAGCAGCTGGGGAGAAGATTGCCTCCCACTGCACCAAGCTGCCTGTGTGTTCAGCAGGGGGGTACAACATTGGCAGAACTGGCAGATGCACTGCTCCTGGTAAGCAAGATTCCTGAAAAAAGAGAAATGTAGGGGAGAAACTTGCCAGCAAGCTCTCCTCTCCTGTTTTCTTCTCTGCTGGAGTAATTTGAATACACACATTCTCAAAATCAAAATTTTACCCAAAATTAATACAAAAAAGATTTTCCTTTTTCTTGCCAAGTTTAACCTCAAAGTGAGTATTTCTTCTACCAGGGGAGTATTAAGACACTCCTACAGTGTACCTATAAACTTATATTTTAGCTTAAGTGTTGGACTTCGTGGGGTTTTTTAACCTGGCAATATTTCCAACTCTATTCTTTCTTTTATTATACCCACATTCTGCTTCCAAACACTTTTTAGTAAGCTGTCCAAACATGCCTAAAAATATGGCTTTTCATGATCGCCACAATGTCATCAAGAGCATTTTTACCTAACCTGCCATATCAAGCTAACCATAAATTTTAATAACAGATCACATCATAAATTCCATCAGAACAACTGTTTTACTGAAAGCATTCAACATCTTCTCTGATGGAGGAGGTCAGAATAGCTCCATATAAAATTAGGGAAAGTGAAAATAAAAATAAAGTAGGGAAGCAGCCCTCAGCTGGTGAAGAAAATTTAGCACTCCATCTCCAAGGGAAATGCTTTTTAAATGCAGTGTCTAATAAGGAGCCAGCACTTGGACACAGTGTATTACAGTGAGTAAAAGAGCTTGGCCATGCTCCCAGATGGAAAACGACCCACCAGGTGCCGCCACCTTTGCCCTTCCTCAAGCGATTTTCCCAAATGCCACTTAACCTTCCTAAAGCCTGGAGACTTTCCAAAGGCTGGGACACAGCCTGGCCAGCCATTCTGACCGCTCAGCAGCCACCCTGGGCTAGTGGGAGTGCTGCTGAGGAGCGGGCACAGGGGCAGCAAGTCCTTCACTGTGGGTCAGGGGTGTCAGGGCTGGAGCCTCCCCTCACAGCCACTGGGCTTCCCAGGCTGTCCCAATTAAACAGCTGGGCTGCTGTTAAGCTCTGTTTCCCTTGCTTTCAGCCAGCTCTGCAGGCACTGAAGCCTGTCTTGACTCTGGCCACATCCTGCCACCTTATGCCATAGAGGAAGGCAGTGACAGGTGACCCTTCCAACACAAGAGCAAGGCCTCCCTGTGCTGGATGGGATTTTGTCCTCCTTCTCCTCACCCCTCTGCCAGCAGGGATGGGGGTTTGTGATCCCCTGCCCTCCTGGGTGGGTTTGTACATGTGCCAGCCAAGGGTGAGGAGGCACAGCAGAGGCTGCAGTGAGGCCGCCCCTCAGGCAGCCGTGAGCCGCCATGGGCCTGTCACGGCCATCTCCAAAGGCCAGGTAGTGCAACAGTCCCACCACCGACCAAAACCTGACTGCACATCCCAAAAACTCATATCAGAACTCCAAAGCATACACAGCACTCCTTCCCTAATATTCTTACCGGAAAAACCCATCAGCCAGGGCAGAAGATGCCAGCGCTCCAGGACCTTCCATGGTGAGTGGGGGGCAATTGCGGTGAGGGACTGAGGGTGTGGGGGACCCGCACCTGGGCAGGGAGAGCCCAGAGAAGGCAGAAAGGAGACAGAAAGGTTTGCTGTGAGTAATGATGTGAGATCAGACAGTGTTTTCAGTGTGCATCTACCTTTTCAGCCACATGTGGCTCAGCAAAGATAGCAAGACCCAGGAATGGATCAATTGCCCATCATCACACTGAATGATCATGAAATCATGTGTGAGAGGAGAGCAAAGTCCAAGTAATGCACATTTACTTCACCTGCTTCGATAAGCTTCATCACAACTCTGTTGTGCCCAAAGGAGGAAAGAGTCCTGTTTTGTAACAAAACCACAATATACAGATAATTTAGGGCCCTTCTGGCATCATTTCTCCCTCTTCTGCTTCAGAAACACTCAAAAGCCACAGCCAGAGATCACACATTTTAAGTGGAGCATTTTACAGCTTGAGAGATGGACTGGCAGCAACAAAGGCAAGTAAGACACAGGAGAAGCAGTCACTTGATGAAAATGACAGAGGCTCCCTGAAGAGGGTGAACACAAACACTGCCAGCACTCGTGGCATGAGGGATGGGTCCCTCCGTGCTGTGACAGACAGGAGGTGTGACACCTTGCCTGCCTTCCAGATGAAAGTGGCAGGGAGACTGTGACACTCCAACACTGGCAGCACTGTTGTAGTGTAGTACCTGTTTTTTGAAAAATTTGACATCCTCTTCAGCCTACACCTGCAGCACTTATCAGAAGGTCTAATTTTACCAAGTATGGATGAAAATAAATTAAGCAACTATACAGAAAATCCTGGGTTTCCATAAGCTTTGGAAAAATTTTTCAAAGCAACATAGAGAGTCGTGTCAAAAAAAAATCCAAGTGGCACCTCTTCTAGGATTTGTCTACTAAACTCCCAAATCTTTCAAATTTGAATCCTGCTCCTGTAAGATAACAAGGAGGGGTTTCATTCATTCCCTTTGCTAAAACCTGACACTGCTGAGAAGGAAGTTCAATGGCAGTATTGCAAAGTGTCAGGCATGTAGGGGGAAGACAAATGTGTTAAGTACACTGTACTGTATGCAGGATGTGAGCCGAAAATTTCTGTCACAAATGACTGAAGCCATACAATGAGGCTTGGAAATGAATGCTAGGCTGTCTAATTTCTACTGATGGGTGGTGCCATCCTATGAACTAGAATTTTGAGGAGCTGAGGCTTGACAGAGAGTATAAGGCTCAGGTATAATTACACAGTCATGGTTGCCATACCCAAGCTGGTGACCCACTGGAAATGGGAAAGGTGGGGCAGACACAGAAAACAGGGAAGTCATCAGCCTTACTTGATGGGCAGATGTGATCTGGTGGGACTGGCATTTGCTTGGAAAGGACAATGCCCCTTCAAAGCTAACAAGGGTACAAAATGCTAAGCCTACTGGGCTTTCACAGCCTGAGTCCGGCCACTGCTGGGAGGTGGACAGAATCAGATGCCAAAATAGCTGCTAATCCCAGTCCCTAGCTTTCTGATACTAAAATAAAAAACAATCACACATGGAGGGGGGATGGGGGTGAGAAATAGAAAAAGAAAATGAGATGGGGAAAATGATGCATATAAAGTGTGGGTTTCGCTTTGTCCTGCAGAAACAGCAGCCAGAGTAGGAAGAAGGAATGTGCATGTGTGTGTACACCATGTGGGACAAAGGCAGTGTATTTCTCCTCAGCCAAGAGCATGCTGTCATCTGTCAGCATTGTACGCCTGTGTACAAGCAACACCAAACACTATTTGCCTCGCAGTGCCTTCAACAATATGTTTTTCGTGTTGATTTCCTCATCTGAATTTTCCTTTTTGCTCCCCTGCTTGGAGTGTATACATCTAGTTTTGATGACACTCTAACAGCTGGCTGCAGACAAGTGGCAGGCTTGCATGTCTGGCCGAGTGTAACACACGCATATGCACACACACACACACACGCACACACACCCACACACACACACCCCCCCCCCTTGTCTTGACCTCTCTCCCCCTCTCCTCTGAGATCTGCTGCACTTGAAGTGTTTTCTTTAGCAACTCCCTTCCTAGGCTCGCCTCCCTGGCCCACAGAGGGCTGCTGCCCAGACCTGCTTTCCATCTGAGCAAAAGAAAGAGGGGCTTCGCAGGGTGCGCGCAGCCTCTGCAGCCGGGAGGAAGCGCGGTTTCACCCCGCTGGCCCCTCCGCAGCNTCTGAGTGGTTAAAAAAGTTCGGATAAGCAAACTCTGGTGCTGTCAAATATCCCCCACCCACTCGCCCCCCGCTGCTGTTCTCNNNNTTTTTTTAATTATTATTTTTAAGGCAGTTGATGTGGTAATTAAGAATTTAATGAGACCCCGGTCAGGTCACCTCGTTTCTCAGATCAGAGCCCCATCAGAAATTCTTTCAAGTGTCCTTCTGCGTCGCCAAAGACGACAACAGCAAATCAATAAGTGCTTGAAATGAAAGGGGTTGCTGGCTAGCCCCCGAGGCTACAGATTTTCGCACCGCTGGTCTTTTTTCTCTTTTTTTTTTTTTTTTTTTTTTTTTTTTTTTTTTTTTTTTTTTTTTTTTTTTTTTTTTTTG
>VYXF01011024.1:685842-727198 GCA_013397295.1 Polioptila caerulea
TCCGGGGGCTTTCCTTCTCCTTATCGGCGGTGGCAGTGTGAACCTGGAATAATGGAGGCCGCAAAGAGGGGGAGAAAAAGCCACAACGAAATAGGGAATTGGCAAAATATCTATTTGCAGAAGCGGGGGGGAGAGTGGTTAAACAAGGGGCTCACACCCCCTCGCACCTCCCTCGCCCCTCGGAAAGGCCGATTCAGGCCGCCTGCTGCGCAACCCCCCGCGCCGGGCGTGCGAGCGGGCAGCGCCGTCTGCCTCCCAATCCACATCCCAATCCACATCCCAATCCACAGTCCCGCTGGCCCTCGCAGCCCCCACCACCCCCCGATCGGAGCTAGGGCCGGGGAGCGGCGCCGGGAGCGCGCCCCTTCCAGCCGGGACCGGGGGGTCCCCGGCTCCCTGTCCCCGCGCTGGCGCCCGGGGCCGTGTCCCGGCCCGGCTCCGTTCTTTTGTTTTCGGACGGTGTCTTCCCGCACTTTGAACCCCGGCGGCGTGCGCGAGTCCCTGGCCGTCAGATCGGGGTGCCTCGCCTCACAAAGGTCAAAATGACGCGCAGATATGGATATATCTCCTTTTGATTATTGTCTGTGCTTCCCGTTGTCCTCTCTTTGCTTTGTTTTTAGTACGTGCGCGTTCATCTGCGTGTACTTTCCCAAATCAGCCAGATACCGATCTTACATACCTGTACAGTTGTTTCTACCTATAAAATAAAAGAACTTTTTTTTCCTTAGACATTCATTAGCATTTTTGGAGGGAAATAACTTCCTTGAGAAAATAGTTGACATCTGAGACCGGGGAAGAGTTTGTTGCCGAGATTTTTTTTTCTTCAATAAAGCCGCATTTCGGAGGCATTTTTTTTCTTTCAATAATGCTCCGTCGTGGAGCGGGGGCGACGGCTTTTTCAGGTTGGCAGCCCGCCTTCCCCCGCCGCCGCGAATGGGCTTGAGAGGGGTGTGCGAGTGGCGGGGGGGTGTCTCACATGCCGGCTTAAGACAAGGAGGGAGGACAGAGGACTGGCGCTAACATGCTTTTTCGGGACGTATAATTTACCTTGCTAAATGTCTGCTTTGGTACGCGTATTACACGTGTAGGTCTGGATATTAGGCACCCGATAGAGCGTAACAGTCAATAATCCAGAAACTTGGAAGGATTTACACCTTCGGAGCTCCATACAATGCCAGACTAATTGATTGCTAAAAGTTAAGTTTTTTAAATGCGAACCCCTTTTGGAATTAATTTTTCCGGCCTCCTGCGTCTACTTCTAAGAGAGGAGAAATAAAATAAACTCAAACGAGCAAATTTTAAGCGGCAAGGGAATATTTTTTTGTTGTTTGGGATGTTGTTGTTTTTTGTTTTGTTTTTTTGTGTGTGTGTTTTGTTTTGTTGGGGGTTTTTAATGAAAGAAAAGAAAAACCAAGATATTTGAAGCCGCTTTTCGGGGCCTCGGCCCCACTCGTGCCAGGCAGATCCGTGGGACTGGAGCGGGCAGAACGGAGCCAGTGCTCCGCGCCCCTGCGCAGGGAGCCAGCCCTCTGGCGGTGCTCGACGAACATCCCTCTGGTCGATCCGTGATTTCGTGGACAAGGGTGTCTCGTTTGGTCGCTTTCTCCCTTACGGCTGTGACCACCCCCGCCCGCCCCGAAGTGCAGGGGGCAGCGCGGGTCGCTCCCGCCGCCGCGGAGCCAGGCGAGGCAGGCAAACGCTGCCGCAGCCACAGAGGGATCCGAGCCGAGCCTGCCTTCTCGGAGGGCGGGCTGTGACTGCGCGGGGGGGCCACCGGCTCGACCTCGGCCCCGCGACCTCGCACGGCCGCCACCAGCCCGTGCCCGGCAGCTCCGGCGGCGCAGCCCGGCGGTGGTAGCGTGCGAGCGGGGCCTCACGGTCTGCAGCCCCTCGGGAGGGAGGCAGCATGAGCACAGGCAAGGTGGGGACAGGTACCCTCCCGCGGCACCGCTTAGGCAAGGGCCTGGGCCAGACCCCACGCAGGGACGGGGCGGCTCGGCAGGCCACGACCCTACAAGGCCATATTCCTGAGAGCTGTGGGCGAGAGGCGCAATTTGCGGGCCGGAGCGTCCCGTCGGGAGTGGGGTATGGACGCGGCTGGGGGACGACGCAAAATCAGGAGAAAAAAAAAAAAAAAANCAGTGTCCTCTGGGGCCACATTGGAACACAAAATATGTACTCTTCCCTTTTAGGCAGATAGACACAACCTGCAGTTATTCTGTAAACCCTCCATTTCTGCCTCTGCCTCAGCACAATTGCAAAAGTCTGTAAGCAAAAAAAAAAAAAAAAAAAAAAATAAAAAAACCCAAGCCACAAACAGCCCAGTAACCCATCCGGGAGCAGGAGGCCGCGAGTGACGAAGACCTGAGCGCCCTTTGGAGTCAGCCCCCTGCCCGGGCGGCGCGGCACGGCGCTGAGGAAGGAGCCGTGTGAGCTGTATATGTGTGTGTGTGTGTATGTGTGTGTGTGCAAGTGTGCAAAGGGTGTGCAAGAGTGTGGGAGAGACCTGGCCCCGGCCCAGCGTGGCTGCCCACCCGGCCGGGAAGCAGCGGGTAAGCCTCTCAGGTTCACTCCCGCGCACACACAGACGTGTAATACACACGCGCGTATCTATTGCTCACACGTGCATATTTCACACAGATACACACAGACACAAATGCGCACACGCACAGAGTGCTGCGCGGGCTGTGCTCTGTAGCCGCCGCCCGCAGACGAGAGGGATGCTCCAGAAGCTTTGGCAGGGACTGGCCATTCACAGACCGCCACAGTGAAACCCACGCCTGATTAGAATGGCGGGGCGTGACAGCCTTTCAGTCTCTCCTGCCGTTTGACCTCTTCTCGAGGTTTCCCCCCGCAATCCAAGCGCTGAGGGGCCGTGGCGGAGCCGGGCGCGGAGCGAGGCCGATGGCCGCAGCCCTTCCCCGGCCGCGGGCTTGCGCCCACCGCTAAACCCGGCCCGCGTTGAACATTAACAGGCTGGAGCGGCCCCATAGTGTAACAGGCTATGTATAAAAATGAATCATCTCCCAGGTTGTAGTAAAACGTCCTGTAAAGTCCACCTATAAATCCTGGTATGCACTTAGTGCTCTAGGCTTCACGTCTTACCGTTGCTACACAGTATTTGCCGTTCCCTCCTCTCCTCCTTTTTTTTCTCCCCCAAATCCCGCTGGCTGTCTGCGGTCCTAACCCTGGGTCCGCAGGCCCTGGGATGCAGTCTCTCCTCCTCGTGAGGAGAGTGAAGCCGCACAGGGGACCACAGAGGGTCGCAACCGTCGGGGCCCCGGGGCCGCCTCGCTCCCTCCAAACTACGGCGAGGAGAAAAAGAAACGGGACGGGCCCGGCCCTTAACCCTCCAGGGCGGCAGGAGCCCCCACCCCCACGGGACCAGCCTAGGTGGGGCGGCTCGCAGCTGTCCCTGCTGCTCCCGCCCTTCGAGGATCTGTGCCTCTGTGCCTGCGATAAGAGCTACTCATGCATTGCAGCAAGGCTCTACAAAACTCAACAAGGCTCCCCCCTTGTAATTTCGGTACGTATTTTTTTCGGGATTAAAGGGAAAAGAGGACGAATATCTAATCTGATTGGAGCGCAGTACTGCATAGCCTCGGTGGGCAGACGCGGGCAAGGATCAATGGGCGTGTAGCCATCAATGCAGCCCACAGCTCAAATCTGCGACTGAGATTTATGCAATTGGAAAGGAACCCGTGGAACAAGCCCCCTTGCCTGCTGGGTGTGTACGTGGAGAAGTAGCAGCCCTGGGGAGAACATGAGGGTGGAGCTGAGCTCATCACCTGATGTGTATATTTATTGTGATGGTAGTCCTGCTGCCTCACGGGGGACTACTTCCATGCTGAAAGTTATTCACATGCCTGAGTGATTTGCTGGATTGTGGCCATATGTAAAGCAATAAATATAAGTGGCTACTTCTGTGCAAGTAAGAGATCCAGAGGTCTCACAAGTAATTTTCCAGCAGATTCAGACCTCATAGTTCTAAGATAAAAGTGAACTCTTTTGTTTCGTTCAATTAAAAAAACCCAACCTCACCAACAATTAAGGTCACTGGGACAATAAAAGCATAAAGGAGTATAAAGCCTTTCCTCTATGTAAAACCTTGATAGGCACTTTTAAGGCTGCATTATCTGAAAAAGAGCAGGAATCTACAAGCCTGTGCTGATGCAGTTTTCAACCTTCCAAACCACAAACTCTTGCATCTGCTTTGGTGGATGCAGAACTGAGGAATGAAGGCATTTCTTTTGCCTGGCTGGGGAACGATATGTCGGTGTGAGTGGGTCCCAGCCCGTTTGGTGCTCCTTTGAAGTCAGCAGAGTCTGAGCTGGTAGTGCTCAGTGCAAGGGCAGTTCCCAAACATGCAGAAACTCTCCCTTATGAGTTTTGGGGTGGTTGAATTCCCATGATATCTCCAGGGAAGGTCATGCGTGCTTCCCACTCCTCAGCTGGGATGGGAGGAGCAGTGGAGATGGAGGTGGTTTTTATGCCCTCTTTCTTCTATATGCAGAGCCAAAGTCTCTGGCATTTCTCAATTTTTAATTTTTTTTTTTTCATGCAAAGCAAAACAGAGTTTGAGTAAAATAATACTATCCAGCTTTTGGCAATGGTTTCTATAAATTCATGGCTTTAGCCTGGACTCTCTCATGGCCAGACTGTAAATTTTCACATTCCAACTCCTTGTGACAAATCTCTAGCCCCAGTCATTGTTATTTCCTTCAGCTTTCACATCCTTCTGGCAAAAACCTCCAACTCTGGCATTCTTCTCCCAAAACAGAAATTCCTACCACAAGGCCCATCACCCTGAGAACATTTTTTAATAAACATGTTTGGAAAATGAAAATAAGATACATAAAATATATGAATGTAAGAAACATCAAATGAAAACTTGGAAGGGGTTTCAAGTAGTATTACAAATAGGAAATAGCTTTCCAGAGATAAAAATACTCCATGTGTTTTGTTAACACCAACAGGCGGTTGGGCTTTATTCTCATGGTTTATTTGGATGTTAAGGGACACCTTTGTCCTACTTGATGTACTTGTAACTGCTGGCTCAGCCAGGAGGTCAGAGACTTTAGCTTGTAATCAGTGGGTGACCGGCAACATCCCTGACAAATAATGTTGGCATGACACGATCAGGGTGACAGCCATTCTCACATGTCAACAGCTATAGTTCAGTAAGTAAAGGACTTGGGGAGGGATATTTCATAGCACAGGTCATTTTTTTAGTCCTGGATCATGCACCTGAGATGCTGTTTAAAATTTCACCTCCTGAAGCAGAGCAGAAACATTGGCTTCTATTGACAGGGGTGGGTTTGTTTTATTTTGGTTTGGGTTTTTTTCACAACAAAAAGGGGTATTAATTACCTCTAAGAATGGTCTCATTGCTCATTAAGTTACAGTTGTAGGTTCTCAGGAACTTAGGGGGTGTTTCCTTTAAATTATCTATGCACAAGACACGTTGCATTTTTCTGTCTTCTAAATAGAAAGACTTCAGAAACTGGAGCACAGCTCTAACAATTCTTTCCAGGACAATGGAGTGCTTAATTCTTGTGATGGCCAGGCACAGCTATTTGAGACCACTCAAATTCCCTCTGGTAGAGCTGGCAGTTCTGGGGACATAAATAACACAGCTTGAGAACCCAAGCAGGCATTGTTTACATGGAAATATTATGGGCCTACACCAGTCAGTGGAGCATTTTCCTCCTTGTGCTGGAAGGAGCAGAAGCTGTGATGTGCTTGTCTATCCAATGGGTCATCTATGCATATACATCAATCCCACTGGTGTCTGATGGCATTTAAACAGGATAAGAGCGACTTGACTCGTACTGGAAGACAGCAGGAATGGTGCACGTGCCCACAGAACATGCTGAATCAGGACCAGGCTCCAAGGCTGGAGAGGAAGGACTGGGAACATATTCCCTTTTTATGGCCTTAGACAAGCTCATTTAATCTTGCATGGCCGGGCAAGGAGAATAACTGGAGGTTCTACAGCACTTAGAATAAAAAATTCCTAACCAGAAAATACTTAATCTCTGGCCAGAGAAATAAATCAGCTGTTTGGAAGCAGGATATGTCTCATGTTTAGGGAAATAGATGAATTAAAAATAGAGAAAATCCTCTAAAGGAACTCTGTGAAGACTTTTCAGGGGGGAAGGAAGAGACCATGCTGCCCAGGCTGTCAAGACCATGCCAACCCTCTGTGAAGGTTGCAAGCACAAGCAGACACCGTGCAGATGCATGTTAGAAACACACTGCATTAGCAGTCACAAAGTGGTTCCCTTCTGGTTCCCCTTTCTCTCTGCTGTCTGGAGAAATAAAGCCAAAGAATGAATAAGAAGAAAAGATGAAACAGCTTGAGAAGAAGAAAAGAGAATTTATTTCTGGTTCCTGTAAGATGTCCTGTGCAGTTGTGCAGTGACTGTCACAGGAATAAACTTTCATCGAATACAATGCCACTGAAACCAATGTGCTGTCATTAAGAAAAATCTGTATGCTCTCTAGATCAGCTCAGGGGTGGTATGTTACAAGAGGGATAATTCTGAATCTAATTCTTTGATGATGTAACCCAAGCAACTTTGTTTTACTGATTTATTAAATGGCACATTTTCACTTTCTTAAAAGAAATCTAGCTGAAATAAGCCTGCAGAGGGAAAATGGGACAGCTAAATTGGTAGTCTTAATGTAAATTCCATAAAGGTAGAGAAGTTACTCATAATTTATTCTTTGTTATTCTTCATGGCCTCTGACAAATTTCTCTGCAAAATTTAGTTTACATGTATATACCAGTAGAGCATGTAGAGAGTTGTGGGCAGAATGCCCATCCTGATTATCCCAGAGGATTAGGAATGTCAGGCTGCTACAAAGGAAATAGCAGAGCCCAGAACAGGCCTCAAGAAATAATGCACCAGCCCTGTCCTGCCATTTTTTCCAACTGCAGGGTGTTTGAGATGGTACCTGCTCAAGGACTTGTTCTCAGTGCAATGAGGTCTCCCAGAGGTACAAATAAAAGCTTCCCACTGTCCATTAGGAGACGTGTGACCTGAGGCTAGAAATATGGACTTCAGCCAAATGAGTGAAAAGGATAAAATTGCAAAAAGCAGTTCTTGATATCTTAGCAAGAAACCCAAGACAGTATCCTACACTTGTGTACACATAAAGCGATTGCCCTACCCTGCTGAACTCCTAAAGGCACGACGTTAGATATGCAATCCTGGCTCCATGGCCTCCATGATTAAACCACTGCCATGCAGTCTGGCATAGTAACTGCTGTTGGACACAGGGTACCCCAAGGGGCTCTTGATGTTTTAGACTGTAGCCAAGAATCCATAACAGTTGCTGTTGACTGGAGGCAACAGTAGTAACCCCTCTTTCAGCTGTTTTCCACTCTCCCATATTCCCCTGTGAAGTGTTTATGAATGGGATATCTCCTTCTTCTGGAAGTGAACCCTTCTTACCAACTGCCTCTGTGAGCAAACAGTAAAACCCCAAGGGAGCTGGTGGCTGAATTAGGTTTGAGCTCTCAGCACCAGGAGGGTAAGACAATTGCTGGATACTATGGGAGTGCAGAACGACCCACTTTTTTGCCTTTAGCAAAAAGACACACCCTGTCTCCTGGAGCCTTCTACACAGAGGGCCCTTGGCCATGGTGTTACTGGCCCATCCTAGAATTTGGCAGGTTCTGAAGCTGAGCCTAGCTAACTAGGTTGCAAATAGGCTGTACATAAGCTCAGTGAAATGCAGGACACCAGAACTCGTCTGTGTTTCAGGCACACGGACAAGGTTAAACCACTACGATGGTGTTTAAACAGAAGGGTCTGGGATGCTTCAAGACCTTCAGACCCAAGTGCATATCCTGGTCATCTAGACTGGTGTAATGCTTTAAGCAGTCAAAAAACATGTTAAATAACTCTATGGATTCAACCACAGGAAGGAAACCGGGCATGCAAGCAAGCTTAGAGGGAATTAAAGTATGTTCTCATCAGGCCCTTGGTGTGTGCCAAAGGAGATGGGCACCTGGAAGGTCCCGTGTAGTTCATCGGCCATGCAGATGTTCCTTCTCAGCTGCCCTTTGAGCAACAATTGCCCAACTAGAGCAACAATTGTCTCCCATATGGTGTAAAGATAAAAGTGCATTGGTGTTTGTGAAATGCTCAGTTAACTTGGTAAGGAAGAGCATTTCAGCATATGGACAACAAATTAAATCCCTAATTTCTATCTAGAAATGAGTACTTCCTATGCATAATGCACACTTTATTTTTTGGGGTTTTTTTTTTAAATTATTTTTACTTTTAGTTGTTGTTGTTACTGTTTTTTAATGCATAAGATTAATTTTCCAACTCCATACTTTTTATTCTGGTGAAAAACATAATCTTCATAAAATTGTGTGGAGACAAAGTGGCTTGTTTTCCTATAAACTGGAAACTGGCTACTTTTACTAAGGAACCACAAAATGTTTCAATCAAAAAGAGAGGCATAGCTACAGGAAAAACTGACTCAGAATGAAGCAGCCACCTCACTGCAATATCATTAAGGAAAGACTTTAATAGGCTGGGACAGATTTATAGTAATTAGTACAACTAGCTCATTATCTGAGACAAGGCATCTACAGCATATAGAATGTCCCTCTGTGAAATTGTAGACAAGTGTGAGCTGATGGCATTACATGTAATAGTGGGGTCAAGCAGGACATTTGGTCCAAATACATGTAAATAGAGTACCTAACAGTTTAGGTACTATGCCATGAGTGATGTATACCTCTCTGCTTTGTCAAATCAAGTTGACCAAGTCAGACCTTTTCATTTGGTCTTCCCAAGGCATTTTAGGGGCTCGTCTCCAGGAAATGTGCCACAGTGGTAGAGATGCAAACTTTTCATTTTCCCAGTGGGTGGTCTGCTGCAAAATTCCCAAAAGGCAAAGAATCTAGAGCTAGACAGGGCCTCCTTTAAGCTAAAATGTTTAAGATATTTTTTTTATGTGTAATTTAAGATGTTTGCTGGGACTGAGACTCTGATTTAACTATTTGCAGCTTATGATTTTTCCATTAGAAAGTCTTATGGAACCATCAGCACATTCTATATTTGACTGACCACAAAATCACAATTTTTTCCCTCAAATCTGTTGCCCCAGAGCAGTGGTCTTTGGTCTTCTCCTTTCTCTTGAGGCTTGTGCTTATTTGAAAATTGTCAGAGAAGACACTCAACTGCTGTCATTCACACTAAGCAATATGAGCATCTAAAATATTGCCACTAGCCTCTTTTGGGGCAATTTGCAAAACAAGGATGTTAACTGGAAGTCTGGGAAGACTGACATCCCTGCTTAATATTTAACACAATTCCCCCAAACACCCAAAAGTTTCACTCAGTCCTTTCTGTGCAGAACCCTTTCTCTAACAGCCTGGAAGATCAAACTGAAGAGAAGGCAAGCAGCAGTCAGCATTCTTGCACACATAAACTTCCGAGTCATCCCAAAGATGTTGGAACTGCATTGCAATAGTCAACTACATCTAATTGTCTCCCTTATTTAAGTATTACATTTTTTGTAGGAAATATATAACTTTTGTTTGACAGTGCAACAGGGTGGTCCTCTTTAAGTAGCCAAAAGGACCTGGAGCCAGTTTTCCCTCCTGCTCACACCAGTAAGCTCTTTTTAAGGAAGTAGATGTGTGAAGGAACAGCAGACAAGATAGAGACTGGAGCCAGATGTTCCTCTGAGAGTTGCCTACTGACTGGGATACGAATCCAGCTGTTTACTGACTCAGGGATTCCAGGCAGAAAGCTCTGGGATTTGCCGTGTTTGTGTGAGAGAAAGGCACAGGCTTCACTCCCCTATGCTTACTCTCCCCAGCCTGCAGACGGAGGGGGAGACTGTCTGCTTGGCTGTGAGGATAATGAGAGTGTGCCATACAAGCCTTTTGGGAGACAGCCTCAGCTTCACAAATTGTGGAGATGAGTCAGGCAGTCAGATTTCTCCTCAGACCTGTGTTAAGACATCCTGTTCTCTGAAGTGAACTGCTGCCTTAGATAGTCTGGGCATTTGTCTAATTTATGGGAAGAATGCCAAGGAAATTGCTCTACTATGGATGTGCTGCAAGCTGACAGCTTGCACCTAACTTGTAAAATACATTTGATATTTCTGGACAAATTTACAAACAGGTCCTAGTTAGGGTAATAAACTGCTTCGCCAAAGTCAACATAGGCTGTAGCACATATTATATCACTGCCAAAAAATACCTTCTCTCCAAAAATTACGCTTCAGTCTCAGAAAACCTCTCTACTCTAAATAGGGCTTAATGCCATTGATTCTGGGGGAAAACAGAGCTTCCCTGCTCTACTGGTCAAAGACCCCAACCAAAAGTCTGGTGGGATGTGACTCCACAGGCTGCACAGATTGCTCGCTTGGAGATGTCTAGGGATAATCCATAAAAAAATGAAGAAAAGTCCATTTAGGGTGTTTTTTATTTTATACTTTTTTCAATGTTAAGGAACAGGTGTCACACATGTAAATTAAGATATGCGAGGCTCTTGCTTACAAATTCTGGAGAGGTGCACCGTAGCCTGGGACTCTGAAGCAAGCCTCTGCACTCTGTACCTGTTCTTATTCGTGGTGTGCTCCATTGTGAGACAGTGCCAGTGACAATTATCTACACTGCAAAAACTAGGGCAGGATGTGGCTTTTTGCTGCTGAGCAGTCATGTCATTCAGTGCCCCTAAATTACCTCCTCAGGCACAGAGGTCTTGGTGGGCTGTGAACCACCTGGGTTATCTGTCCTCTGCTGCTCCACACTGTGTGTGCAGGTTAAAGGGAGAGAGCTTTGCAGACTTTGGTCTGCGTGGTCAGCACGGCTGTGCTGCCTGTGAGCCGTGGAGCTGGCCATTGCCAGAGGTGCCCAGCCCCTGGGACAACACACACTGCCAGCCCGGGGCTGTCAGCACGGGTGGCTGAGGTCCAGCACTGCAGCCAGAGCCTTGGCAGCTCTGCAAGCTCACTTTCACTCACAGCCAGGATTAGGAGCACCTCTCATCCTTCTTGATAAAACCCAGCATGGGAGTGGATTTGCTCCTAAGCCAAGTGCAGCTCAGCAGCCACAGCTTGGCCAGCTCTGCTTCACACTGCTACGCCCCACATCTTCATGGTTTTGAGGTTTGTCTCCAAAAACTTTGACTGTAAAGTGGCAGTGTTGGTGGCTTCATCTTCTAGATACAAAGAGTAGCAAAAGTGAAGTAGTGGAGGAAGAGGGATCACAGTTACTCTGACTGTACTAACATCCTCTCTGGAAAAATAGCATATTAGTATTTTATACTAGTGCTTTTAATTGATATTTACTTGCTGGCTTTGCAATATAATAATCCCAAGGAGGACGCGTTCACATTCAGCTCAGCACTGCTAGCTAGCACAAGGTGAGAAATTCCCTGCTCAGAAAGGCTGCCATTTAAATAGATAAGGCAAATTGTAGGAGGAGAAACAGAGCTAGAGGAAAGTGAAGAGACTTGCTCAAGGTCACATGGCAGATCAGTGGCAGATCAACAAAACAGTCTGGTTGTCTGAAGTGCCAGTCTACTGCCTTGGGAAATCTTTAGAAAATGGTCTTTAATAGCTGTAGCTATCCTCAAGCCTATAGAGTCCCTCTGCAGGTCATATACCAAAACTCAAATTCCGACATCCCAGAAGTAAGAATTCCACACCTCATGCCCTTAGATCATGATCCCCTAATGTGGCTAATTTGAAAGTGAAATGGTTTGTTACATCAATCATTTACTTTTGAAAATTAAATTTTGTAAATTGTAGGTGAACTGAAGTTTATTTTTTTTTCTGTGCTGAAAGGAACACACTGGTGACCATAATCTTGGCTAAAATATAGGATAAGGAACTCTTTGTCCTTCTAGGCTCCCCCCCCATGTGCTATTTTGAGTTGGCATGTGTTTACAGAGATAACATTTGATGTCATAGTTGCCACATTTGACAGAGAAAAGCCTGAGAGAACCATTAACTATAGGACGAGTCAGCAATCTAAGGTATCTTTGTCCTTTGCTAAATGATTAGCTCAAAGCAATGCTCCATCTGAAGTTTCCAGCCCAAGAAAATCCCACAAACAAACATTCTAATAGCTATTATAAAATAAAGAATCCTTTATATGTAACAGAATTTTACAACTGTGCAAAATCAACTCATCTTTATTGCCCACTAGAAAAAAATACTTATTTGTATTCATTTCTAAATGCATTACAACAATGTTAACTACAGATTTGAAAGCATCAGTGAAAGAGAGAATAGAAACTAGAGACAAATAGGAGTCAGTGTGCCAGATGTCTCCTTCTGCTCTACCACTTGGTTGCTTTGTAACCCTGGGTATGTTGCTTAAGCTGCCCACCTCAATGCATCTATATGCAAAAGGTAATAATGATTTCTCATTCACAGAAAGATTCTACTTCTTTTGGAATAGATCCAGACCCTTAACCCTCCCAGGGATCTGCTTGTGAAGATTCTGGGAGAAGTTTTTTTCTCTCCAATGAGCTGTGAATCCTACGGGATCATGTTCAGTAGACTAGATGCTGTACAAAAATGAAGTGCTGCGTGGAAAATGCATTCCTAGGATACTGCTGGTTGTTGCTGCTTTGAAGATCCTTGAGCGGGAGGATGTTGCTGGTCCATCATGAAGACCCAGACCGGATTTTATTCTCTTAGACAGCTTCAAGCCATCAGAGCAGCCACTGATATTTTTGCCTGCAACTCAGTTGATTTCTTGCAGCCATAGCTGCAAGGGAGAGATGAGAATAGGATAGAGACAGCTTAATTTGCCTGTGTAGGGAAGAGGAAGACAGCACACAGGAGGTTCTTTGGATAATGGGATCTCAGCAGCTGGGGAAAAATCGCATTATGAAGCATATTTAAATTCACTGCTCATGAATTAAGAAAAGTGAGATAATTTTTAACATACTACTTGTGAAATATGTTCCTTGGAGAAGTGCTTTATCAAAAGGTGTGACAGAGATGCCTGTATTTATAACTGCTGGTATTGGGAAACACAGCACTATATTGCATCCATTAGAATGTAAAGTTGCCTCACATAAATGACTATTTTAGGCACTTAAAATTTTTCCATACTTTCCTTCATGCAAAAAATATCCATGATCGTTGTCTATCTTTGCTTGATGATTTATGTATCTTTTGGTTAAAGATTCAACACAAATGGCTCACCCAGTGTTTCCACGGATAATGAAATTAATCTATCATTTGGCTCATTTTCCAAAGAGAGAAAAACATTCTCATCCTGCTGCAAAGCAATTGCTTGTATATGCAATTAGGAGCAGGGATGTTAATTTGCTGAAAAGGTTATGCCTTTGGTGTGAGGAACATACCCTTTCGTTTCCTAAATATTATCAGCCAAATTTCTGAAATTCTAGTTTGGATGTGCTCTAGAAAGACTTCTTAGAGCTGGGCAGCTAAATTACCTGAAGCTTACATGTGTGGTGCCCCTGCAGCTTGCATCAAACTGTGGCTGCAGCAGGAAACATGCAGCGATACGTTACAGAGCCAAGCAGCTGCAGTAGGCCCCAGCTGGCTCCCTGCACTGATGGCCAGACAGGGCTGCTGCTTGCCTCACTCCTTGGAACCGCCCAGGCATCTGTCAAACAGACCCGCAGGCTGTTTCTGAACCCCAGCTATCCAGCTCAGGTCCTCCGGGCTGGGCAGGCTTTTCCTTAGCCAGCTTGGAAGATCTTAAAGAGAGTTCGTGGTCAAGAGATGGCTGGAATCACCAGTTTTTAAAAGCAGAACTTGACAAAAGAATTCATTTATTCAGACCAGGCTGAAATTTAGGGAGGGCTGAGCATTTGATGATGGTGGGGAACTAAACATTGCTTGAATCAGAACACTCACAGCCCGAGACAGCACAGACAAGGGCACTGTGGCATTAGGAAGGACTGTGAAGGGTCATATCCACTTTGGAGTTTGTAAATGTGAGTAGTGGGCAATCAGTGTGGATAACAAAGGCAACAAAAGTGATTTTGATTAGAGGAGATTTTCCATCATCATGGTGAAGAGTATGCTGGGGGAAGAGCTCAGCCTGAGTGGGCCCCACTGCCTGTATCACCTCAGCCACAGCCATGCAAAGCCAGGCTGCTGTTTCCACCCGGGAGGGGCTCAGGGCTGAGGTGCCAGCAGCTGTGGCTGGACAGGAAGTGGGACTGTCAGTACCAGCTGGTCTGGGAATGACATTGTTTCATCCCAGGGATTTTGCACACAGGAACCCAGTTCCACCCAACCCCATTCTCTCTTCCCTCTGTGTGGCAAACTGGGCCACCTCTGTCTTTCTCTTCTTACCCCAGGAGAAGAAAACAGGGCTTTTCTACACACGTGAGAAGCCTCAAGCTGAACGTTCACTCATGTGAGGGAACAGGGGCCAAAGAGCAGTACTGGTGTGCAGCCTTCAGCTCGAGGACAGTGCCTACATGTTTTAGGACTGAACAGCTCTTCAGACTCACATCGTGCACACACATGTCCCAGGGATGTCCCCAGCCCGTGTCACATCAGGACCTTGCAGTGCCATACTCCCCATGCCTGGCATGGAGCTGCAATAGGCCCTGGGATGGAGACCTGAGGGCACACAGTGGCTCGGCCAGGAGTCAGCATTGACTGTTAGAAGCTTATATCTCTTTGCATAAGCAGTGCAACACCTATGCATGCAGATTACAAATCATTGTTATGATGGCTAGAGAAGGGAGGGGTGGGGAGCTGGAGTTTGAGGATGTTTGTAAGCAGTGCCCCTTAGATACTCATACAGAAGAGGGGGCTATCAAGTGTTGGCCCTAACGTAACACCAAACTCACAATTTTCTTCAAAATTCTTCTTCAAACCCTATTTTGTCCAGTGAAAATAATTGCTAGACATGTTACTGGTGAATAATGTCGGTAGACTTTGTACCATGCAATGGTGAGTACCTGAAGAAAACAATGTAACCTCTCTGGTATTCCAATTTTGTGGAAAATTCTTTACTTTACTCTCTCTGTGATTACTTCACCATGATAAAACCAAAGACAATACTCTCCCTGTTTGTCTTGCTTGGGAAAATTTTATTTGCCCTCTAAACTCAGGAAAACAGAGAAAAGCACAAAAGAAAAAGAAGGAAAATCAAAATAAGCAAAAAGAATTAGATTGTTTTTTTCCTTAAAAACTTTGAANCCCCCCCAAAAAAAAAGGAGGAAAAAAAAGCGCTTACATCTGTTATTTATAAAATTCCATTTTAATGTGATTTTTTTTTTTTACTGGCTCCCAGTCAGATGACAACAATGCAAATTAGACACAAGAATTACATGTTGTACCAGTAAGTGCTAGAGTCCCTGAAAGAATATAGCAGCGATTACCTTTTTTCTAAAGATTTGGCAAGGGAGGCATGATTGGAAGAGGGCTAGATGGAACAGAGGTAGCTTGAGAACAAAGAGAAGGGTGATTAATAGAATACGACTCTCTTTATCTTCCCTGTTTCAAGATACCAAAAATATTCAGGTGAGTAACAAAAATGGCAAGTGCGCGTTACATCCCTGATGAGAGCCTCAGTCAAATGAAACAAACTTCCAGATAAATCCATTTTCTTCTTCAGATTAATATATTCAAAAAGGTACAAGCTTGTCAGCCTGGGCACTAGACTTATTTTTAAACATTTATCTAGTCAGCATGCCAAGCTCCTTGATACGCTCACAAGCAAAATTCTTAAGCCCAGTGCTTTATAGCTGCAGAAGAGCACTGTTGCCTTCCTCGGGAAGAGCATTATTTCGGCTGTGTCTGCACACAGGAGCTGAGTCTCTCCCACCACTTGGGCATAAGAGCACAAACACAGCCATTCCCCTCTGCCCCATATCGTGACTGCCATTATACCAACATAAAGACCTCATACCGATGTTGTTGTTCTTCACCAGGAAAAGGAATGAATTGCAAGCACCTTCCAACCACTGTAAGTGCATTGATACCAGGAGCTGTAGATGAAGTTAAAAGACCCCCCTTGTGCTTCCCCCTCACCAGGTCTCTCACACAACTGACACAGTTACACTTGTACAAAATCTAGCTATAGAGCAGGCTTTCATGGACCAGGAGTCTTTACTCTTTTTTAATCCACTTAGACTAACAGCAGTGTACTGCTAATTCACATGGCAAAGGGCAAAGGGCTTTTTGCAAAGAACAACTTTTCCTTGTAGCAAAAATAGACAAACCCACTTTCCTCCAAAGAATTGATTACTGAATGCCTTTGTGGATTTTGTACAGCAGTCTGCTCATGTGAACTAGGTGCAGTTTGGCGGATGCAGAGGCTTAACCCCCCTTCCTCCAACCAAATGTGGGAAAGGAAGAAATTTGTGCTTAAGTTGAGGATTGCAGAAGAGATGCAACATCCCTATATATTTTTTTACACATAATATGTTTGGCTTTACATGTAACACCATTTAAAAATAATAGCAATACAGAGCCCTCTGAAGTTTTCCTAAAATGCCTGTAATGCTAAGAATCTCAATATCCATTATTCCAGCAACACATTTTAATGGGAAACAAATAAAATAATAAATTTGTTAAGAGCTAACTTGGTCCTGTTAACCCTGCTGCTAAGTCCAAAGGAGCCTTGGTTCATAAAGAAGTTTCTTATGAAATGGACAACTAAATATTATGGACTTACTAAATATTAAAGTATTACGTACATTTTAGTGCACTTTACATACATACTTGTTTAGATTGGGTTTTAAACTACTCAGGATTTTCAATAGAAATCAAGCATTCCAGAACCCAGGCTATTCCTGCTGCCTCAGTAGAGTTAAGCTTCTAAAGGAATTTTTAGCTATTACATGGTCTCCTATGGGCTACTTACCGTTCAATTACATCAGTACTATCTGCCCCATGCAAGAAAGATATGTCCTGCAATAATTCTAAGAAAACAGAAATATATATATATATGTATATATATTTACACACATTGGCAGGCACCACAAGAAATGATCATAAACTAAAGGCAGGCATGTGAAGGCAATTTGTACCTATGTTTGTTTAACATTTTAAAACCTCCTTTAAGTATTCCGAATTTTCTTTTTGGAAATTTTCTTGAAGCAGTGGGAGATCCCTCAGCAATAAATGAATATGCAAATATTTTGGAATTTCTAACACTAGTTATACCTATAAAGGCTCAGTGATATTCACATAGTTAAGGTTAGATTTGTGCTTCAGTGTTTTGCTGAAAGAACCAAGCAGATTTTTGCCTGGTCTCTTAGCAAAGGAGTTACATCAATGTTAACAAAGACTTTCTGTATGAAGTGGTTATTAGTTACGTTCTGTTGGTCTCTCAGGTTTTGTTTTTCCTTGCCTGACAGCATATCTACTAAATCTCTATTCACCTGTAGACTAAAGCAAGTAGAATAAACCAGGACCGGATGTTTTTACATAAAGCAAAGTTATTTTCTTCCACTATTCCATCATGTTTTAAGGTAGTCTTACATCTGCATTCACTTGCACTTACCATTCTTTTTAAATTCTCCACTGAAAACTGAGATATGATTTTCTCAACAGTAAAATGTCAACAGCACTTAAAGCGAGGCTTTTCCTGCAGGTAGCGATAAAGATGAAAATTGCACAGCTCTCCTTTTCCTCTTTCCTTCCTTGGGTTCAATTTCTTACCCCGTGATAAATGGCACCTAAATGCAGGCGGATCCTGCTGTATCACCAGCACGGCTTCCCTAGGCACACCTTTGTGCTTCCTGTACCAGCACGTGGCCAGAGCCTGGGGGAGCGTGGAGCACATACCTCCATCCAGCCTCCCGAAATGCAGCGAGGGTATGGGTGTAAGCTGTCCTTTGTGTGCATGTCAGATCTGGAAAATAACAACTGATTTTGGTTTCAATAAGGCACAGAGCCAACACCATCTCCAGCTAACTGTGATGCTTGTAATTTCTGTTTATAACAATAATTTCGTTCTAATACATCTGGGAGGTGGAAGTGATGTTATTTCATTTAACATACAACTTTTTAGCTCTCATCCTGCAAATTGTATCACACAGTGCTTTGTAGAAAGAAGGCTCCTCTTCAGTGGACAAGATGGCAAGTTTAGGGCTTTTAAAGGCTGTATCCAAAACCCACCAGAGCAAACAGACTCGGTGATCTTGCATACAGAGACTGCTGTGCACGCGAAACAAAGACCCGGCTTCTGCTCACACAGATGCACAAGCTGATCATTTGGGATTTGTGAGGAGGGATTAAATCCTGGTGGCTGTGCCTTGCCTGTGGGACAGCGGTGCTCCATGTTTACCACACCTCAGAGAGGTCGGTCTGGCTCCCTGTTAGTCCACAAACCCCCTTTCCTCCCTCCAGGCTGGGCAGGGGGCAAAGCAGAGGGATCACATTCCCACATTTCACCCCAACACAGAGTCAAGACATAGCTGAGCCAGACAGCAGGACCCAGGAGCTAAGCAGTACTCAGGGTCAGGCTGCATAAACACAGTCAGTATTAAATCCGTATTATTTGCTTTCGCTGCAGTGCCTTGGGTCTCTGAGAACCTTACTGTGCCAGGCACTGTATGAGTCCAGAACAAACTTACCCCAATATAGAATTTGAATAAGGACAGTATTGAACCATGACAGATTTAGAACGCAGCCTTTAAAGATATCATTTTAAATGTTTTAAACCCCTGTTTTTTTGGAACAACACCATCCCCCACCCCCTTAGAGGGGAGATCTTGTCAGGCACTAAATAAATGTTTACAGGGAGGTGTTTACAACTCTACATTAAATAATAATTTTAGATGGAAATGTTGACAGAGTCTGAGTGCTAGCAATGCCTCTCAGAATCTCGATGCATCTGGGAATTTATTTCCTTTTACAGCCTATGATTAAAAAAAAGGGAATAGCTTATCCATGTTTTAAAATCTCACATCAAGGGCCAACCAAAATAATCTGTAATTCCTGAAAACAGGAATTTCTACTGGAAACAGGAACAGAACCTCTACTGTACATTTTTCAGCAGGAAAAACATTATAAAAATCATCTCCATATGTCACACAAGATCCTTTTTCTGTTTACAACTCATTGTTTCAGAAGCTGGGATTTTTAGCTATCACTGGCTTTTCATTTCTCTATTCCCCTTGTTTGTCTTCGTTTCTTAAAATGTGTATTTGCTTGAGAAAAGTCTTCTTAATTTTGACCCACTGGTGGCCCAGCTAAGCGCTGAGCTAATATTGACTAATATTTCAAAATAAACTGCTCCCTCTAGTGAGATCACGGCAGTACTGATGTCTAGCAGATGTGCCTGAAAACTGCCTGAGTGTGTTTCTCTGTACCACTCGATTAAGAAGCTGGGTCATAACGGACTTGATTCTGTGCTTCTTACACAAAACTCCAGATGATCTCAAGAGGAGACTTGCCTGAGCAAGGAGTGCATGATAAGGCCTCCTGCATTTAAGGTAATATTATTTACAAAGGCTTGTGCCTCCTCCACCATTAAAATCTTCCCTTAAACAATGCACCAATTAACTAGCAGACCTTTCGAGGAGCGCACTAGCTTGCCGAATGCTGGAGCCTTTGCTATGAATAAGTTTCATACTAACAATACTGTTATCACATCTCCTTCATTTCTTTCAGCTCCAAGTTGCTTGAAAAAAATTAACCATCCAATTTAAGATAGACCTCGCTCCAAAGATGATCTGGATGCTTCAATTCGTTCCTCTGCATCTAGTAGCTTTTAATGTAAAAAAAGAAACATTAATATGGCATATTTTGTGGCATCTTCAAAAGTCACCTGAGGAAAAAAAAAAGACATTTAAAGGAGCCATTAAAGAAAAGCATTATTTTAATACCCTTCTAGCCTATTGGCATGATAGTATCAGAAGTAAAGTGTTTCGTAAGGAAAAGTTTGCCCTTTCTCACTTTGATAAATACTCAGGAAACACTTGGGAATAAATCCCAGAGGCCAGAGTCAGGGCGCTGGGATGCTTCTGGGCTGATTTGTGGGAGACATTAATTAGCAGCATTATCCCAAAGCCGGCTGTGCAGCGGCCACGAGTGCTGCAGACACCAGCCACCTCCCTGAGCGTCCGTGCCGCCTGCCTGTGAGGGGAGGCATGTGGCACCTGAGGAGGGCTCTGCCGAGGCGGTGTCCCCTCCCGGGACACATGGACAGCAAACCCATGCTCGCAGGGAACTAAAACCAGAAACGAGTGTCTTGTTCGGAGCCCCGTGCTCTCCGCGGCCTGCTGCCCGACGGGCGGGGCCCGCTGTGGCGGAGGCCTGGAGCCCGTGCTGCCGGGGCAGCCCTGGGGGCTCTGGGCAGAGGGCACCCTCCAGCACGGCCCACCCGATGCTGAGCGCAGCAGCCAGCAGCACTGTGAAGCCCTGCTGGCTGCTGCAGGGTGATTTCATTAGCGGCACAGCCTGATTTCATTAGCGCGGTGATTGGATTAGCGTCCGATGAGTGGCTGTAAGGAGAGCAGCCGGCCGGCCACCCACCCCTGCCCTTCCCTGCCCTTCCCTGCCGGGTGCACCAGCGGTGTCGGGGCTCGGCCTGCCCAAGGTTTGGGCGCTGCCCAGGGGAACGCGTGCCGCAGATCACACAGGATGCTGGCAAGGCATTTCCTTCTTCCTCCCATGGCCTCTGCCTGCTGTGTGGGGACACAAACGCTTGGCAGGCTCCTGGACCCCTAAGAGAGATCTATCTCCCTCGCAATGGTGACCTTAGGAGAACCAGGGATGGGAGATGAAGCCAGAGCCACCGCAGGTGCTGGAGGGGTGCAGATGCCGGGGATGCCAGGCCACAGAACCCCACTCAGCTGTGGCCCAGGGCCCAGTGACAGGGCCTCTCCTGCACTCCCAGGAGAGTGACACAAAACAGTGAACAGTGAACCAGCAGCTCGACTGGTGCGAGATGAGAGTCTGGAAGAGGCCTCAGCCCCCTCAGACTGCACGAGAGCAAGGGCACCCCATCACAGGATATGAGGGGAGGCAGCAGACATGCCTGAATACTGACACTTGATGTTCAAATCTTCGTGCCTGCCAGGGTGAGCTCTGCCCCACCACTGGCTGCAAAGTTCTGTTCTCCATAGCCCTTGGGAAGCCAGCCATCGGAGGGAGCCCGTCCCTCTGGCAGCTTCTCCTTCCAGCCTGCCTGGCTGAGGGAGAGGAGCTGCGTGCTTGTGCCAGGTGCTGCCCTGTGCTGCTGAGAGGACAGGTGCCTGATGTCTTGCTGCTGTCCTGCCTGGGACAACATTCCTGAACTCTTCCTGGCTCTCCAGGCTCCCTTTGTAATGCAAAAGTGTTGCTGAAATGCTGAGGCTACAGACTGTGAACCTGGTTTCACTTTTTATAAGTAAAGCTTGACTGGCCAGGGCAATTCTCCAGAGTTCTGAGCAGAGCTGTGTCTGCAGGAGAGCAGCCGCCACAGGCAGTGGCAGATGAGTCCTCCTTCTGTAAATGAAGAAATGACTTAAAGGCAGGTACTCAGGCTTCTTAAACAAATATTTCCTAACTTCTTTTCAGTAAGGAATAAAAGAACATATGACTACCCAAAGCAATGGATTAAAAAACAAACATAAGCCTGTTTTGGAAGTGCTAAGGGTGTTGTTGTGGGCTACTGGCACAACTGTGAAGGGACACTGCCTGGCTTTGCCATTCCCAGCCACACCTCAGGCAGCCAGAGCTTGTTTGTGTCCTGCTATGACCCCTCAGCATTTTGCTGAGCACAGGCACCCCACACAATCACAGGTGCTTGTTTCCACAGTCCCTCAAACACACAATGTGTGTTTCTTTGTGTGTGTACGTCCAAAAAGACAAGTTTGCAAGAAGATGAAATATCTTCCTAATGTCTCAGTTGCCATTAGTGAAAAAAAGTAAAAAAATACTTAGAATGATGTTAGGGAGTTTGTGGGCTTTTATGATTGTTGCAACTTACACATGCCTGGTTTTGCTAGGAAGCTTTTTTTTTTTTTTTTTTGCAAACAACTGCTTGAGGTAAAATAGCCATCGTGCCAGAATCCAGCACACCTTCTGAATACAGTTGTGTAGGCAAGCTCCTTGTGACTGTCTTGTGTTCAGAGTGTTTGGCCTTTTGATTCATCATGGCAGTGCCCACTGCTCTTTGAAACATAACTTTCATTTTCAGCAATTTCCAGTGACGAGTGGTGTTCCTCAGAGGTAGGTATTGAGGTATTGGGACCAGCGGTGTTTAACACGGACAGTGGGATTGAGTGCACTCTCAGGCAGTTTGCCAATAACACTAAGTGGTGTGGTGTGGTGTGGTCAACACACTGGAGAGAAGGGATGCCATGCAGTGCAGCCTTGACAGGCTTAAGAGGTGGTCTTGGGTGAATATCATGAAGTTCAGCAAGGACAAGAGCCAAGATCCTTCACCTGGGTCAGGCAATCCCAAGCACAAATACAGGCTGAACAGAGAATGGATTGAGAACAGCCCTGAGGAGAAGGACTTGGGGATGTTGGTGAATGAGAAGCTAAACATGACCAAGGAAGGTGCATTTGCAGCTCAGAAAGCCAAACTGTCCTCGGCCAGCAGGGTGAGGGAGAGGATTCTCCCCTTCTACTCCCTACCGGGAACACTATGTTCAGCTCTGGGACCGCTGTGTAAGAAGGGCATGGACCTGTTGGATCAAAACTGGTGTAGGGCCACAAAGATATCAGAGAATGGGAGTGCCTCTCTTATAGAGACAGATTGAAGGAGTTGGGGTTGTTCATCCTGGAGAAGAGAAGGCTCTGGGGACACCTTACAGCAGCCTTCCAGTAGGGACAGTCTAGGGGGATCCTACAAGAGAGAAGGAGAGGAACATTATATAAGGGCATGTAGGGATAGGACAAGGGGGAACGGCTTTAAGCAGAAGGAGGGTAGGTTCAAATTGGATGTTAGGAAGAAATTCTTTATTGCAAGGGTGGTGAGGAACTGGCACAGGCTACTCAGAGAGGCCGGGGGTGTCACATGCCTGCAAGTGTTCAAGGGCTTTGGGCAACCTGGTCTCTGCCCGCAGCAAGGAGATTGAACTAGATGATCTCTGAGGCCTCTTCCAACCCAGACCATTTTATGATTGAAATGGGTAAATGCAACCTTAAAAAGTGACATAGAAGCTTATTATATCGGTTGGTTGTTATTTTTTTAATACTTATAATTTTTAGCCTTTATGATTACCATTTATTCTATGTTAAGTAGTTTTATGCAATGTTATTTCGAAGCCCCTGTGTGCCTAACGAATCTATGACCTCTATGACCAGGTTGGGGCTGTTTTGTTTATTTTTTGAAGATGTATTATAAAGAGTTAAGGAGGAGTTCTGTTTCTGCACGCTGTGTTAAAGCCTGTATCATTAAATGTAATGGCTACCAACTGTCACTAGAGGCTGCTCTTAATACACTGTGAAGAAATAAAAATAGGGGAAAAAATTCCCTACACATCCTCTATCTCCCATAAAGTTGGTTTTTTTTCTTTCTTTAACAAGAGAGAAAGAAGTTAATCACCATGATACATCTTCATGATTATCATATTTATTTCCCTTGCTAAATTTTTTTTTAACCATAAAATCACTCTAGCTATTACAATCCAGTGCAAGGACAAACTGTATTTCCCAGAGCACCAATTCTCATTGTTTCTAGTGAACACAGCAAATAGATAAAAATTTTTGTATTGCATTTTAAGAAGTATTTGAGGAATAGCTCCTAAATTTATAGTCAGAAATTAATGTTTTGCTTTAACATATGTTTTTGGGATAATATATTTCCCATAGTAAAAACTTATTGATACTTCATTAATATGTTTTCTGATGCTTGCTTCTTTTCCTGTCCCTAATCTTCCCCATCTGATTTTTCTTGCACAGATTACATTAATCTCCTATTAAGGTGATCTCCTGTGCAAGGAGTCCTGACTAAAGAATAAAAATACCTTCAATATTTTGCAAAGAACTCTTATATATTTTCTGCTGAACTGTTGGCCCCTAAGCCAAGAGTGTTTAAATAAACCAAGCACAAGCTGCCTGTGTGTCACAAGGACATGGGCATCAACTTGCTTTGGTAACTTAACTGCTTCTCTGTTTCCCTGTCCTGCACACTGTTTCCATGTTCACCTCGACAGCCTGGAGGGCACCTCAAAAATGTCTTTTTCCTGAGTAAACCCACCCATCTATTAGAGTGGAATGAGCAGTTTTGGCCAAATGAGTTGTTGTCCATCCATTCAAAATGCAAAGATGTCCAAACCTTTCTTGCTCTGCTGGGTTTTCTCCAAGCTGTGCATCTGCAGCCTTGAGTAGGGGACATGAGGAGGGGTCTGTCCGGGGTGCAGCACAGAAGGTGCCGTATTGGTGGCTTGGTGTAGCACCTTGCTTGCATGAGTACCATCCTTTGGCCTAGCCCTGATTTTCTGACTGGGCCACACTAGTGCCAACTAAGATGCACCCTTTGGTGTTGTACCTGATTTCCCCCTCCTACAATCTGATTTTAGCCACGGCTGACCGTGCCCTTGGTTGTGGTGTTTCGATGTTAGTTACGTGTTGTTGGCTCTGCTGCTGGCTGTTCTTTTTTATAATACTTGGTGACTGACTCAATGTTCATTAAAATCAGCCCCAGCTTGCATCAGCCCTTCTAAAATTGCTCAACTGTGTGCTTCTGTTTTGTGCCTAAGATGATACCTGAGGGGTTAGTTTGCTCTGGTTCACCTCCTAGTTTGCATTGGTTGTCTTTCATGCCTGGAGCTTGTCTTTCTTCTGTTGCATTTGGGCCAGGGAGCCAAACAACTTGTTTGTGAAGCCAACAGTTATGTTATTTTGGGGCATTTAGTGGAGGAGCACCTTTTTGTTTGTTTTTCTCCTGAGCTAGGGAGAAGGGGCGTGTGTCCATGCAGCTTGAAGGAAGCTTTGTTTTCCGCTGAAGAAATGGAAAGCTGAAGTCTTGTCTCACCTGACATAGAAATACTCCCTTGCATAGGACTGAACATTTTGGTTTGGAGTCCTTGAGGTGGAAGGGTAAAATAAGGGCTGCATTTACAAGAGCACTGGAGGAGAGGAATGCCTCTTACATGCAGTGGTTGGAGATCTTGTGTAGGAAATAGAAGACTTCATGAATTATTATTTCTGCTGCAGAGAATTTTAAACCATGTCTACCCTTTCAGGCTATTACTCAAACCACTGTACTACGGAACAGTGCTCCTCTACATTTCTAATTACTTAAGGCCTACTGATACAGATCTGAGCTTATTAGCAGCCTCTGTTAAAGGTATCCATCTTTACTTAAAGTGATGATAAAAATACTCTGTAATAAAATACTAATAAAAATGTCTGGCAATCCTGTTTTCTCAGGTACTCACGTGAAGCAATAAAGTAGGAAGTTACTAATTACTTTTCATTCGGGCTATTATTTAAGTACCATGGGAAAATTTGAAAGACCAGGCCCAGCAGAATTGTGTGGAAGAGTTCATGTGCGTTTCTTTGGAGGAGACAAAGAAATCTGTTGACCTGTTTGCTTTCTTTGCAAGAGCTCCAGCCCAAGGAAAAGTGGGGATGATGTCTTTTCATCAGGGTTTATGTAACTTCAGTTCCGTAGTGTTTTCTCCAGCTGAATTTGCTTAAGGAACCTGGGTGGGCCATAATTTCATTTTGCTGAAAGTGACTATTTGCTAAAATAAATGAATCCAATCCATTTTTGGCTGCCCACCAGACACCTGGAAAATCTTCCTTTTAGGCTGCCACAGTAATGCCTTGGGCTTATGAGAACTTGACCCACAGCTTAACGCCTTTTTTGGCATGAGGGTGCCTCAGCTTTTTCTCTGGCTAATAGCTATGATAGCAACCTTTCAGAGTGCATCCTGCAGTTTTTTGGTTTCAGGGTCTCTCTCTGAGAAAGACATAAAAACCAGCCCGAAGTTGCAGAGCTGCTACAGATATGAACTCTGTAGCTCAGGGGTTTGCAGCTCCTGGTTGGAGAGGCTTCCTTGCTGACCTGTGGTGCACAAATGCATTTGACAGCAGGCAAAACTGAGTGGGAGCTCTGGAATGGCAGCACCTGACCACCCACATCTGGCCTTGGACTCTTTGGAAGAAATCGTACCAGTGACCAATCCCTTGTTCACTGCAAACAGTTAAAAAAAATATTGGGAAGGATATTGAGAAGTCACCTGGCAATCTCATCCATCTCTGAAGGAAAATGAACCTTGATGGTTTAAGCTGGGTGAAGGTTGCAGGGTAGATATAACATTTATAACTGCAATATCTATTTCAAATTAACTTTTGCTTTTTACTAAAATAATGACCATGTACCTCCAGCCTTCCTTTTGAAGAGTTAGGCTTCAGTCCTCTCTCATGCCTGGATATCTTCCTTTCCTTGGATACTTGGTTCTTGAGACCGTCCATGCATGTTGTTTCAGCATCATTAAACCATCAGCAAGCAGGTGTCAGCTTGGTAGCAGTCTCTGCAAATTAGTTTGTGAAGAAGAGAGGGTTGATATGGAAAGTGATCACTTCTGCAAGTGATGGATTACTGAAACAACTAGTGAGTCCTACTTAACAATGGTATTTTTTAGATTTTAGGTGTTGTTACCTAAAATCAACAAAAATTTATGCAGCAACAGAAGTTGTGTCATTTTCTTTCACACTATATTGTGGTCAGATTTTTCAGGATTTGCTCTTCCCTCATGGCTCTTTAGAATGTACACTGGGAAGCCAGAAACTCTCAGACTTACCTGAACCATATACATTTCAGATGCTTTATAAATATATTTGTAGATTTGGGTTTGTTTTATTTTTTTTCCAAAGCACATCTTGAAGAAATTCAGGCATCTGGGCAGCCTTGTGAACCACTGTAGTCCCTGTGAGCTAGAGAATATCTCCTTAGTCTCATATATCTATATCTTTCTGTACCAGTTTTCCACATGCAGGCAATGCATTCAGCTGCCATAGGTGGGAATGTGAAATACCTCCAGAACAGCTGACTTCTAATGGAATACTGGATTCTGTGTAAACACTTGGGAAAGCAAACTCAACTTGGTTTGACTAATTTTTGGAACTGGATACATATAAGACAAGACAAAGTTTTAATCTGGCAGTATGGTAGTGTTGTTGCTAGCAACAGGATAAGTTCCTGTCCTTCAGACCCTGTTTATCTAGGCGTTCCTGTGCACTAGCTTTTTCCCTCTCACCTTGAGTCCCAAAAGCTGTTGGAAGATGCCATCACACAAAATGCCAAGAAATGGGGCTGGTTGTTGTGGAAAGACTGGAGGGATACTTCCCAGTCACATTCTGTTTCAACAGACATACCATATGTTTTAGGTGGGGGTCTTTTTTTTTTTTATGTCTGCATATTTATAGTGATCTTAACTGCTGGTTTAGAAACTGGCTCAGTTGGGGAGTTGTAGATGCCTTGGTGTTCCCATTGGTGCTATTCATTTTTTTGCTCTGTGCAGTAATACAATGTCTTCAGTTATTTCTTTACCTGAATTATCAAGATAAAGCATTTTCGTGCTCCTATCAGGCCCCCTCCTGGGGCCAATGGGCTCAGGCTCTATAGGACGCACAGCTGTAGCTGATATGAGACGGATTTGCAGAGCTGGTGTAAGGCAACACTGCAAAAGTTGTAAGTGGCCTCTCTTTAACTCCACCACATTGCACTTCGATTACTCAAGACGTTTCTCTGCCTCGCTCCCTGCAATAGCTTTTGGTGTGGTACAATAGGAACAGCAGAGTCTCAAAAAGCTGTGTGGATCTAAGGGGCCAGCTGGTTCTGCACTCCCTCACTCGGCTTTATCAGTAGAAATTCCTTCCTTGCTGATCGAATGACCGAGGGAAAATTATCTCTTTTTAAAACAGTTCACATTTCTTTGGATTCAGTTTCAAATTGGCATTCTTAAGCTTATCACAGACCATTTATAAATGCACCAGTTCCTGACTGAAAGATTTAGCATGTACCAGATTTGTTATCCGTCTCAGACAAACAGTCTGAAAGAGGCACATGCCATACAGTACATTCTCCATGAGCCATTTAAAGGTAGCAAGAGCACTGCATAATCTAGAGAACATTATTTAAAATTGACAGAACCTTTACCCTATCACAAAAGTAGCTGCCTTTTGGGGCTTTTGGACTTTCTTCCATGTTCCTCTACCCACTTAAGATCAGTGTAGAAATCCAGTTAACCTTTCTGTAACATCCAAAGTATCCAAGCACTAGTCAAAACTCTCTCTGATCCAGTGTCCAGTGTGGCTCAGGCACAAAAACTGCAATTGGTCACAACTTCCTGAACAGAATGAGAATTGAATGACAGGTGGCAATTGCTTGGTCCACTCTTTAAATCTCCTTCTCTCCCCCATTCACGCAGGACCATGAGCTAAGTAGCTGCTCAGGCTTGTCCTTGGCTTCTCTTTCTCTCTCTGTGCTTCAGTGACATATTTCTTTTCTCTCTCTCTGACCTTTTTAATTCTTTCTACTACAGTGATACACAGTGACAATATGTATCTTGTCTGAAACAGTGGTATTGTCTGTGTGATTTGGATGAAAGCTGCCTTTGCTGTAGCTTTCCAGCATCATAGAAAATCTTCATTACTTTCAATGTTTTCCTTGATGAAAGCCTGCTACTGTAGCTGACAAAGTTGGCCAGCCTGGTCCCACTTGGTGGTAGTAGAGGCTACATGTAACAAGGGCTAAAAATATCTTAAAGTAACTTCTTAATCTTGTATTATTCCCATAATAATCATATATCTCTTTCTATAGCAACTTGTGGCAGAAATGTATGACTATTAAAATCAGTTCTTTTTGCCAAAATTTCATTAAATCATCTCTGAAAGGGAAAATGACTGAGCTTGGCTATCTTCATATTGGTTTTGCAATGTTGCATATCATGGCCAGCTGAAATGAAAAACCTTCAATCGAAACATACTGTACAAAGAAAATTTTTCAGAGATGATTGTACTCTTGATAGTCACAGTGATACAATGTGCTGATGGCATTACTGTGTGATGCTACCAAACCTGTTTGTGACCTTGAAACCAAACAAGTTTTTGTTCGGCTTCCCCTCCTTCAGTTCATCCAAAGTGTAAAATAGTGAAGGTGAGTTGTTGTACATTGTACTGAGCCGGCAACTGCCCGAGGACAATCTGCTCCCTGTCTGTGGCTGGTAGTTTTGGGTGTGGGCAGCTGCCTAATTTTCACTGTTCTCTGTGTGTGAATCTGAGCCACAAGAAAAACTGGAAAGAATTGCCTGGCCCTTTGCCACCTCCTCACCTTGAAGAGCAGCTGGTGTCTCTAGCAAGTTGTAACCACAGTTAGTCAAAATCCTGCCATGCTTTGTTTGCAGGAGAAAAATGACTGATGTTTTCTTTTGACAGGTCTTGGTTTTAACCCCAGCTGGCATCTCAGCCTCACACAGCCACTCACTCACTCCTTCTTGGTGGGATGGGGGAGAGAATTGAACATATAAAAAACAAGAAAACTCATAGGTTGAGATAAAGATAGTTTAATAACTAAAGCAAAAGCTGTGGATGCAAGTAAAGCAAAAACAAGGAATTCCTTTACCACTTCCCATGAGCTGGCATTTCTATGAAAGCAGAACTCCGTCATACATAAAGGTTACTTGGGAACACAAATGCCATCACTCTGAATGTCACTCCCTTCCCTCTTCTCCCCTCCATCTCTGTTTGCTGAGCATGATGCACTGTGGTATGGAATATCCCATGGGTGAGTTGAGATCAGCTGTCTCAGCTGTGTCCCCTCCCAGTTTATGCACACTCAGTCTCCTTTTTGGTGGGGTGGTGTACAAGGCAGAAAAGGCCCCGACACTGTAAGCACTGCTCAGCAATAATGAAAACATCTCTGTTTTATCAACACTCTTTCCAGTACAAATGCAAAACATAGCCCACACCAGCTACTGTGAAGAAAATTAACTCTATCCCAGCCAAAACCAGCACAACAGGATAACTGACTTTGTCATCAGATTTGTCTGGGTTTGTCACAGCTATTTGAGTGTCTAGAGAGAAGCCCAAACCAGCCTGAACGAATGAAGCGTGGAAGTGGGGTAAAGTGTTTCCATCTGGGACTGTATAAGTTGTTTTGGAGTCCTCTGTGCTGTACCAAGGCCCAGAGGCAAGCATGTAACCTGTACCAAAATTTCTGTACCTTACAGTCATCTCCTCTTCCCTTTGAGTAGCATTGCAGGATGAAGGTAAGAGAAGTGCTTGTCCATGCTTCTCAGGGCTACCTACTATGAGGCGCTCTGTGATCCTGCTCCCAGGATATTGGCTCTAGCTGGTTATGGTCTCTGTTCAGGAGACCAGGGAGAAGGCAAGGAGGAGCTCACATTTGCTGCTTGTCAAGTGTCAGGACACAGCACATGGAAATCTGGGAACTCCAAAAGCCCCCCAGCTTCCAGCTTGGGAGAGACGGGCAGAGTAGCCTTGATGCTGTCTCCAGCATTACAAGGACAGAGGGACTTGAGACTGAGAATTCTTTCTTTGCTGTCTGTATTCTTGCAATAGACTCAATTGCAGCAGTGGGACTTATCTGATCCCTCTGAGTGCATTTGCCATTTTTTTATGTTTTCTCAGAGGAGTTAATAGATTTCTTCCCCCTCAGAAGTCACTGAAGCTATCATGTACAGCACAGCTGAGCTATATAACAGCTGTTTTTCTATAACCCAGGATGTTTCATTACTTCATTAGAAAGAAACTGAGATTTCATGTAGATTTTAAAATTTTATTTTTCTATAAGAAAAGAAACAGTAAGTAAAGCATGTCTTGTTTGCAGTATTGGCTGCCACAAGTTCTCCTTTTTTTTTTTTAAAAGATTTAGAAATAAGACAAAAGTAACTAAGACAACCCCTACCCTAAGCTACAGAATCCTAACTAATAACATTGAAAAAGAAGTTGATAATATTGATCTCTTGTGTACTGGTAGTTAAACTTCAAAAATCAATTGAGAGGAAAGCTAAACTGGCCTTTCTGCAGTACCAAAAAGCAAATCTAAATCCCAGACATAGAATTTTTACAGCTATAAATATAGGGGAAGATTTTCAGACAATGTCAAAACTACAATTTAATTCCCTTTCCTTCAGGAGAAAGCTCCTATGAGGTGCACTTGGAAAGGAATCCCTGAGTGTACTAGATATACTTCCGTGCGAACCAAGAAGTAGCTTTGCAGAGTGGTGTGCATAAGGAGTGAGACCACAGTGATCAGCAGGGACTCCACTTTGCCAGCACTTCTGCTCTGAGTGACTTTAAACCTTTGTCCTGTTCAGGCAAATTCAGCTCTCAACATATAAAGCTATTCCTGCTAAGCAACTACACAAACATTGCTCTGGCAGTGGTCTCCTGAGTGTTTGGAGAAAAAAATATCTGATCTTAGTCCTCTAAGGTACCTAGGTGAGAAATCCACATTTCTAAACCTCTTTGAAGATCTGAGTGCCTGATCTTTTTCACAAAGTAAGACTTTGAAGCCTTACGGTGCTTCCAGCCATGCTTGTATTTCCTCCTTGTTTTCTTTTAGCCATTCAATGTTGCTCTTCACTTGCTCCAGTGACTGACTCCTGGGCATTTCTCCTGCCCCAGCATTAGGATATTTTTCAAAGAAATTTTGCATCTGAAAAAGAGAAAAAGAATTGATGTGAAGTAAATCATTCTGATATTGGGCAAGTGGCTTTTTACAAAGACATGGTCGGGATAATTCTGACTGGGAGAGATCTATAAGCTCGTGCTAGTAGCACTGGAATAGTTTTACATTTAACTCTTGCTGCTTTAAGCATTTAGAGGACAAAAAATTAAGTTTCGTGGCCAGAAGATTGTTAAATATATTGACTTCAACCCAAGAGATTGGATGGCACCATACCTGCCAAAGCTGGAGCTCAGTGTTGAAGGTTTGGGTAATAGTTACTATTCGACCAAGGTTTCTGTCATTTATAGTGAATCTAGAAAAACAATTTAATAAATGATGTTTGATGCAAAACCATAATTATCTGAAGCATAAACTTCTAATTGTGTTACAATAAAGCAGATACACTCAAATTTCAGCATTTTTAAAAATAGTTGAAAAATAGCACCCCTGCATAATATCTGAGCTGTTCTTAAATACGTTTACTAATGTAGTGATCTTTTATGGTGGAATCATTTTTTTTAAGTAATTACTGACTGTCTCAGGCTGGAAGTTAGGAATATTGCTTCTCGGCAATACAAAAACTGTCCAGTTCACAGCTCTAGGCTTGCAGATGTGTTTTCCTTCTGTGCCCTCACCAAGCACTTAGAAAGGAGATGGGAGAAGAGAGAAATCACTCAAATAATGAGGAGAAAAGCTAAAAGGTTTGCTATTACTTGCATTGTCCATCTCTATGTCTGCTGCTTCCTGTTGCCATTAGAATAAAATTTTTTAAAACTCCTAGTTTTATACTCCATCTTCTTGGTATGAAATCAGTTGCTAGAGTGGAGACTTGATTCAATAATTTCCATGCAATAACCAGATTTCTGTGGCCTTGGTAAAACTTTCTCTCCCTAGTCACCATTTACTGGTAGTGATCATTTAGGGAAAGAATGGTTTTCAAGTTAGCAACAAAGTACTTTTTCCAGAGAAAATTGATATAATTGTGTTGAATAAGCTTTCAGTTTTCATTTTGCAAAGGCCAGTGATTATAGCTGTACAACAAAAACACAGAAAAACATGGCATGTAACAAGATTTACAGGTGGGTGTAGTTTCCCATGAGTTCATTGGAGTACCTGTCAACTAAGTACTGCCAGTTCAGTCGTATCCAGTCCCAGGCCATTGTTTTCCCATAGGTGTTATATGAGATATATCTCAGGACCGTGAACACATCTTGGCTTTTGATGAGGTTGGCGTCATAAATATATGTCAGATACCTAAGGGAAATGCCATAGGAATCAATGAGAGCCATTTCCAAACAGGAATGTTATTTTTTTCTACAACATTTTAAAGGTAAGGTACACAGATCTAAAATGTAACTGTGTCAAGATAGTTGTATTGAAAGAAAACTTAGTTAGGAATCTCTTTAGCAAAGTAGGTAGAGTTTATGTCTCTACTTGAAAATAGCCATGCCCCATTATTATTCCTATATTTTAATGCAGTAGAAAAAACAAGACTGGATCAGTTAGTAGTTCAGCCTGCTCAGCTAAACAGTCAAAAAAACTAGTAGTCCAGACTTTAAAGATTTCACAGGAACCATGAATACATGCACAGGTGGCTTGCTCACATTGACATCTGTGCTGTTTGTTTGGAAACTTTTATCCATACAAAATTAAAATTTATTTGGGCAGAGCATGCCTGCAAGTGCTGCAGTTGTACTTGCAGTTATGGCACAGATGGTTTTGACGGAGGGGGTGAAGCACACATGTTTGCAGGGAGATGAGTAGCATGGTCATGGAATCACAGCAGCAGCTGCAGAACACCCTTTCAAGATGTTGTGTGTTGGGATTAAGGATGGTCTATTTTTTCCCTATATGTAATGGACAATTTTGTTCAATCTGTTTGCTCTTCCCTCCTTGATTTTTTTAAAGAGCAAATTAAGAGACAAGCTTTCCCTGGTTTAGGAGGGATATTTTATTTTCTGCAAATATACGCTGATCTAGCTAATTAATTAATGTCTTAATCATGTCAGCCGTTAGCTATTTAATGGCTTTAGATTATGGCTGTTTGGTCAAAAGAATTTAGGAATACAGCTGCTTCCTACTGTTATTTCAATTACTCTAATTCTTATATTTACTCTTCCTGAATCTCCTATACTTCCTTGTTTCACCTCCTTTAAACTTGGAACTCTCTCAAGCAGAGGCTGCTCCATGTTACGACATTTAGGTAGGGCTCCAATACAGTGGTGAATGGCCCTGGTGTAGATGTTCACTTGCATGAGTGCTACGTGGTACAACAACATGCAAAGTTATCAGATAAGCCTAAAGTAGCTGGTCTGCCTCTGCATGGCGACGGCCTGGTGAGATACTCGCCCAGTCTGACAGTCTGCAGGACCAGTCTGGGGCAGTATCCAGACTCCTCATCACTGCCATGGCAGCATGAATTCAACATTTTTGGTTCTAGCTCAAGCACTTCCGCACAGCACCTCAGGAGCATTGCAAGTTCATGTGATACCTTCACAGGACTGTTAATAACAACTACTTAAGGCTAATAGGTTTATATAGGTTTATGATTAGGTTTGCCTAATTTTAGCTAGTTAGAAGGTAGACATCTAGGCTAAGCAAACTGGAGCCAATGGAGGGTGACTGACAACACCCAAAAGCAATTCTTTCAATTGATTTTAAGCCCCTTTCCTGGTCTGGAATAAGCAGTGCTTTGTAGATCCGGCCTCTCTTCACTGATTAGAGAGGAAATGGATGACTAATTTACTCCCAATGCTTAACTGTTAAGCAACTAAAATTGCACAGGATGAATGCATTGTTGGAAGAGCTGAAGGCTGTTGATTGTGTGCAGCAACTACCATGTCTTCAATATCTTTCCAGTAAAAGAACAAGGTTTTTTTCCCTGCTGTAGTACAATCTTAGATGGCCATGTTAGATAACTGGTCTTGAAAATGTGTTGCATTCCTCATGCTGTAATCTGACCAAAATGACAGCACTGAAGAGAGGAAGAGGGGAATGACCAAACAGCTACCATTTGCTTCTGTAGGAAAAGAGAAATCTGTGTGTGTTTACATCACCTGTCCAAAAGGGTGATGTTCCTCACTGATGCCAGGCCATATAGCAGCTTTTCCTTTTCTTGGGCTAATGAAGTTTCTTGGTATTTCTTGAACATGTAATCCCATGATATCTCATCTCCTGAGTTCTGCATCCCATAGCGATACACTATGAGTCGGAGATTTGCAGCTATACTAAAATAAAGAAACAGAACTTAAATATTCTTCCCGCTTTCCTACTTCAGATCAGTGACCCAGTCACAGGCTGTGTTCTTCACAAGCCCCAAAAGATGTGAGCACTCACGTTTCTCCTTTTAGCCATCTATTGAAGAGTTGAGAAGCGTTGTTCAAAGACTCTGTGTCACCCATACTGCAGGCAAAGTCTAGAACAGATGCACGAAGAAGCCTTGGAAAAAGAGAGAGAGAGGGAGAGAGCTATTTTCTTACTGCTAACTATTTTTTGAATGCATCAATAACATGAGAAGGAAAAAATAAAGATTGTCCCACCTCTGCAAATGGTCTCCAGAATCCTCCCAGCGCAGTTGATCCACAGTTGGTTTTACCAGAGTGCGAAAATATCTCTGAGGTAGAAAAAGGGTGTTGGTTACGTGTGTAGATTTCTTTAAATAATAATATATTTAATTTTATAGTTTATGCTCCTTCATTTTTTCTCAGAACTAGCTTCTCTTGAATGAAAGCTAACATGAACGGGCACACACACAATCTTTCCAGATCCCCACCGCATGCCAAGTCTGAATGCTTGCAGTACTGATGTGCGGATCGGACAAAGCCGACCTGCTTCTCTCCAACCTTGTCTGTACTCCCAGATGAAGGCTGGGGTACACCAAGGACACACTGCCACAACTGCTTTCCAGAGATGAGAGTTCAGGACATACTTATTTTAGTGACCAGTAAATCACGTTCAGTAACCAGGTCAACTCACAAACCTACTCACTGCCACACAGAGATATAACCATCCTTTGTGCTAAGGACAGGTGTCTGAGATTTTGCTACCCTATACATACTTCTTTATTGAATGCAGGACAGCCTTGACTAATAAATATCTGTAACATGCCTTATGGTGACAGATTATAAGAATAATTAGGCATAATTTTCTCCAAGTGCTTGGTCCTGAGTGCAGAATCCAAGTAATTCAGATACCACTGTTAAGCAGTATAGGATTTTTTTTTAAGAGAACAGTAATGAAAAGTAAATGTTAACAGTTCAGCAACACTGAAAATCACTTGAACTTCAGCATTATCCTTGGTAGAGATTCTGAATTATAAGATTCAGAGGTCCCAGGCTGGACTGGCTTTTATTTTGCTTCATCACCTGAAACAGAGGATAGAGATTTTTATCATCTTCAAGCATGTTTGCAAGGTAAGTTACAGCTGATACAGCTCTATGCCAAGGTAAATACTCTCTTTCGTTTCTTAGGTATTTCGTGAGTTCCAGGGGAACAGAGTAATTCACAAGTCCAGGTCTGTGGAAGGAGAAAACATAACTTATGTTATTTTAATGAATTTAAAGAACTTGCTTCTTCAAAGGTATTAGATTTACTATTTACTTTAGAAGGCCTGAAATAGTAAAGTTTGTAAGGGAGAAAGTAGTCTGGAATGTAACTTGGAAGGTGTTTTCCTAAGAGATAACTGAGGATCACTGCTGATCAGTGCCTAACCATAGGAGTTGCACTGTTATGAGAAGACTGCTAGCATTGTGCAGCAGCCCAGTGTGCCTAGAAGTGGGCAGCCCTGAACTGACTATATTAATATCACAAAAAAGAAAGGAATTGCTGGTTGGAGACATCTTGAAAGGCTGAGGCGACTTAGAGGCTGTTACAGATCATCTAAAATTTGTCTGTGTCAGCAGGGCTGGGCACAAAATCTAGAAGTTTCCAATCAAGTTTCTAAACAAACTACCAGCTGAGGTGGTAGCTACTCAATGCCTTGGTATGCATTGTAGGAATGCCTCTGCTTTTCTGGACACCTAACTTCTTCTGGAGTGCTTCTATTGTTGTTAATTATACAGAGCAAACACCCCTTTCTAAGATGTGTGCAATTAAAGCCTGCTTTTTTCTTGTCATGGTACTGAAATGGAGCATTTCTCTTGGTTGCATTGGTAATGCAAGCTGACAATGCATACTTAAATGCACCCCTTTTGGAGGACAAGATAAAGCAACAAAGAATTAAAGCTCGTACCAAAGTCAGAAAATTTCTTTCAACTGCCTGAGTTGCGTGAATTCTAATTATTAGGCGACAGAAAGTGAAAAACTTGTGTTGAAATCTCTGCAGAGAATTAGTTTACCTTGCTAAAGAAAAGGCATCATCCAAAATCCCTGCACGATCAGCAGCAGAAAAACTCTGTATGAAAAGAGGAAAAGAGGGATCAAGAATATACAGATTATTTGCAGAAAACCCCCAGCCTCTACAGACCTCTTATAAGAGACCCACCAGACAGGTTAGACATTACAACACTCACTGTGTGGCTTTGAAGCAGCTCTTTGCTTAACTTGTCCCAGTTTTGACTATCATAATTCACCCGAAAGAATCCAATGTGGTCTGGATTAACGTTCAGAAAAGTGTCAGAAGAAGCTGGTATTGTAATTCCTACAAAACAAACAGTGATCAGTTTGTGCACCTTATATGATGCAGAACTCATTGGAAATTCCTTGACTCCAAAAGTATTATTTGGTTTTAATGAATATCAAAATAAGGTCCGATCCTTAATTTAATTTATTTCTTTATTTATTTCTAAATGGCTCTGAGTAAAGATGAGTTATTACAGATTTCGATGAATGCCAGCACTTGTCTTAGAACAATGAATTGTGGTAATTACTTGGGCTAGCTCCTTTGTTAAATTTGAAATGGAGATCATAGTGAGTAGGGTGAGGATGGTGAGATTTAGTGCCATTGTAAGAAGTAAAACATTGCAAAGAAGCAGTTCTTGCAAATATATATTTTTAAACATTTTTTTCATCCTCATGTGCATTATTAAAGTTCTCATATTTTATCCTCCATTGGTTTCATTTTACAGTTTGTTTTGACTAACTTTAACTTTTCTTTCCTGTACTCTTCTTTGATTCTATTTTTGTAGCCACTGATAAAGGATTTACAAAATAGGCTGAGACTTCATGCAAGCACTCATGTTTAAGGATTTTCCCATTTCAAATGAATACTTGAAATATGTTCCTTTCTCAGAAACTTGGCCTCGTCCAGTTGGTGATGCTACTTTGGAAATTTTTTCTATATCCCATTGAAAACAGTGGTCTTCAATCTGTGGTTTGAGAGTGGCTGTAGTTAAAGCACTTTTCTGTTTGGATGATACATACAAAGTATTTCTAATGGGATTTTTCCCTACAATTGCTGTTTGCCCTGCAAGACAGAAATTTTGTGGATGTAGAAATAAGCACCCAATCAAGACTTTGCAAACTTTGTGAAATTAATAGCCCCTTGTAGCCTTCATATCATGTGGAAATTAGAGAAAGAAAATTTCTTTGTGTTAACTTTTGACTTGTATCATGACATAAGATATTTTTCTGTTGCTTTTGCATGGATACTAAAAGCAACCGGGTAAAAAAAAAAAACCCAGAACAAAAGATGAATTGCATTTAAAATAAGTAACAAACTAGTCCAAGAAAGATGAACTGATTGTAATATTTCAGAAATTCAATGGGGTGTAATTTAAAATCTGAAAAAAGTCAGTAATTTTTCCCCACATTTTTGTCCACTGGAGGTGTAGAACAAGAAATTCAGATTTGACTGCATAATAGAACAATGATTAAAAAACCCAAACATGCAGGAATTGCCTCAGTTCTGAAATCAGCATTAGAAAGGGTGATTAATCATCTGTAGTTCTTTTTCTTTAATTGAACTAAAGTTGCCAGTTTACCACAGAAGCATTAATCAGCCTCCCACTTCTCCTCTTTTCTTGGATTGGACAATGGCCATATCTAAGCCAAATTAATTTTAGTGCATTATAATTATAGTATAGTATGCATAGATGTTTCCTTTAATAGGACTGTATTTAAACAGATGCTTAAGCACTATACTGAAACTGAGCCTGACACAATATTTGTACAGGGGAAACAGTAATCTTATCACTGAAATTACTACTAACTGCAGTACAACCAAGCTATGTGCAAACCCCCAGGTCTGAAAACTGGAAAGTATGAAAGTTCATTCTGTGCTCTGTTTTTCATAAATGATATTGAAAAGTTTTATCCATTCATTATCCTTAAAAGAGAAGATGTTTACCTGTAGAATATGATGCATTGTAGAGGGTATAATTTGATGAATCACCAAGCCTCCATTTGACTGGTATATTCCATTTGTAACTGAAATTATTTAATGGGAAAGAAAATCAAATTACATTTGAAGCCAGAAGGTAAAAAAAAACCCCTCCAATATGTCTTTGTTTGTTTATTTTGATGCTTATATCTTGTTTTATGAAGCTGACTTGTGCTTATGAACATATACCTTCACTAAATGATATGTCAGGCAATATCCTAGCAGGATGCAAAACAATTTAGTAGAAGATGATTATATGGCAATAATTACGTCAATGTTAATGCTGATGTGTCTAGGGCTTTGTGCAGTTAATCTTTGCAATGCTGACTTGAAATAAATGGTTAAGTATTACAAAAGTTTTTTTACAGATTGAAAAAATGAAAAAGCTGAAGCGACCACTGAGATATAGTTAATAGGACCTCTTGCCTTTTCCAGTCTATTTTCTTCTCCAAGACAACCTTAATTCCCTCATTATAAAACACTGGGAGCCAAGACCTCATCTCTTGCTCCTCAGCTCCTTGTATACCTTTATTGGGTAGGTGCAGATTCCTCAGTCCAGGGCTTGCTCAGGACAAAGATGAGAAATTTGGGCAGGAGTGGAGCCACAGCACAGCCTGACCAAGACTATGACAGGCAATCAGCATAGGACAGCACAGCATGCTGTGAGCATAATGTCAGCCACCTGCATAGGGCTGCTAAAATTTTTAAGCCCTTTTGAGTAGTCAGCTGCTGTTCCATATTAGTATCTCACAGTTAATTCTAGGGAGATTTCCCCTTGGTGACAAATGCTATGGGAAAATATATGCCATCTTTAGAACCCTGGGTAAAGTAAAGGGTCACTGACTTCCAGAAAATAAAAAAAATTAAGGTTATGGTATCTCCTCCTACCTCCAGGAAGAAAGATTTATTGGTTTGTATCTCCTAAAAAAAAAATCTTTACAGATTTGTACACTTCTAGTTTTACTCGTTCTTTTATGGAGCTTACTATGATGGAATTTAGAGAGGCATTGTGTTTCCTAAGAGAAAACTCATTGTATTTTGTTTTTTTGTTTATTTGTGGTTTTTGTTTGGGGTTCTTTTGTTCACTTGGGGTTTTGGGGTTTTTTTACTTGTTTTTATAAATGCATTTAATGAGGTATATTTTACTTAGTGTCTACCTGGTTTGAATCAACATTTGCAGTAGGAACTTACCCAAGATCAGAAGGAGGATGAGAAGCATTTGCATTTGGATCCAAAAGAAAACGTTTCTGTGTGAATACAGAATTATCTCCCATCTCCAAAACAGGGTAGCCCATCTGCCTGGTCCATGTGTCCATGACTTCCTTCACAGGTTTATTACTTGCCTATGAATGATGGAAGAACATTGCAGTGAAAACCGAAATTCAGTCCTAAGAGGTAAGAAAGTATCTCTGGTATTAAGAAAAAGAAGAGCAGAAAGGGGCAGAGGAAAGAGCATGTTCAGAACAAAAAAAAAAAATCCTCCATTACATCCTTTTATGGTGCCTGTCATTGAAGAAAGAAATTATTTGGAACCTTGAACACCCACAGAAGAAATAAGAAATGTATAGGCAGGAGACTGGCCAGTAACATGGACAAGAAATATTGTGGAACTTTTGAGGCCCCTTGCATGCTCCAAGATCTCTCCATTTTTTTCAGAAAAAAAAAAGAAAACAGAAAAACTGAACAGGACAGAAAGAACACAGGGGGATTTTTAAAGCCAGAAGCCTCCTTGCTGTGTGTCCTGTTTTGAGTGTGAAGGAAGAGCCAGTATTAACCACCAGCAGCTGGACCAATGTAAAATTTGATTCATTCTGTGAACCCTGAACATCTGTCCTGGAGCTGGAGAAAGCTGTCACTACCTCCCCAGGATGCCACCTGTGAGGGAGGTGAGCTAGAGTCACGTCTAGTGTTTCCTTCTCCAGAGGTAGATGTTGTGAAGATGCAAAGCACTAGAGAGACAAAGTAGGAAGTTCTGCTGAGTATGAAGAAGTCTGGGACCAAGGAGAGGACCAGGACTAGAAAAGAGACACAAAAGCACAATTTAGGCTGTGTGCATGTCCACAGGGTTGGAAGAAAAGGAAGAACTTGGCAGTATGCAAGTGTAGTGGGGGTTAATGAGATAGATGGAAAAAAATAGTTCAGCCTCAAGGAACAGGAATGATCAGAAAACGGTGGCACAGATGATGACCCAACTGAGACTCAGAAGCTAGAGAGGGAGATAAGCCCCAAAATTACTTGGGAATTGGTACTACTGAGAGCTTTCAAACACCTGAATTTAGATAGAGAAAAGAGACAGCATGGGGTGCATGTGTGTGGTGGATGAGAGGTGTTTTCACATATGAAATGAGTTTGAGTTAGAGGGGTAATGTTTCAGTAGCAGGTTGTTTCTTAGCAAGGCCTCCTTTCTTGTTTCTCATTCCATTCCCACAGCCTTATGCAGGAAAAAAAAAAAAAAAAAAAAA
>VYXF01011024.1:727221-751133 GCA_013397295.1 Polioptila caerulea
AGAAAAAAAAAAAAAAGGGAAAAAAAAAGGGAAAAAAGAGAAATATACTGAGAGGCTGCCGAGCTTGTGATCTCTCATTGCCAGAGGAGCTACAGAATATTAAAAGCTTGAGAAACTGAAATCAGTAGGTGAGATATGAAACTTTTATTAGCAAGAGTTTGGGTGGATGCAAAACATACCTCTTCCAGAGCTTCCCAAAATTGTTGTGTCTTGGCATTCTGGAAATGGTGTTTCTTCAAATACGCCTAGAGAGAGAGGGAAGACTGTGAAAATACTACCAGTGTTTCTTCTCTGCCTGTGAAACAATACACATATTCAGTTGTACAGGGATACACAGAGTACCTCTCAGTTGCACAGAGTATCCACACATGGGTGGTAGTGCTGTGAGTGGGAGATTAAATGGATCAGTATTCAGCTGATGAAATTCCTTTGCTGTCCAATGCATCCCATAATACCAAAAGTCAGCGTTTTCCAGAGTGACTTGTTAGTAAGAAATAAATTTTTACTTGAAGAGTTCTTTGTGTTTTGTTTAAATGGATACCACTAAACCCCGTTGCAAAATTCTGACTAATGTAAGAGGCTGTTTAGCAGGAGGAAGGTATTTAATGAGATTTCGCTACCTGTGGACTCAGAGTGGAAGCAGGAAAGTCTAGTCGCCTCTCAGTTTTGATCAAAAAGATTGTTACAAGGAGCAATGGTGTTCAGGGATGAGTTTGCAATGCCTAAAACCTTATTCCCACCCTGTGTCTTCCGTGGCTGCTTGGCGGGTGTTTCCCCCCACCACCTGCTCCTGGTGATGCTCAGTCGGTAGATGGTGCTGTTTGTTTCGCTGTTGGCCACAGCTGCCTACCTTAGTGCTCCTGAAGGCTCTGGGTAGAAGGGAAAGTTAAGGCTCTCGGGGACAAGGTGGCTGTATTTTCCAACCTTGGGTAACTGCTCTGATTGAATATGTGAAAGGGGAAGTACAGGAAAATACAACTATCTTGTAACAGCCCATTAATGTGCTCTTCGTGAGAGAGGGAAGGATGAACAAATGTGGTAAGCCTACACTGTAACTCTTGTTAGTAATGTCTGTTTAGAATTAAGGACAGACAACCTTTCTCTTTCTGGGACAGCTCCTTTCTCCCATTTTCTCATTTTGTAGCACGACATTTTTCCTCCACAAGAAAGGAGTGTGAACTGTGCAATATATCCCTTTTCTTCTCCTTATTACCCTGACTTTCTAGGGCTGGGTGTCCCTGCATCAGGGCACAGATGAGCTTATGCCTCCAAGAGTGATCCTACATAGCAGCCTTGTGTGGGTTGAAGGATCCTGGCCATAGGAAGTTGCAGACACACTTTACAGTGGAATGAGGGGATCCTAGTTGACAACAGGATAACAGTGGGGTAGAGGATGTTTTTCCATTTAAAGCTATCAGGAATTTAGGTCCTCACTGTCCAGCTGTCAAATCTTTACACATTTCATGTTCCTGCTTCTGTGGGAGCATGGAACTTCTTCCCTTCCACTCAGTACTGATACTTTTGTTACCAATACCAGGATCTCTGATATTCACTCTTTGAATAATGGTTTTGCTATTGGCACATGAAGATGGGCTCTGTGTCTGGCGGGTTTTGGTGCCACTTTTACCTGACAGCCTTTCTGGAAGAGCTCTGGTGTAATCCAGTCCTGAATCATTCTGAGGATCGATGCACCCTGAGGACAAAGGGAAAGGGGAGAAGATCAATCCACACCGCTCTAACACTGAATTCCATTCATCTAAAAGGTGACATGGGAATGAGTATTTTACAAGGCAAAAATAGAAATCACCTATCACACTAAGGAAGTGTTTTTTCTACTTCCTCTGTGGGATAGCATGCCTACCTGTGGAGCTTAAATCTGGTTGTGAGAATCAGTCTTCAGTTGTGATCAGACACTTGTTTCTATGTTCAGCTCCTGAGCCCTGCTGCTGCAGGTTACTGTCCTGCCACTCTATCAGTTTGTGTGAGCAGGGCTCCCTGTTTCATGTTGAACAGGACAGGGGTGAGGGCAGCTGGGGACTACCATGTCAGGGGAAGAGCCTGAGAGAGGCAGTGACTTCAGATGAACACAGAACAGGAAGGGAACTCTAAAAGGGTTGTGAATCTGGGGCTTTACAGGTTGGGTAGGCCATCTCAAGATAAGGAATGAGATTTGCTGAGGACTAGTGTAAGAGCTTTGGCCTCTGAAGCAGGGTAGAATTGGGATCAGAGAAGTTACTAATTTGGGCGTCACAGAATAAAGCCAAACAATTAAGACTTTGAAAGAAGAAAGAAATGAAAGAAAGACAGGAGAGAGATATAGAAGAGCCATGTGGAATAAGAACAGAGTTTACACAAAATCATGAAAAAGAAAAAAAGGAGTGCAAATGCAATCTAAGATGCAAAATACAATTTTAGGATTAGCATTGTTTCATTTTCTGAGCTAAATCAAGGGGCATTTGAGAGCCTAATGCTATGAATGGTTTAAAAATCCAGTTGTCCCATGAAAACAAGAATATTATCTGAATTCTCAGTAAATCCTGCTTCCTCTATTTATGAGCGTGAGAATAATGACTCGATGAGTCATGGCAGAGGGACTGTTTGAACAGATATGCCTCAAACTGCTTTCCAGGCTATTGCTGGAGAGTCAAGGTGCTCAGCAGATGACTGTTTTCCTATACAGAAATCTGATGTGTTTGCCATGGAATACATTCAAAACCAATTCAGTAACATTTAGAACGGATATCCATTAGTGGTAATCATAAGGCTGCTTAATGATCAGTGGTGATCATAAGGCCTCGAGTATGCCTAAGGAACCCCAGTTCCTCAGCTTTGTCTCTGAGCCACTTCTTATCTGATACCACCTCTCATAAACCATCCCTTCCCACTTATGTCAAAAGCCAAAGTAGAAATACACACTTATACATGCATTTGGTAACAGTGGAGACTTCTTTTGCTTTAAATTGTAACATTTAGTTAGTCACTTGCACCTTCTACTATTATTTTTCAGTCTCTTCCCCCTCTCATCATTCCTCTGTAGTCCATGATGGAGTGTGTTTGAGAAAATTTGTTCTACCAAAAATCACTGATATAGGAACGCCACTATTTTAATAACTTTCCTCTCTTACAAGTGTTTGGGGAGGCTCAGGAAAGTGACCTTAATTTAACTAGCTGACGTTCTCTGGTGGGGGTATAGGGGGGAGTCTTTTATCAACACCCACATAATTTCACGGTAATTGCCAAGTATGTGACAAGATTTGTTTGTGGCAGAAATGTGGAAGATGAATCCTAAACTTCTGTACCTGGGAAGTTCCAAAAATGTGGGGCTCCAAGAGCAAAATTTTAACAGAACTTATTTAAGACAAAAAACATCATTGCTACTTTAATAAAACCCTCCAGAATAAGAGAGAGGATTAAACTGGGAAAGAGATGAGATGCAAATACTTTTTAAAAGCACATTAAAACAATTATATACATTAATTGTTTACTCACCAGCTCTACTCTAATAGAGCTTTCGTAGGCAGATAATGCCCTACCAATCACACAGCAGTTAGAGGATCTCATACAGAATACGCTGCACTGACTCAATAGACCCTTAGGCAATTCATTAGGGTCTCAGGAGTGGATAAACTCTCTGGTTGTTCTGGTGACTAACAGAGAGCATTCCAAATTATGCTTTATTTGTTTAGTGATGAATATTATCATGAGAAGATTGTTTTTAAAAGAAAAATGCAAAAGAGAAGCCAAAATAAAGCCAAAAAGAAACAAGATAATTTTGTCATGCATTTATATATAAATACCAACAGTAATTTGAGCTAAATCTACGCAAAGACTTTCTCTTTCAAGCCAAATTACAACCCAAGCCAAATTACAACCCAAGCCAAATTATATCCCAACCAAACTGTTCCCAAACAATGCACAAGTCCTCAAGTGTTTTTGCTTAAAAAAAAATGAGTTCATGTAGCAATTATCTAGGCACAAAGAGATGAGCAAAAGCTAGGATTTTCTTTTCTCCATTGTTTTTACAGACTCTGAAAAAGTATGTCTCTTGCTTAGCTCACCACTAAAATACATTTTGATCCAGAGTATTTGATTTAGCTCTGTATATTTCGTGACTTTTGTTAGTTTGATTTAAAAACAGTATTACACAATGCAGGTTTTTACATGCTTTATGATTTTACTGTGAGGCATTTATGATGCAATAAATACTGGTTGTATCATTGGATAGAGGATTTAACAATTGAAAACAGAAAACTGATGGAAATGGATGGATCAAGTTTAACTAATAAAAGTAGTATCTACAGTTCAGATTGTAGCACAGCTAAAGCTAAATTTAATGCAATATATATTTTATGTTTAGCTGATAATGGGAGCTTGGAGGGAAAGAAACATGCATTATTAAATAATGGTAGATTTTATGTGTTCAGTGGAAGTGTGTTATGGCATCAGATTGGGAACACTGACAGAGTCATACAAGAGGCTGCCAATGAAAATATGGTGTATCTCATTCAGAAGCAGCATGGGAGATAGGTGGTTGAGAAGAAGAGTGACAGGGGTATTTTCTCCTGTGCTTCTTTGGGCTTGTCTCTTGATGCACTGCAAAGAACAACTGGAGGGAACAGTACTGCTGGTGCCCTCGAGTCAAGAGACTCCCTGGTTAGATGCAGGGGACACCTGCTTTGTTCCATGTCTAAGGCTGGTCTAAGGACAAAGGGGCTCTGGCTACATCTGATATGGAGGGAGACGAGCTGGCCTCAGCCCCCTAGGCTGGGTCTTCAAAGTGATGATCCTCAGCATGGCTTCTGGTGTCCCTCACGCTCTGGATCTCAGAGCACTTTCCCACAAGCACTGAGCTCCAGGCTGCTGCTCCACACAGCAAGTACTACCAGAGGCTGTGGGCTAGTAAAGGCCTCTGTGTGCCCTGGTCACAACAGTGGTCGGATGACTCCAGCATTCCAGTGTCTCTCTGCTCAGGCAGACCCAAGGCATTGTTCCAGCTAGCTCCTTAGGGAGTCTTTACAGGCACATGTCCTCACTGCCACTGACTGGGATGGGATGAGCAGAAATTGTCAAATACTAAATGGAGTGTCTGCTAACACTTCCTGGGCTACAAACTACTGCACTCCAATGCACTCCTGAGCTCCACAACTTTCAGTGAAATGTGGAGCTAACTTTAGCCAATTTAGGTCAATGCTAGTAGAGGCTGTTGTAACCCATCTTTGCTAAGTTTTTTTGAGTGGCTGGGATACTGTGACCAACTTGAGGTAAAAAGTCACTTTCCTATTTTCACTGCTTGGTTCGCTGCCTTGCTTCCTCAAAATAGAAGTTATACTGGCCTGCAAGTAAGATGGAGAAGTGACAGAAAGGATACCGGGACATCTGCCCTTGTCTCCTCTGCCCTTGTGTTAGATTATGAGACTTGACATAACTGGGCTGCATCAGCACGAGGTGATGGGAGAGGGATGTGCTGAGTACCTGGTTAAGTACCTAGTTCAGTTTAATTTTAAACCCAACACTCTCGTGGCAGAGGCTGGTGATGCTGTGCTTTCCTTGCATCACTACATGCTGTGAGCAGGCCTGCATGGTGTGCAGAGGCTGACAAGGCTCTGGCTGCACTGCTCCTCTCACAGCTGCTTTTAACTGCATCATCCCTGACTGCAGTTGGGAATGTCCCAGAACAAAGATCTGCACAGACACAGCTCAAGTGAATTGGGAGTCCTGATTATGAGCATCCCTTACTTTTATCTCCTCTCCAAAGTCGCCACTTCCTTTGCATCCAAAGTCACAACAGGAGGATAACCTACCTTACTGTAGGATATCCCATCAAACACAGAGGTGATTTCAGCTGGAGACGACACATCGACTACAATTGGGTGGGAAGACAGCAAAGAGTCATCCTTCAGTACAGGAAGCACATCCTCAATTAAAACCTGTTCAAGCTGAGAAAGAGAAGGCATTAGAATAGAAACAAAGGCAGGAGTATATGCCTGCTTCTCAAATGAGTAACTTGAACTTCAACTTCTCTAGGCAATCTGAAATAGAATGAAATTTCATGCCCTCTAAAGAAGGACTTGCAAACTCTTGCTTTACATCTGAGAGGGGAGGGATGTAATTTCTCCTTAACTAAGATAAATTGCCTTTTGCAGATCCTGCTTTCTTGGGTGTATCATAACACAGACATACCCATCCCACCCTCCCTTGCCCCCAGTAGGCAAAAAGAGTAGCCTGTGTTACCAATTTCAGAAGTGTAACAATATTTACAAGTCTTTATGGTCTCCTCTTGCAAAAGACAAGCTGGTAGGAAGGGAGGGAGGGAAGAAGGAAGCAGAGTTCTCCATCCCAAGGCCTATAATGTTTTTTTTAAAATTAATTTGAATTAATTTGAATTTATTAAAAAATATTAAGTAACTAGCAGTCAAAATCCTCTTATTTCCTAATTAATATTCACCAAAAAAGACTAAAATTCAATTTAGCTTTCCTCTTCTAATACTCACTAGAATAACATTGAAATGTCTTAGATTTTAGATGAACATAGTATCTAGATGAAAAAAGATTTTTTAAGTTTTAAACTCAATAATTAGAATTTTTCTTACATAGTACCACATATCTTCTAGCTACAAGTGTAAAAGTGACCCAGGGAATGATTTTGTTCTTAGCCTCTCTGCAGGGAGAGAAGCAGGGAAAGCAGCAAGTAGGCACTTCCTGCTTCTAAAGTCACTAGGCTTAGGAAATAGCAGATTTTAACAGGTTCAACCTATGCAAAACCTGCTCTGCTCCCTTCCACTGGTATATGTTGTGTGTGTCTTAGCACCCAGAACCTCATTACACCTGGACAGCTGGGGAAAATATGCATGCTATGTGCCATCCCATCTGCTTGGGAGGGGAGGAAGGAAGGAACAAGAAAACTCCCTTTATTCACAGAGTGTAATGCATATTTAAGGCTAGCTTCTTTGCAACACCTTAAAAGCATCTGGAGTTGGCACAGTAAGCACTCCAGCTATACACTGTCACTACCTATTTTTGCACAGCACAGAATACAGATTGTCTGAGTCGGAGCCTTTGAAATGACACTTACAATGCTGGCAGAAGCTGAATGGGAGTCCAGTATTTTCCTTGATAATACCCCAAGCTATGGAGACAGGCCAAGGTTCCCAACCCTTACCAGACCAGATAACGATCCTAAGTCCCATGAAGAGAGTACAGGCCAACTAAATAAATACAGGAAAATCTCCATCTCCCAGAGTTAGACCTTTAAGCAACCCTGCAAAACTGTTAAGGGTCTGTCCAGAACCCACCTTGGAGTTATTTGCCATAATAACCAAACACTTAACTTAGTTGTTAAAAAAGTATGGCTCTTCTCTGCAGACTAAAACTTCATAAAGTTTACTTTGACTAGTTTTAGACTAAAACATAGGTAGGTGAAAAACTTACACCATTTTTTTCTTTATGTTGCACCACACTATGTTATTTTTCTATAAATATACTTTAGGTCTTCATCATCCTTGTCTAAATTTTACTCCCTTCCAAAATGTTCCTCCCAGCCCTGCCAACCCTCCACAAGGCAGAAATAATTACCATTTTCCAATCTGGTTCTGCTGCATTTGCTCCCAGGAACTCAAAATAACTGGCAAATCCTTCATTTAACCACAAGTCATCCCACCAGTCCATGGTTACAATATTTCCAAACCACTACAATTATAAACATAAAGATGTAAGTTTAGATAAATAGTACATGTATGTTTCAGTATCTCACATCTGCATATAGAATATTCATTAGCTTACTTTTTTCCTGCTGCCAGATGAAAATTATCATAATTCCGGGGTTTGAATAAGAATGAAGGCCTTGCCTTGTGTTAAAACATCACTTTTATTATAAAATTACATATTGCTTGGAAAATTGCTAATGATTCATGTGCCACTGAAAATATTTTTAGTTTCTTCCTCTTCATTTGACATTTTCTGCATATAAGGATATGTTTTCAGACAGCCTCCAAACTGTCCCTGTTTTCCTGCCCAAAAGAGACATCTGCACACGTGAATTAGTTTCTCTAAGACATTTTAGAGAGATTTTCACAAACTGGCTGACAGTCTGCACCCAAGAATCTAACTACCTGTGAAAAATTCCAAGGCAGTACTCATGGTATTTTAAAGCTCTAAAGGGGATCTGTCTTAACATTATATTTCGCAATCAAATTTTGAGCACGTGTAGGAGATCCTGAGATGAAGTTAATGACACTACTTTCAAGATTAAAATGTTGTGACTATACAGTTTAAACACTGTAAAAAGTGACTCATGTTCTCAAATATACCTGATGAACGAGCTCATGGGCTATCACAGCAGCTACTCTCTGTTTGTTGGATGTGGCTGACTCCTCAGGATCATACAGCAGGTTTGTTTCGCGGTATGTGATCAGCCCCCAGTTCTCCATAGCACCTGTCCCGAAATCTGGAATAGCTATTTTATCTGCATTAAAAGAAAAAAGATTACCACTGTATCCTTTAAATCAATTAGCCTGTCATCTCTCTGTGTATTTACAGCCTATTTTGCTTACCATTTGTGATTCTGGCTAACTACTGTGAGCTACAGGCTACAATCTGTGTTCGAGAACTGGCCTAAGGCAGCTGAGAGCAAGTGCCCTAGCTCTGCTGAGGTTAACAGAGGTAGGATCAGTTGCTCTTGCTGAGGGTCTGTCCTGGGAGGTGATGCTATGCCATCTCCTGGGAATGTGCATATCATGCATTACTTAATTTTGGCTCCAGAAATTAATACTATTGTCTGGGGATGTGCTGAAGGCAGTAAACCTTCTGAAACTATTTGTAGAATAATGAGGCATGACATTGTTTGTCACACTGTTGTATTAAAAATATTTATTGACATGTTAACTGAAGTAAATCCCCCATGCAGTGAACAACATCTGCTTCTACGCCTGGCAATTTGTGGGGGTCACTCATTTATGGTCAGTAATCAATAGAGGTTTAAATGGGAATTGCAGACTCAATTGAGCTGGCATTTTCTTCTGCAAATAATGACCACAGGCTTTCTATGTGGGTTAGTGAAAAAGTACAGATGGATTTAAAACTGAATAGAATGAAACCCCCTCACCCCACTCCAACAGAAGATAGGAATTACTTATTTTAAATTAAACAACTTGATTACAGAATCAAAGCTGATAGTTTGGCAAGGGCTTCAATGACAGTCAAAAGGAGGATACAAGGAGAAAGGTAATGCCAGAAGCCATAAATCAATGTGAAATACAATATTTAAATAAATCATTATGCAGAAACATATCTGATTCATCAGGTTTGACCTGGATAACATCTTATAATAATGAGGGAACAACATGGCAAGTCAAGGTTAGTGATCCAACAAATAGACATTCTGGGAAAAACAGAATAGATTCTACAAAAATATCTATCCTGTGACACTGGAGATACCAGTCCATCCTGTCACACAGACAGACTTTTATCCAGATGCTGCCATGGCAAAGTCATCAGGCTTTCATGACAGTGAAAGTTTGGATATAAAGCACAGGTGAGATATAGTACCTTTCATTACTGGGGACCAGTTTGTGAAAGAACAATATATTGTACTGGTTTCCCTAATTCAGTTGTCATAGAAAAGCAAACAGTAAACTCAGGTGCTGTTTTGAAAGGAGAAGGTGAAAGTATTTTGTTAAAGTGATACAGGATAGCTTGATAGGTACAGGTACAAATAGTCAACAAAAGGTTTACACAGCGTTATTAATTATTTTCAAAGTTTTGGGGATTTTTTCCCCCCTATGTTGTCTTGACTTGTTTGCAGCTAGCGTTTTTCCATCCTTTTAAGTTCATGAACCTAACTGAATTACCTGTTTGAACGTCTTAGGAGGGAGACTACCTTCTCTTTGCCTGTTTTGTAACAATGGGCAAAATTTGAGAGTGTTCCTGCTCTTATTTAGTCCCAGATATTTATTTAGCCCAGCAGTAGAAACTACAAATTGTATGCTGGACCACATTCGTCTTTCTAAGAAGTGAATACGCATCCACTTTGCACTAAGGTTAATGATTAATATGACATACTCTCTGGCAGTTTACATCTTTACTAATCTCACTTCTGACTTTTGTCCAGAAGTTCACATGGAAATGGTACATATTTTTCTGAAACTTCTGGCTCTGTTTTAACTCATGATGGTCCTTTGCTGATGACACCAATGCTTACCTTGATTTTCCACAAGACGCTTTAAAATAAACAGCCCTGGACCAGTTCTTCAGTTCAGCAAACTGAACTGTGAGAACTGGTGACTAAACAGTAACTGAGACCAACTCATCCATCATGACATTTAGAAACATCTTGAACTACACTGGTACCATTTTAAAATATCCTGACATAATATCAGCAGTTAGCAACCAAATGCTTTCATGCTGTTTTCCACCAAAGCACAGAGATCTGTAGGAGCAACACAACCATGACAAAATGAAAAATATAAATGTTAATAATCACCCAGTTTTGGAAGAGAGTAGCTCATATTAAAGTACTGCTCAAAGAAGTCGAATACAATTTTTGTTACGTTTGCTGCATATTCTGCCGTGCGTATTTGCTGTGGCTGGGCATAAACTCTCAGCTGTAAAATACAGAGAGACAATTAGAAACGTTTTCATTAAAAGGAATCAGGCGTCAAACATTGAAGAGGTATTTAGCATGCATATCAATAACACTGCAGATTTTCTCTGAGACTGGCCTGAACATCGAAATCTGTTCCCTATCCCATTTATTCAACAAAGCTTTTCAAGCGTTGTACATAAGAGAGACCAAGTCAACATGTGCACACTTTTCACTGTTTGTCTGAATTGTAGAACTGGCAAGACTCGTGTCCAGAAGCTCACAGTGGCCAAGCCTGGAGCAGGGCCTTGTTGCATACCAGCCCCTACTTCCCCATGGCCTGGTTTTCTCAAGAAGGAAACCTGGGCAAGCACAGTCAAAGGGGATCCACACGTTCTGAGCAGTTCACTGATCTTGACTGATCCCATCAGATCAATCCTCAGGAGCATATCTGTATTGAAATGTGTCAGAAGCCCATAGAAACTTATTTCATTCAACTTCTTTGTACCTTTCCTACGTACTATCATCACAGTTTCCTCTTGTCCTTGTATGTTTGAAGATCTCAAACTCACTGAAGACAGTGCATTTATTAGACCTGCGACCCTTCCCAGACATGCTGGCCCATGCAGATTGAGTGGCTCTTTGACCAGGACCTTGGGCCACACAGCCACTAAGCCACAGCTTTTGGGCTGCTGCACCCCAGGAAATCATAGGCAAAAATCAATTCTCTCTTTTATGACCAGGCAAGTCTGGGAAAATTGGCATGTTTGGTAGCCCTATGTGTGATGAGTGACTGTTTCTGTGCTCTTTCTGTATATATGAATGCAAAAAATGATGCGTTGACCTTCCTATTCCTGAAGCCTGGTGCCTGGGACTGCTTTGGCTATTGCTGTCAAGCAGTAGGAAACAAGCTCTGGAGGACTAGAATCTTTATGGCACCTGTGCCCTTGATGAGGAGGCCTGCAACTTGAAAAAGCCTTTTTAGAAGTTACCTTCACATTGTGAAGACAAAAAGCTTGAGTGCAGAATTCATGGAGCCTTTTGGGGTTCTTTCCCTCAATCTCTTTGTCCCAAAGCCTGCTGGAGTTGCATGTAGGCTGTTCTCTCCCCTGTCCCTGAAAATCTCCAGTGTGGATAAGAGATTTCTATATGGAGTGAAGTTTCTGGTTTTAGGAAAACCAACCTATCTCATTTTTCCAGCTTCATGACTCTTATGAATGGGACACATTCATCTGACTACACTGGTGTGGCTTGTTTACTCCTTCAGTGCTGTCTTACAGCCAGGAGTTTAGGGCTCAAGCTGAGAAAAGGAGCTGGTCTGTTCCAGGAACTCTTTTGGAGCCTGACAACACATTGATTTCAATACCATAAATTACATTTCATCCAATGAAGGGGAGGATGGGAAAGTGGTCAGAAATAAAGCTGGAAAAAAAAACCCAACAAGCCCAACCCAAAAAAAGCTTATGAAATTCAATCAGGAATCCATTCCAGCCAGGGGATTTCCCCCAGGGTCAGTTTGCAATTACAATCTTCAATTTCCACTTCTGTAAGCTCTTTACCAATTTAGCAGTCTTCAGTCCCCTAGCTGATCCATATTAATGGTTTCCAAAACCTTCAGCTTGCACTAGAACTGACTTTGGGTTTCATTTGTATAATCTCCTCTGTGATTTTCCAAACCAAACATTCAGTACCTGACAAGTAATCAGCTCAGGAGCATTGTTTCCAGCTCTAGGCACATTTCCCACCACTGATTTCATGAATGTCTTCGTTAGGGCTTTCAGAGTGAATGGCAGAGTTTTTAAATAATTTACTATGTCATGTGAGCTGTGTACTCTTGCTGTTGTTTAGGAAAGTAATTTATGGATCAAGTGGATACTTTCTGTTGAATGAGGGATTTATAGTTAGAAATTTACACAGTAAACTATGGAATGTTCTTTTCAGTAGTTGATGAATCTAAATACCTCATTGTTCTGCAGATCTTCAAAGTTCTTGGACAAGAAGCCTTGGAAAGGTTAGAAGAATAATTTTCTCTATATATGATCAAAAACCCTAAAGATAGTCTGGTTTCTCTGGGGAAAAGATAATTTTTAGTAATGGATCTGATGCATGTATTTTATACTGTTAAAACTATGTCCATGTTAAGAGACAGAAAAGTTATTTTAACCTCACTTAAACTCCAAGTTTTCTAGTGCAGACAAGTCCTCAGACATTGTTTAGTGAACGCTGTTAATAAAATATGTAGTAACATAGGCCATAGAATGAGAAGACGTTTCTTCAGGCAACCTCTGTACTGACATGAATACCCCTGCTTCTACACACACACACTTTAATTACCATGTTTCAGTGAACACTCCCTTCTATTTAGAAAAGCTACAACCAGTCAGGAACATTGTGGGCTGTACTGTTTTGCTTGGGGAAAAAAACAAATAGTGACCTCAGGGCCATACTCTGGAGCGTGGCATGAACAAGCAGTGAATGTTTGACTTTTGCATGTAGAAAACAGCATTACACACTTCTTCAGTACATTTTTTTTTTCCATTCTGCACAAAAACCTAGACAAATTCTGATTTTTAAGGGAACTGGTCTCTAGAAAATATCTATTGAGACCAAGTAGTCAAAGCCCTGTCCCTGATAATGAGTGGATCACCTATGCTGAAGAGCAATTGGCTTACAAAATTGTGTGACTGGGTGGCCTAAAAATGTACTCCTGTGAACTACTTAGCTAAACAGCAGAGAACTAAGAATCTTACATCTGTATGTCAAAGCAGGCTCCATTTACTTGTCAAAGTATAATTTAGCTTTAGTTATTTGTCAAGTAATAATACAAGCACACAAGCGAGGGCTCAGAGGGAGGCCTCTGCAGAGTGCTGTGACAGGAGGTCTTTGCTAAGAGCTGTATCAGAACTTTGGAGATTTCTACAAGACAGATTCTAACATCAGGGAACAGCTTTCAGCAGGGAAGGATTTGATGAGTTTTTCAGTTAAAGAAACTAAGGAAGAGCTAACTTTCCAAGGGAAGAGTAGCCTAGCTGGGGTTTTATTCTAGATTCCCTGTCCATTTGGGACATTGTTTGCAGAGAATGAGGAAAGCACTACCAGCTCATGGAAATGACAAGACCCTGTGTTACAGAGGAGGAAAGGAAGGGGAAGAAGCAAGAGCATATAGCCTGAGGGATCACTCTCTGTATCAGATGAGAAGAAGATCTAAACCAATAAGATATATTATAACCAAGAATTAAGAGCAGGATGAGTATCCCAAATTAGGTTTAGGCTATATGAGGAGTTTCAGTTGAGGAGCAAGTTGTATTTCAGTTTGTGATTCAATGTCATGTCCTGTGATCTCTTTATGCTTGATCAGCTACACCTTCAGGAGATTTGAATCTAAGCAAGAAATGGATTGGCCTGCCTAGTGCATCTAAATGAAAGAGCTATTTTAATTAATAGATTCAGATTCAAACTTGTTCGCTTCATTAGGGGATCTACCAAATATCCACCTGTTTAGGCAGACACCATCACTTCTATACTTATTTTTACAGACTTTACACTGGGCAGTTGCCTGTTGCCACCGTTGTAAAATAAAGCAAGCCAGTACATAATGGCACATAGGTCTCAACGGCTGTAATAATATCAAGTGCAATTCTCACTTTTTAACCCACAGAAAACTATAAAGTATTTGTATTCATGGCCTGTGACTCTCCTGTACCCCCTAAATTGTACATTCCTTCAGTCACTGGGCTTTGAGTCAGGGATGAGTTTGGAAAAAGAGTGTTGCTTCCTCACCTGTGTGCTCGTATGGGAGGTACTAACTGGGATCTCACAGAGATGGGAGACAGGGAAGGACTGCAAAACACTGTATGTAGTCAAGGTCAGAGAGACCACTGTGAACACCTAATCTGATTAAATAGGCTGCATAAAATAGGCTGCAGGAAAAGGAAAAAATATGTCTCTGTATAAAAAGAGATTTTAAAGAAAAAATGCAAATCAAGGCACATCTGTCATCTGAACCACATTCAGGCTGCAGAAGGACTTACAGGTTTTCCACTTATGGATTTTCTCTCTACCCAGGCAAACTGGTGCACTGCAAAGCATACCAAGTAAGTGCTCATGGGGACTGACTTCTCAAAAGTTGTTCGATTCCAGCCATTGCCGAGCTGTACAGTTTGCTGCAGAAATGCAAAAATAATCAAATCGATTTTTGAAATTGCAAACACATGCATAAGAATACAATATTTGGATAAAGGCTGCAACTGCACAGGAGCAACAAATCACCCCTCCAGGTTCACCTCTTCTGGCATTTAATTGCTGAAGGCATGAGAACAGACAAGGTATTTTTCTTCTGCAATACATGAAATGATACTTTGCTTTTTTGCTCTAAATAGGGTTACCTTGCTCTAATTTTCATCAGGGATTTGAAACCACTCACATGAACAGAAATGTTGCCAACAGGAGTTTTCTGCAGTATGCTGTGTTTTGTTCTTGCAATAGTTGCATAAAATGACATCACTTTGGATAGAACAGAGACTGAATTCTCCCCTATTTTAAATACATGCATTACATATTTAAGTCATGATGCAAGGATGCTACCTGGGGTATAGACCAGTCTAATGAATCTATCCTGAATTAATTGAAATACAAATGCATACTGCTAATTGGTGGGTTGACTAAATATACATAAAATTTAGTAATGATCATTGTTTTTATTTTGCAAATCAATTAAAAAGCATACCTGGTTTTACCAAGATTTTTTTTTTTTCTAGGTTTGCTGACAACACTAAATAAAAAGGGGTAGATACTGATCTCTTGTTTCCCATGACCAGTGACAGGACACAGTAAAATGGCATGAAGTTGAGTCAGGGGAGGTTTAGGTTTGATTTTAGGAAAAGGTTTTTCACCCAGAGGGTGAAAACTGGAACGGCCTCCCGAGGAAAGTGGTCACAACACCAAACCTGACAAAGTTCCAGAGGTATTTGGACAATGCTCTCAGGGACATGGTGTGACTCTTGGGGTGTCCTGCACAGGGCCAGGAGTTGGACTTCATGATCTTGATTGGTCCCTTACAATTCAGCTTATTCTATGATTCTATTCTAAATATATATTGATTCTATTCCTTTTCTGCTATAGTCCGAAAATTTTTGTGCTTCTGACTGGATGACTAACTTAAATAGAACAAAAGCCAAAAGCATATAAAAGATATTAGCCTTCTAGAGATACAGTGGTTGATGAGATTTGTTTGTTATAAACACAATATAAATAAAGCACAGACTGTTAATGTTACAGGTAATATGATTCCATGAGCAAAAACACCTATTCACAGATATATTCATAACCTCTTTTCAAAAAGGTATTCATAATCTGATTTTCCGTTATTTTACCCCTTTTGACTATTTTGATATCTTTTGTTATTTCAAAAAAGTCAGGACTTGAGTGGAAAAAAATTTGAAGAAACACAACACCAGTGAAAAATGCAAATGAAATGTACAAGATTCTGATTTTGCTGGTCTCATTTTGCCATGCTGATTATAAAGCTCCACACCACCCAAACTACTACAGGACATGTAACATACAATGTGCCTTGCATTAACAAACTCTTACATTTCCATCTGTGGAAAAGATCTTTCCCAAAGTTCTTTCACTACTGAGAGCTAACTGACCTTGACCAGATGAAAACGTGCGCTGCTATAATCCCTTAGTCAAACCTCAATATGAATTCAGCATATCCAACATTTTCTTATCTGTACTTATATTTTAGCAAATCAATTAAGAAGCAGTATTTAGCCCTTGGCAAGCTTATTATTGTAGGTGCATAACAGAGGCAAGGTCCGCATGTGAAGGTGTAAAGTAAATCTCAAAACACAATAAATCTTGATAACATACGGTGTTATGCCCTTACTTCCTTGCTCATACTCTCACTTATCTGAGGTCTGTGAGGAAAGGCACAGCAATCTCCTTTCATGTGTTGTTCATCAAAGTGCCTAGTGGTTTTCTAAGCATCATAGAAATATTTTTAATAACAATGGGTCAGAGCTTTAGATGTGCAAAAGGTATGGATGCATCTGTGTCAGCCTGGTAATGGATGTCTCAGCTGCATTGCTAGGAGAATAAGTTTGGGGGACTCTAAGTAAAAGTAGACCTTTGTTTTCTGGGTGGGGGAGTGATTGGAAAAATGCAAATGTCAACAGCCTGGAGGCTGGAAGCTCTTTTTTTTCTTTCTTTCTTTTTTAATTTTTTTTTTAAACTTGGCACTTTATCTCCTGCTTCAGAACTTATTAGTAGGAATTATACAATAGACTACACATTCAGTTGAACTATGCAGTAGAAACTCTCTCATCTGAAAGCCATTCAGTCTTCTTTTAGAAGGCCCAGAGGTAGATAATTGATGCCATTGAATTTCATGCAAAATTTGGAATTTGACACAGTAGGTCTAGAAATGGATTATTTAGGAAATTATAGACATGGTGGAATGACAAATGTCCACACCCATGAGCTGACAGATGGGGTTTCAGATCCTCCATTATTAAAAAGAATTATCCTAGTCTTTCTGGCTAGCAGGATTCTTTGCCATTAAATTGTGACCAGTAGATCTTTCTTATGGACCATTATGCAGCTTTAGTGATTATTTTAGACTTTCCATCTGGGAAGCAGCTGTCTGTTTCAGAGTACTCCTTCTCTGAGCCTACCCAGTTTGACTGAAGAACCTGCCAATATCTGTTTATAGTTAGCAGGGGATGCACACCTAGAATATCTGAACAGAGGGTCAGCTGGCTAATGACAGAAGAGGTATTTAATTTTTCCTTTGGATTTGACTCTGTGTTGACATGTTGTGTGCTGGTGGACCACTTCAAATCCTAACCAGCCAACCAGTTCTGTTCATGGAATGTTTATTGACTCTGAGTTTTACAGTGCCCGAGTGGTAGAGCCTCTGAACATGCAAGAACCTGGCAACCCACATTACCTTTCAGTGGGTCTACAGAACCATTCCACTTAGGCAGCAGTTGGGAAATACATACCTGTACTGGCATGTTTGAAAGTGCTTGGTATGTGTCCTGATGGATGATGGATATGTTGTAAGTTGCCTTTTTGTTTGGCTCATCAAAGCAGGGAAATGATTTCCGCGCATCTGTTGGCTCATGATCAGTAGCTGCAATGCTCCTGAAACAAACAACAAGTTGGCAAGACTTCATTATATGGCTTTGAAATCTTGTCTGCAATTTCAAAGCATGTTTTTTTAAAGATTTGGCAAACTAAATTCACCTACAAATATTTGTGCGTATTTATCCATTCATAAAAGCAGGTGACACCAGAAATGGATGAGCTGACATTGCATAGTCAGTCTGTCATAAACATTCTCTAGGTTTCAGAGCAAAAGCTAATGCAAATTGCTTATCATCAAATGTTTTTAGGAGCCAGACAATAAGAGAGGCATGATCTCTTATGCACAGTGAAAACTTTGCTCACCCTCCTGCTGAGCTTTCCCGTTGATTTATTCACCTAAAATAAAGAAATGATGATACCACCTTAAAGGAATAAGTCACCCCAAGAGTTATTTACCCACTACAGCATATCTTGGGATTAAGGTCTTGAACATCTCCTGATGTGACACCTTGAAATTGTGTAAATGCCAATAAATCTCATCCTGGTTGTGTGTTTTATTTCTGTATTTACCACATACAGTTTTCTCCTGGTGCTCCTATGTTCCCTTGACTCCATTAGTAAAACTGCTGGAGAAAGCATGGAAAGCTCAGGTGAACATCCTAGTACTTAACTGATGCTATGCAAGCTATGTTGGGGGTGGAGGGATCAGAAACTCATCTCAATTATGCACAAGCAGCTGCAGGATCTTGACAATAGGGGTCATGCTAAAACATAAGGTGAAGGTTGTGAGTGTTCATATTGTGAACTCTTGCTTCTCTCAGTGACGTTGGGATCCACCATTAATGACCCATACGGTGGCAGAGGATATTCTCCAGTGATTGATGGTGAAAGGGATCACAGATGCTCCTTCAATTAATCTGGAATCTCAAGCATTTTCTGACAGCACTTCTACAGCTGCTCCAACTATATTAAGGTAGTTTTTCTTTCCAAGAAGTAATTAAAAGTGTACATCATAAATTACAGTTCTGCAGCAATCCTACAAGCTCACTTGACAACCAATTTTTCAATGTTTCTGTTGCCCTTGGCATTTCCCTGTGACGGTTAAATACTAAACTGGTCATTAGGAACTTGTACTAGCAAGGGTCATTTACAAACCTGACACAGGTAATATGTCTGGGTTCCCTCCATTCATGTTCCTTGGAATAGCAGCTCAAAGGCTCATGGGCAGAGAGCATAATGAACATTCACCTTAACATACTTTCAGACTCAATAGTTTCTTTTGCTTGGTGCATTCTTTGCTGTCACTCTCTACTTTTCATAGGATTTGAGAGCTATTTCATAATTAAGTTAACTCCAAGCCTCCAGGGCAATCCTTCACAGCTATTGGTTAAAAACTTGGCTATATATTTTGACACATTTATGTCTTGTTCCTACAGACTGATAACATTGTGATATATCTGTTGATTTATAAGGTGATAATCCATCTATCCTCATATGTTTGTGGAGGCAGACAGACATTAGGAGTGAAAAACCTCAGTGCTACCTTTCTTATAGGCTAGATTATGAGAATTCCAGACTATGGCATGCATAGAAGTGGCAATAGAAACATGCAAAGTCGTAATTCACTTCCAAACAGCATAATGTAGCTTTTAGATAAGATTTTCTTCACTGCTTGGTGGCTTCTGCTCTTTAAGTTGATGTCCAGGCCTTTAAATATGAACTAGAGTTGACAGTTGTAAACATCATCATAATAAGTGAAGATCTGGTTGAGACTGTATCCAGCTGTTCTCAAAATAAAACAGTGATGCATTTAGAATCATGATAAATTTCCATTTTTTTCCCCCACCCCTGAAGTACAAGGCATTAGTGTCAAACTCTTCCTCCATGAATTAATTAAAACATTTTTATCCCAGTTTTTCTTAAAATTTTGACTTGTTGCTTCTTCTGGAAAAACTTTCTCCTTGAGGAAGAAAATTAGCAGTGTTACTTTTGTACATCCAGAAGTAAATTTTTCCCTTGTCTATTCAATAAAATCCTAAATACATCCCTGTTAGCCATGTACCAGCCTCTTGTTCTCTTATGGACAACAGAGGGAATTCCTGAAAAAGTGAAGCCATACCTTGTCTCTAACAGTAGTGCAAGACAGTAGCTGTGACATGTTTGTATTATTTTAAATATTAATATTAAGGAAAAAATACAAAGGGACCTGAGCATATTCCTTGAGAGAAACGAATGACCTGAATAACCCAGTAGACCAGCCAAGGACTCTACTTTTGCTCCTTTCCATAAGATCTGAAAACAATACAAGTGTAATGTAGTTATACTCTCTGCACCATGACAAGTAGGGAAGGACTGTTAGTCCTTTTTCATCAATGGGGAAATGAAATGTGAAGACAGAGGAATAGTTTTACCAAAGGACTTAAGTGCTTACAGCTAGATTCGGGAACCCACAGAAGTACCTAGGCAGGTCTATGTCCAAAATCTACATTTTCAAAGTTTCTGCTTTCCTGTTCCCTACCTGCAAGTGCATATCAATTTAAATAGTCATGATTCCAAGGTATCTCAGGATCTGCTTCGGGGCATGTCCAAAAGCACCTTTTTCCTGATGGAGATTGTGTGATCTGTCTGAATAGGATCCCCAAATGGGGCGTTTTTTTCCCTAAGCCTCTCAAGGATCCCAAACTTGTGTTCAGCACATCTCTACCTGTTTTCCACAAAGTGTGCTGTGAGATTTGAATCTAAGCAACAGCAGAGCCTGGACATGTGCCCAGTTTGTAAACAAAAGGCCTTAAAGCAATGCTTTGGCAAACCTCTGCCTTCAGAGATAAACATCTGAGGAGCAGCTCAGGCCTAGGAGTTGACTTTCAGTGTTATTTTAAGTCTCTCATAAGGTCCTGCTGCTTCTAACACTGCACAGAAGGAATAATAAGAGTATGTTAATTACATGTTGTATCTCCTTTTCACCTGAGCATCCTTCTCTTTAACACCCACTATTAAAAGATTTGTTTGATCATTGATATTCTTCACTAATGAAAAGGAAGTAACATACCTCAACTTAGAAGGATACGAGGAGGTTGCACTTTAAAACTGCTGTGGAGATGTCAGATGCTCAAAGTATGAAACCAAAGCTGCTCAAAGTATAAGACTAAAGCACCTTTAAAGTCAGAGCAATGCTGAGGTCGTAGATGGAGGAAAACAAGAGGAAAAGAGCTGTCTGGTGTTTGAGCTGTTCCCTGCATGACTTCTCCACATGAAAAATCAATGCTTGCTTTATCCTCTACCTCTTGGATTCACTGCTGCTGGTGCCTGTCACTGCTGCTACTCCTGTCAGTGGTTGAATGGAGCTGATGAGACTCTTTCTTATGACACCATTGTCCCAGGAGGGCAAAGAAATGCCATGAAAACGCATCAGTGTTTGTCTCCACGTTTCTGCTACAAGGCCTTGTAAAAATCTAGCCAAGTTTATCACCCAGCTGTACAGGCTGGAATGAGTCACTTCAGAAATGTAAGTATCAGAAAATGGGTGAGTGTCCTCTCCATACATTAACTGCAAAGAGAAGCCTTTGAGCAGTGGGCTAGAACTTTTTCAAGTTTCCAGCTTGAAGCAGTACAAACCTGGCAAGTGGAATGGGTTAGTTGAACTGGTAGAAGCTTTATAATCTTTCAATAACTCTTGGTATATTAATAAGGAAGAGATGGAGCACAAAAATAAAGTAAAAGATTACCCTAATTGTTCAGACTTTCCTGCATATAATTTAAGCCAGCTGCAAGAGAAACAGAGAAGTTCTGGTTTGACTATTCCTCAGGCTTACAATGTCAAGGAGGTATGCTATCAGGAAAATTATCAGAAGAACATTTTACACCAAAACTGTTACCTTGGGGATAACAGGATGGAGTGGTGATAGCTGTATGCTATTTAATTACTATAGAGAGAAAAACAGGCCTTGATTCCCCAGCTCTTTGAGGGAGCCATTCAGTTCAAAGGTAAGCTCAGACCAGTAGAGTTTGAAAAGGATTTTCATCATAATAATAATAATAACAAACTCCTCATCTCTCCAGCCCACATTAACTAGTCAGAAGCCAAAGGGTTTTGAATACAGCATCTTCCCTAGGGGAATGAGAAAACTAAAGAACAGCCCAGAAACATCAGCAAGTTGCTGAGAGAAAAGACTGAAAAGCTGAAACAGGAATAGAGCAGGCCTGAGCAAGTAGAAATAAAGAAGGAAGTTTAATAAATAAAACTGCTTTACTTGATCTGTCCATTCTCAGTATAGGTGGTCCTATAAAACCCAACCAGTGAACCATTCAGCCAGCCTTGAAACTTCAGGGTGAGCACATAGGGATCACTTTCATCAGTGACAGGGAGCTGTGCTGCTGCCTTCATCACGATGTATTCTTGTGGCTTGTACTCAAAGCAGTCATTCAGAGCAATCTGCTGTCCTGAAGATTTCCGGAGTGTGGGTATTTCTGTAACTTTGGTCTCTCGCAGGTGAAGCCACAGGGAGCTGGTTGGTTTTTCCAAAGCAATGGATATACTGACTGTCCCACTGTAAGTGTCATTCTCCATTTCAGGCTTGATTTCCAGATCGTAGTGGATAGGCTTGACATAAGTGGGCAGCCTAAAATCTCTCCAGTCTCCAGTCTCATCATCCTTGGAAGGACAGGGACCCAAATCCACTGGGGGAGGAGGCTGTTCTGTTGTTGTCGTCTGATCTGTTGTTGTTGTCTGATCTGTTGTTGTTGTTGTCTGATCTGTTGTTGGCTGCTCTGTTGCCTTTGGAGGTTTGGGTCTGCTCAATCCCACACCAAGCCCCACAGCAAGTCCTACAACAACCACGACTCCACAGATGATAGCCACATGCTTTGTCTTCATGCAGTACCTCTTGGACTTCTCATACTCAAAATCCATGCCCTCCATCTCTGCTCCTAGGTCTGTTCTCAGAGCAAAACATTAACCACAAAAAAGCTTATTAGTCACTTCAGCACTTGCATTCAGTAAACTCAGCAGTCCCGGTTGGTGTTTTAATTGTGTAGCTATAGCTGCTCTCTGCCTGTCTCCCGCACTTCGCTTTCCACGAGACACTCAATTAATTAAAGACAACATGCATTTGGAGGAAACGTGAATGATCAAAAGAAGTGCAGCTGGGCTGGGAGACAGAGGGAGCTGACACAGAAGAACATTGTTTCTGCCGTGCTCCCCTTATAAGCAGTGCAACCCCACCCCCCAGCCCCTCCTGTTCTGGCCTGAGTTAAATATAAAACAGTGCTATGTTAATCAGCAGTCAGGAGATGATCAGATGCCAAAGCTCTGTCAGCAGCTTTCAGAAGGAGTTTGCAGATAGAGGTGTAACTGCTCCAAACCCTCAACCTTCACCACTACCTCTTCCTTTTTTCCTCTGCTGTGTCTTGTTTAGGTTTTTGAGGTTTGGGTTGGGTTTTTTTAATTCATCTTGCTAACAAAGATTTCCTTGAATTTATACCCTATAGTTTGTGAAATGACATCTCAAAACTTGCAAAAATCACATATATCTTTCAGCTGTTTCCCCTCTTCTCTGGACTCATTTGGCTCTGCCAAGTAACTCAAGGCAGTCACAGACAGATGAATGCACAGTGGAACAATAAATTTTGATCACTGCTTCAAACTTTAAAAGTTGTCTAATTCCTCTACCCCTCACAGGGCTAGTTTTCCAGGAGATTGACCATAACCAGGCATGCAAGCTGGTAGCCTGGGATAGAATTTCTTTGTTGGTCAGCACAATTACTGTGCTGCCTGTGAACCCTTGCTGTGAGGGACACTTCTAAGTATGATTTATGCACTAAAGATCTAATTTACCATTTATTGCTTGTCATCACAATGTGGCACTTCATTGAAGCAAATTAATTGAATAGAGACTGATTCTGCTTGAGGGAACTTATTGTAAGTAAGGCCTTGCTAAGCCTGCAAGCAAGATGTTGCTAATGCAGTATGAAACTGAGCACAGTGGTAGTCTTGACCTTTTTTGAAATTGGACTAGAGGAAAATAATGTAGAATAGAAATGTCAGTCCCTGCATCTCTTCACCCTATTTCTCCACTTATGTAGTCCACTTGAGTAGATTTTTTAATCAGGCACATTAGTTTGGCTTTATACCTCCTGATTTAGTTTATTACGAGACAGATTATTGTCACTTTTTACCTCAGTTACAACTGACTCCTCTCCTCTCCTCTCCTCTCCTCTCCTCTCCTCTCCTCTCCTCTCCTCTCCT
>VYXF01011024.1:751292-791492 GCA_013397295.1 Polioptila caerulea
GTCAGTTACAACTGTCTCCTCTCCTCTCCTCTCCTCTCCACTCCTCTCCTTTTTCAGATGGATGAAGTTTCACCTGAATGGATTGACTTAAGTTTCAGAACCAGTTAACACATGCTTCAAGTGAGACGCACTAAACTGGGGAATTTCACCCAGTCTGTTTAGAAATGGATCTGTTCATAAGCCACACTTCTAAATACTGCCAGTCACCACAGTTTACATCAGCACACTGCTATTTATATATCATCCTGTTTTGAAGGCAAAGGTTTCCTACAGGAATTAAGAAATAAAATAGTTTTTTTTTTTTTTTTTAGATCATCACATTAACTCTTACTCATGTATTTTCAAAAGTAACAGACCGATGCAAAAAAAATGAAGAGAAAGCTAAAAATCTGTTTCGCATTATGCCTGTTTTTATTGTTTCCCATTTCTCTGCTGTGATCAAAAGTAGATATGACATGGGAAACCAGTGCCCTTTAATGGATTGAGTAAGAATTCAACTTCTAGCAGCTGGGCCAGTGCTGAAGATCATAGTCTTAACATTTAAAACCATTTCATCTTTTCTTTTGTTCTGATTGGGCAGGACAAGGAAAAAGAGTTACAACAGATTTTAAAGAAGACATCTATAGCCAGAGCAGGCCATAAGTAATGAGATAGTAAATGTGTCTTGATTCAGACATGGTTTTTACATCAGTCCCATTTTTATTTTCTTAAGCCACGAGCTTTTCTGTTACATTTTTAACCTGAAGATGAAAAATGCTGTTTGAAGCTACAGACTGCAGAGCAAGTTATTTACTATAGTTTTGAAGACACTTGAGGATTTCTTCTGTGAGAACAATTACCTCTTTCAGGAAAAGCTAGAAAACAAGTGTGGATGAGCTAGTCCTAAACATCGAATATATATATATGTATTTCTTATCCTAAGCCTTGAAGACAATACTAGTAAAGTCCATTACAAGCTGTCAGTCAAGAGCAGTAGTGTAGTTACACACACGCTGTACCATTGATCTCGTTGTAATAACTGAGATTATTTGCAGCCTGTTTGCAGCCTGTTTGCAGATATATTTCTGGTATGGGTAGCTCTGAGCAGGCTGACTCCTCCCACATCCGAAAAGTGCCTTGTTACTGACACTCCTGCAGTCAGCCAGCAGTGCTAACAAGCCTCTCTGCTGCCAGTGCCCCAATATACATGTCCAAGGATAAACAAGACCCAAACTGTCAATTCCTCTACACAGCAGCAATGCAGCAGGACAGAGCTCCCAAAAGCAATGCTAGCATTCCCACTGTTTGCAGAAAGGGCCAAGGAACACGATCTACCTCCCCAGAGGAGATCACCATGGTCTTCATGGACAAGGCATAGATACTTGGCATAAGATAGTTTAACTTTCTGGAAAGTTAAAGAAAGCTGCCCCCAAGCTGCTCCAGCACAAACTGCAAATGCGACTGCAAGCAAGTGTTGGCCAAGCTTGGATTGCTTAGATTAGTTTAACTTCTAGAAATGAGATTTAAATAGTCTTTGCAGTCACCTGGGCAATGCTAACACCTGTTATCATTTGTTTGAGGTTGATTTTTTTATCCAGTCAATTTTACTTCAAGCTAGGATTTAGTTTCCAGTTTGCACCAGAATTACCACAACTAGCTTAACCCTGCCCCTTTGGATACCTAAAATGCAGAAGGGTATGGAATCACCCTGCTCTGCCATGACATTGCTGGTGTGAACATGTAGATGCTTGTAGGACCAATACCCAGATAACTTTTCAGACAACTACCAGGAATGTATTGAGTGCTAATTTTTTATCCGCAATTTGTCAGCCATTAATTTCCAATGCAATTTCCAATTTTAAGCATGGAAAGTGGAATAAAATTTCTGCAAGTGACAGCCAGGATCAACACTAGGAAAGTCCTGCCCCAGGCTTGCAGGGAGATGTCAGATACTCCCAGGATATCCTTAATTGAAGCTGACAATGAGAAAAGAGCTGCTCTGGAAAGCATCAAAGACATGAAAATAAATGAAATATATTAAAAAAAAAAAAAAAAGGGGAAAAAACTCCACTGCAACTCACAACAAATGAAACTCCTCTGAGCCAAGTCATCCTTGGAATAACATGAAACACTTACTGGGTCAATGCCAAGGAGCTGTCTCCCTATGTCTAGGGACTTTAAGGCAACATGAGGGCAACAGAGTCTAAGGATCTCTGATTCTCTTCTGCTCTCTGAGTTTCCCTTACTGCAAGATTTTGAAATAATAAATGGATCCTTTCTGCCTCCATCAGGAGGAATTTGTCTCTCTTTATGCTAAAATAACACTCCTTCGATTTTTCATTTCAAAATAAGAAGACATGAAGCAATCTGCCATCGTGACTGCTTTCTGGCACAGCTGCACTTTTAGATTTCTCCCCTGTGGCCCCCTAGCAAAAATATCTTTAGGTTATTAATTTGAGAAATATGAAACTAGTTAGAGTGTTGTTCCACCAGGTCAGAAACAAACATTGTCAGAAATTATTCCCTTGTTCAGTGTTTTCCTGTGTCTGTAATAACTGATTTTGTCTCTATCTTTTGGCTTTGAATGCTCTAGCAATCATTCATCCCCTGGAGTTCACAAGTCTTAGTAATTACTGGCTCGCAGTGGTACTTGTTCCACTCACAATCTTTTCTTTGACAGTTTTTAACTCCAAAACAAGTTCTTTTGGGTTTCTCTTGTTTTGAAGTGCAAATATTTTGAACTGGCTTGAGAAAGTCAGGGTTTGTTTAGCCATAATTGTTTTCCCATTCAGATCTTTAGAGTCTGGACTCAGTTTGTGGGATATTGTTGGATGCAGTGCCTTGGGAGGACTGCATTATTTCCTGCGTCAGACTGACATGTTCTGTCTGTAACACACCAGTTGAAGTGCAGGGCAGGCCCACAACTTGTTTTAGGTTCTGCTGTATTTCCCCAGCAGATCAATGCTAGGTGTATTTATCACTAGGGTTGAGGCTGAGGAGAGTTACCTCAAAGCTGTTTCTCAGTGAAGTACTGGGAGTCACCGTTAGCAGAGGCTTTGTTTCCTTCCTCTCTGTTTTTCATGTTTCAAATTCCTGGATGTAGATCCTGTGCCTTGAAATGCAAGTGCCATCTCTTACACTATTTATGTAAATAAAGCAAGTCAAACTGCATTCATTTGGTTTGCTCTATCATATCTTGTTCATGATATCATATCATTTATCTTATCAAATGAACACTTACCATAAAATCATAGGATGGCTTGGATTAGAAGGACCTTAAGGATTAGTCCCAGGCCTCCTGCCATGACCAGGGACATTTTCTGCTGCATCAGGTTGCTCAAAGACTCATCCAACCTGGCCTTGAACGCTTCCAGAAATGGGGCGTGTCTCACCAACCTCACAGTGAAGAATTTCTAATATCTAATCTGAGCCTACCCAGCCAGTTTAAAGCCATTACCCCTTATCCTATCCCTACATGCCCTTTTAAGAAGTTCCTCTGCAACTTCATCATCATTATATGGTTTGATGTGATATCTTATCCTATTCTATAACTTTGTCTTCCACTGCACTGCTACCAAGATGAGATTCCTTGTATTCTTCCATTTTAATCATTAGCCTTTAATACAAAACCAGAATAGTCTGGATCCAGGTGAATACAGTTTCAGCTTTCCAATTCTACCATGTTTTATTATTTTTACATTTTTGTACCCTTTTTCTATTCAACATTGGCTGTTAAAATAGTTACAGTTTATGGCTATGCACTCTTCACCTTCTGTCTTTAAAAACATGCTTGAGGAGAATTCTACTGTATCAACAAAATATGATTTACCTTATACAGACATTTTTTCCAAATCATTCAACATGTATCTCGTTTATAAATTTCCTAAACAAAAATGAGAAACAAGTTGTTACCCTGTAACTTCCAGGATACCTTGTCATACCAGCAGATTCATTTTCCAGCAAGCAAAATGAAATACTGCATTTTAGAAATTCCGTGTGAAACTCCTTGATGAACTTTTGGAGGCATTTTACCCTCTAGAATGAAAAACTTGCTTTCCACTCTCTTCGCTTTGTTTTGTGAGTAAGGGTGATGTCTTACAAGACCTCCTCTCTCCACTTGCAATTCAAGACACTGCTTTTAATCTACCTGATATCAGCTGCAGTTCCCTCAGAGGTGCCACCTCTGCCCTCAAGCATGGCTGTGTCACTCAGTATGCACTTGTATTGATCCATTTCTATGTCTAGAAAGCAGAGCACAAGAAGGAAAGCATTTTGATGGAGGACTCATGTAAAATTTCCTTCCTACCTTGACTGACCCCAGCCTGAAACTGTTAACCTTCAAGGCAAGCTTATTTTTACTTGCTTTCTCATTTCAAAGTCAGGAGAAGTTCAGAGGCCAAAGGAGTGAAAACGAATCATCAGTCAGCCCAGCAGTGGTGTCTGTTCAGCATGGAACAGTCAGTACTAAATCCAAGTATGATACTGGCTTCATTGTGCAGGTGATGGAGATAATTTTGTTAGTTGAGTATTTTTGGTTGAAGGCATGTTTTCACTTATAGTAAATTGTGGGTTTCTCATATTACTAGAAAAGATGCAGTGGAAATAAAAGAAATCATCAAACTAATTGTCAAGGCAGAACGGAAGAATCAATCATCCTTTTAATCCATAAAAGAGATTAAGAGACTGAATTTTGCATTCTTACAAATGTATGCACTGGGGGCAATTCTGTAACAGTCAATAGTAAACTATTTGAGAATCTGAAAAACAGCAATAGTATATAATAACAGTGTATAAATAATGTGTAGCTTAGGTTAAGATAGCTTGACTTGATGGCATATGACTATGCCATCATATAATAGCAAGGAAACTCAAAGGTCTTTCTAAGGCAGTAAATTTGGCATGAGTCAGATGGAAACCTTGCATGTTATTCTCACATATATCTCACTCATGGTAGAATTCCTAGTGAAGGGCCATAGATGCTGTTATGAAGCATCTTATAGCAGCCACTGAGGAGCAGAACAGCAGACAGAGAAGATTTCTGATCTCTTCTGCTCTATAAATTCATGTGATCCTTTGCTGATGAAGCTGCACCAGAAGTTTTTCCAAGTTGCAGATAAATAATTGCTCATGTGATTTCCAGCGCTAGGAAAGACTCTTAAAAGAAACCAAGTCAGTGAAAAGGATACAATAGTTTAACATTTTTGCTTGGTTGGAGATGTAATCTCAGCGCAATTGTCAGCCTACATGTATTTAGTTTACATCCAAGTCTGTTACCTGTTTCATTTTCTTGGCCAGGATGATGAAGCTGATGAAAAAGAGACTATTGCAGTTGCATAAATTGTTTCATTTACTATTATATAAAAAAATCCTCTTATTCCCCCTTTGCAAACAGGATTGTCGTTGTATTAAGGCATTTCAAAATGAATCAAGAGCTTGGAGGATGAAAGAAAGTAAACAATTGTAGATATGACTCTCTTACCTTCCTGCCTCCCAGCTGGATCTCTGTGAATGCAAAAGGTAAATAGAAAAGCTATATCTTTGGGACTTCCACCACATTTGCTTCTTCTGTTTTGCCCTGTGTACAACGTGTCTCCCTCTCTCAGACTAGCTCTGTTTTCATCAGTCCTTACCTCCCCACACCCACCAGCAGCAGGTGCTGCAGTGGTTGGGTAGAGCAGGAGGTAGACAGAGATCAATGGCTGATTCCAGGCAAGTTCCTAAATTGCCCCTCACATTCACTTTCACAAACAGGGCTGTATGTGAGGGGTGGTGGGGTGTGTGCACTGGGAGTACCAGAGAGCATGTTTTCCTGAAAGAGGTGTCACATTAGGGAGAGGGCTTTGAAATGAACAATATTTATATGATGTAGCTGGGAATCAAGGCCTTCACTGCAGGCTGAGCAGACACCATTGCTGCGATGACTAATGCTTAATGCCTATTTTTTTGCCTTTGAACTTGCCCCTGCTTTTAAAGGAAAAAGCAGTCCTTCAGAGCAAGAATCAGCCAAATGCTTCAACACAGAAAGATTACTGTTCTTTTCTGTTTTAGCAAACTCAAGCTAAAGCTGGGAGTACATTTTTTTGGCCAACACCAAGTCCTCATATTTAAATTAACTTTTATTATGACCAGCAGCATTCAAAATAATAGGTGTTCCTACACAAAGACAAGGACATCTTTACTCTTCAGGTATATAACAGATTATTTTGAGCTTCTGTGCAGCAGAAAAGGTAGCCAAGGACATAAATAAACAGACCAGAAAAAATTAGCACTTGGTAAAGGCTGCACTGAAGAAGAAGTGACACAAGCAAAATCAAAGAAACACAGGAATTTGAGATCTTACAGATGATAAGTATTTCATCTTTCTAAAATCGAATAAGGAGTTGCATCCTTTATATCCAAAACCAAATGAACCAAAGGAGGCTTATCTTTGGGGAAATAACTTATTAATGTCTTGGGCTATCTGGATTCTATTTGAGGTTTTAACCATTTGTGCAAGACCTTCTCCACTGATAATCAGATGCCAAATGAGATTGGATCATATGCACCAACTCACTTTTAATTTTGTAGGATTGATGCCTCTGCTGTCCATGGAGAAGTTTAAATGCTGGTGTTTTACAGGGTAAACTACAGTTTGTACAGCCAGGTATGTCCTACAGAGCCTTCTTTCCTTTCTTACTTTAATTTACTTTTTTATTTTCCTTTACCTCAAATGCCAAAGATAGACTTTAACTGGAACCTACTTTTACTTTAGAGAACTTCCTTCCAAGATCTTCTGGCAATAGAAACCACAAAAAATACCAAGAAACAGAAATGATACATCAAAATAATAGACATTATGGATACATGTCCGTAATTTATATCCATGAATTTATATATGAATAAAAAAGCCAGTTTTCCACCCTGTGTCCTAATGTCTTTTACAAACACATAACACAGTTTGTATATACTGTTTTTAGGCTGTTTCTGGTTCGTTCTGCAGTCAATAATACCACTTCTATTCACTGCAGAGAGACCAAGAATTAGAACAGAGAATTACAGGCCTCCATTTATTACTAGATCTAAGGGCAATGTTTAGACATAGAATGTTTGATGCTTCTTCCTCACAGAACTTTTTCCTATTTTTGTACATACATTCAAGAGCAGCCTAATGGTTTTAGACAGAGCAGAAGCTTGGTCCTTGCCCAGAGAGTGTATCTGCTAGTTTTAGATACTTGAGAAAAATAGGGCACTAAAAAATGAAAAGGGGAGTATGAAATGAAGTGTAAATACACTTATATCAGCATAGCCATGTGGGCAGCTAGGTATGTGCTATTCATCATGATTATTTGTAATCCAACATATATAATTTGGGTAACACATAATTCATATTACTTGACAGGCTCTACTCAGATGAGAAGAGCACTTCTTGGACTCTCAGACAAAGCAATCACCAGCTAAATTATCAGCACTCATATCTATGCAGTCAACAAAGAAGTTTTTCAATATTGAAGAATTGGTCTAAAGATTAAAAAGTCAAAGGACAAACTGTTCAGCATAGTTTTACAATGACCATATCTTACTTTTCCAAGATTAGAAGGCTGTTTTTGAAGCATATACTTAGGATAACAATAAAGCAAAGTGCAATCTATTGAAATCCTTCTCACACCTTTGAGTTCAATGTGACTTTTAGAATGGAAATAAGTTTTTTGAGGGAGATACACTACTACAGTGGTACATGTCAATGAAAATCTAGCTCAGAGACAAAACTGTTACAATTTTCATAATTGTATGTAAAAATTTGTACATCAAGTTGACTATAAGGGCAAGTCTGTACAAGATCTGACTCAGTCTACTCCAGCTGGAGGGTCAGCTGTTTTCTTCCTAAAGCTACACCACCTTCTTCCTTTTGTGTGTTTTGGTCTGTAATATCTCTGTTACTGGCAAAGATGTTCAAATCTTCACACATGGACCATAGGAGAGAAAAATGGGAAAAGAAACTAAAGCTAATTGCAACTTATGGAGTGGCTCAAAACAAAACTGTCTTTGTACTGTCTTTTTAACAAAGTTGTTACTGTAAAAGAACAGTGAAGACTATTTCCATCCTCTAGTCCTTCCTTAATTTTCCAATAGTCCATTGTCCCAGTGCAGGATAAGTATCTGAATTGCTGATATTCTGAGGATATTCCACGTAGATTGCAAAGGAATGCTTCTGACTGTGGAACAGTTTAATAGCGCTGTTTTATCTATACCAGGTAAAAACCTCTCCATGTTCTAGACAGAGAAATAGAAAGGCCTTTTTCTGCTTTGCCAAGATGGAGTTTGGTTTTCTTATCTTCCTCTAAGAGACAGCTGCACATTTAGTACTGCAGAGAAAGCAGAGTTCAGTGCCTTGCCTTGAGGCAGACTCTCTGGAGTTTTACATGCTGCACAAGCTGTTCCCTATTGTCCTGTGGCACTATTTTGGCACACACTCATCTGAGACTCCCAGATTCACATGAACCATTTTAACAAGCAGCCCTGTTTTTCCAAGTGCTTCCTAGTGAACTCAAGCATCCAACTCAGCACTGAATCTCCAGAAAAAAAATAAATTAAATAATGACCTCCCACAACAAACCAAAAACCAAACAAAACCAAAAAAACCCCCAACCAAAACCGCAAACCACCAAAACAGTAAAATTGTAGTTTAATTTAGAAGAAAATGTAAGTAGAAGAAAATGTAAATGGAATGAAAAATCAGTACATGCTTTTCAGGGTTATCCTGAAAGCTTGTATGTATTACATGCTGCAGCTTTGCACTCCTGGAATCCTATGAAACACAGTGTTGCACCCTTAGATCTAGGCTTGCAGGCTTGCAGCCTCATTTTAACCGAACTATTGGTTATGCTTCTCTGATCATTTGGATTACTGCCATTGCCACATTTAGCTAGGTCTCTGCATTCACCTTGTGCCAGCCCTTTCCTGCAGTATAGTAAGACTCAGGACTTTTTGTCTCCTGAGATATGCTGGAAAAGTCCTGAAGAGAAGGGGAGTGGTTATGTTGCTTCAGGTCGTGCATGTGACTAGTGGTGGTGTGCAAGCAAATTCTCTCCATGGCCATGTGCCTTTTAGTTGATGATTCCAAATGCAAGGCTCCATCATTCCTCTAGAAAATGAAATTCAGCACTAATCCCACAGCCTCACCCAGGGCAGAGCACCCAGTGTAGCAGGGATTAGAGCAGTTCTTCCAAGCAGTGCTGATCCCACATTCAGCCCTGTATCCCAGGCCCTCTGATTATCTAAATGGGCTACTGTCTGTCCCAGTAGGGGATACTATCTGGTCATACTCTTTGCTGATTATGTCCTTGGGAGCTAGCTCAATTCAGACAGACCATTGTTTCTACTGTCTCTGATTTTCTTCTGCAACACTAAATATAACATCTTCTCAAAACATTTGCATTCCTCTTTTGTGGTCAGTAAAGCCCCTCATACATCAGTGCCTTTTATTAGGGGAAAAATTTATAAATTTCACCCTCCCAGGTGTTTTCCAGCACAGGTTCACAGCTTCAGTAGTGTCAGAAATCATTGTAGCCAGGGAAAGAAAGTGCTTTTATTCAGCAAATCACTAAAGCCACCTTCTGCCTGGGAACAGCATGAACTAGTCTCTTAAATACAGTTCTAAATCCCTTGATCCGCTGGGATTTACAGAAAGAAAGAGGTGAAGCCAGGCAATGACCAGGGAGCAGAGGAAGTGGCCTCAACTGCTCTGAATAAAAGCACTAGGAAGAGAGTGGTCAAAGGAGGTGATGGCTAAAGGAACTTGCTTTCTGAGGTGAGGCCTGATCAGTAAGATTTCTATATATATGCTGTGGAGGATGGATACATGTAAAAATATTTCCCTGGTTGGGAAGTTAATGTAGAAATCTGATTGGTTTTGGTTAGTTTATTTTTGGCGCCTGCATGACTCAATGACAGATGTCTAACACTTCTGATTCAATTTCCTCTTCCATGTGCAGCCTATTGTGTCCATCTCCCATCAATGTAAGAGCAGCCAGGACCAGACCTGTGTTTATGCCTGTCCCCAGAGCTGGGTGATTATTTCTACACCTTATATAATCAAATTCCAAAAGTTATGAGTTAAGTAACCCAGCAGTGTTGGAAATATGGCTCTGAGGGATTTTTATATCAGATTATGATTTACCTTCCTATTCCAGAATGTGGAAACTCATGCTGTTTTCATGAGCTGCCTATCTTGTAAAGGTACTTTTGCTATTCTCATGAGGACAAGCTTCCATTGTCTTACTCTGTGGCAGCTTCATTGCTCATTTATAAATAGGAACAGATGTTTCACTTTCATACCAATGAAGAACAGGTGTGGAGAATAAAATTATTTCCTCCTGATTTAGTATCATTTCTCTTTCTTCGCACTAGCTTCACTGTGAAGATAATCCACTCCACTGTTGGCCAGTCACTCAGACTGGAGTGGAAAAGCCAGGCTGTGCTCCCTCCCACCCATGCTACCCTGAGGACAACTGTATTTAACTCTCCTGCTCTCTTCTCCTGCCCAGAAGTATGGAACAGATGGGTTTGCTGCTGTATGCAGGTGGCAGTGAGGGAACTCTAATCAATGTGTCTGGTTACACAAATAGTGTCAAGGTACTATCCTGTTTTAGACTTGGGCTGATAGATTCGCAGTATTTTGGGTATAGGTAGCCACAGCTGCTGACTCTGAGTGCAGCACATTGCTTGAATGGAAACTCTATGCATTTTCAGGGGGATTTCTGTACTATACTATTGCAATTAGTCTCCCAGTCAAACAGGTTAATAGTTTACTCAGGATTCAGCACTACATTTTGAAATGCTAGAAATGGTTTTATCATATTACATCTAGTTGGACTTTATTCTTTCATCAGGAGTGGCTTTAATGGTTGTCAAATTGCACAGAAAGAGTATTAGTGTTCTCATGTATGGAAAAGGGAGTTAGCATAAAAAATAGACTGATATCAATGTTTATTGCCACAGAAAGATTTTGAAAAGTGACCTTCAGCTAAATAACCTCAAAGTTGTAGGAACGAGGCCCCAAGTTCCAAATGTTGTTTTGTTTGGGAGATTGCCCAGCACGTGCCTGATAACTTCTGTGCTTTAGGTACATCCTTCAGTGTTTTTTTCCCTTAAAAAAAAACCCCAACACGCTAAAAGGACAGGCTCTTAATGCATCTATGTGACCTCTCCCGTGACTCATGTGTTCTCATATGAACATCAGAATGATAAAGTTTCCCTGCCATCCCATTCTCAATTTAGGTGTTAAATGGTGCTAATACTTAGGGTGCAGTCAGTCATTCTGGTTCCCAAATGTACTTTTGTATTAATTGATCTATGGTACTTCTTTTTACTTAGACGTTTTCAGACTCCAACATTTCATTACTACTTAACTTGAACTGTGCCACTGCTTGTGCCTGATATCTGTAAGTTACTTCTCTATAATGAAAAGGACCCTAGTCTATTATTCTCAAAAACCTGATGTACGTAGGGATGACTATATATAGGTACCCAAAGTTTAGCTCTTCAGAGCCTCAGTACTTATTCTGGTGCTATCTAAGAGAAGTCCTGCTCTGTCTAGCCTAGGACTGTGATGTTGCAGTTCCCACTTTGCTGACTCTGCTCATTGTTCTTACTGTGGTGAGATGTACACTTACTCTTACTCCGTTGCTTTCTTATGTCATCTGAGGCTGATTTCCTCAATTCTATTTTGCCATGACTGCCTTTATTCAATCTCTGAGTCCTGGCCAACAATATTCCTGTACAGTACTTACTGTCAAAGTCTTAATTTTGTCTTATTTTGTATTTTCCAGTGGGCAGTGTTAATGCTTCTTGCATGACCTTTCAGGAGGGGGCACTTGCAAAAGCAAGTTGTTTAGTGGAGATGCTTAGAAGCATTTGTCCATGCCCAGGGCTGAAGTATTGTCTTTAGCGGCAGTTTCTGACTGGTGGGCTGTACAATGATTAAACTCTCATTCATTAGGGAGCAGTTAATAGGAAGAGCCTGCAGACTTTTTTTATCTGACAACACAGCAGGTAGTACAGCTTGCCCGGACATGAAATGCCTGGTTCCAAGCTGGCAAAGCATGCTGTTCCTCTGGGTTAGCAAATCAGGAACAGCGTAAAAGATTAATATGCTACTAGGAGAAGAAGGACGCCAAATCAAGAAGGAGTCATGTTCAAACTGACCACCTAATATACTATACTGAACAAGAGTATAGCCTGAGCAATGAGCAGAAGGAAAAAGTGCCATGAACAATGGTAATGTGCATTTTATAGAAGTGACATGTCTTGCACTACTTTAAAGAAATAATGAAATTACTTGAAAAGCCATTTTTTTCTGAAGTCATGCTAATGCTGGTTAGATCAGTGCTTATTTTTCATATTCTTGAAGTTTTCAGTGCAAAAAGAATCAGTTTGCCATAAGTTTATTGACAGTTATTAGAAAAAAATGCACAATTCAGGAGAGGTGGATACTGTAACCTCTCAACAAAAATTAAATCCAGTGCTCCCATAAGATATTCTCCTGTTATTACTATGCCTGGGTACAAGACAGATGTTACAAGGCTTCAGTTTCCATGACCAGAAAGTTACTGGATTATTATTTAACCTCATCTCAATATCCTTCACTGGATAACTCTCTATCAAAAAGAAGGATATAAGAGCTTTATTATAAACAGAGGAGTCAACATCCTTTGAGCCATCTGTAAAATTGGTGCAGCGATGTGACTTTTGAACTTTTGTCTTTCCATAGTATGTGTGTGGCAGCATCGTGAGATATCACACCATTATTGGCATCTTACAGCTCAGAATATGAAAGTTTGTGCTGAGCTTAGGTATTTTAATGAAAGATACTTAAAAGCAAGCCAATGAGAGCTCCAAATTCTTAAGAAGACAAAGCAATAACATGTTATATTGTACAATAAAACAGAGCATAGCTTTGGAGTTTTGACTACACGTTAAGTATTCCTGGAAACATTTCTTCATCATGGAAGCATCTTAGATTTCAGATTGAAATCTTGATCCTTACTCCATCTTTAATGGAAAGTTTGCAAAACTTTGCATGGCCGCAGAACAGATATTTAGCACACTTCAGGGCGAGCAGTTTTTCCTCAAACCTTAATTATTTCTTTTGCTACAGTTTTGGACTTCAGAGTAGGCTGGTTTTGATGTCAAGGAAGAAGCTGTCATTCCACAAAGGGAAAGTCATTGACTTCCTGGTTGTAGGACCAAAAACTTATCATTCCTTGAGGAAAGTCCCCACCCTTACAAGGGAGATTTCTGAGAGAGCACCAGGATACCACCTGGGTGCTAACAGTGGTGAGGCAGGGCTAGAGTCTAGCTGGGAAATCAGTCCAGAGTTTAGGAGTCCTTGGCCAGGCACTGGCTGGGACAAAACTTTGCAACATCTGGCAATGCAGGTGAGATTCAACATTTCTAACATTGCTAAGAGATCTTGAATGAGGACTGTATTTGAGGAGCAATAAAAAGAGAAGCTTTGCCAAAATGCTGATTTCTATGATCAGCAGGAATGACTTCAAAACAAGGAAGGTAAAAAAGAAGTTGCAAATAGAAATGTGCTTAGCAAGAGATTCCCTTAAGAAACTCCATGTACCTTTAGCCTGGCAGCACCTGCCAAGATCTAAATTACAGATGAGACATGCACCAAAGATAAGAAAAAGCAAGGATAGTAAAAGACATGATATGCAAATTACTTAGATAACTGTTTGAAAAATATATGATAGTTATAGTGTGGTTATTGCATACATGGAACAGCATAGCAAAGGGATTCAACTCCTTACTGATACCGTGACTTGGGAACCAGCACTCCTGCTGTAGGAATAATTTGTGGTGGGTTGGACACCACTGCATAGGGACACTCAAGCCAGTTCTGAATAATGTAATGGTCAGAGTCACCTACCTAATGTGCCATATTAGTTAACCATTGCTGTATATTATAATAATAATAATTATTATTATTATTATTTAGGCTGAATTCATTAAAACATTAATATGTTTCAAATTAACTACTTGATTATGGCATAAAAATGCAGCCAGGATAGATGTGTCAGAATGAGAATAGGAATTCCAGATTCCTTCTTTGTAGCCTTGTGATCTTTGTAGCTCTAGAAATCACCATGAAGTGTGCTTTGGCTTTGATTCTGTAGGAAAGTAGAAAGAGTTGGATACAGCAGGTGAGAAACTGACTTCCCAGCTTTGGTACCCAACTCTGCTTTTCCTATCAGTGAAGCTGAAAGAGTGTGTGAATTCACAGCACTGTTACTGTTGGGCTGCAGAAGTGGCTGGATTGGCACACAGGAGTAGCTTCTCATCAGGGAGCCTTGGAAGTTGCAAGGATGTTGAAAGCATGTGGAAGACATAGCTACTGCAGAGCTTCTGTGAGTACATAACTAGAGACATCTGTTCTGGGGAGGAAAACACTTTTTAATCTCTAGGATGTGTGAAGACCTCAGGGCCACAGGAAGAAAAGCTGCACAGGTGCAGTAGGACCTGTTGAATTCTACAAGGGGGGTGCCTTTGGGGAAACTACACTGCACACACTGTATTAAAAACGGGACCTTGAGAGGAGGGAATTGTTCAGGACTTGGTATGTGCAGGAAGAAAGGACTACATGGATCATTTCTTTCAAAGGAGATCCCTGGGGGCTGTGATTCTGACACCCAAATGCAGTAGCTGAGGGAAGAGGAGGAGAACAGACCCTGCATGATCCTGAGGGTACTTATTTGACCTCTGCTGCCTGCCTAAGAGTTGAATTGGGTGCTTCACTGAAAATCTGAGCAGCAGCAGATGAGTGCTGAGTTTGTTTGTGTAGCTAAGAAGATGTTGAGGAGACTCTGCTGGTGCAGGTCACTATCCAAATTGGAGGATGATCTCTAAACAGAGGTGATTGCCACAGAGGTATGAGGCTTCTTGCTTCTTGCCAACAAAACTGAGCTGCTGATTATTTAGTATGGCTCTGGAGGAGCACTGAATGTGCTCCTTTGGAAAAGGTGAAACAGGGACTCCCTCAAGAGATCACAATAACCCATTGCCCTTGTCTCTATGTTGTGTTCCTCTTGAACACTACTCTCTCTCATACACTAGACCAGCTGAGGGAAATGTTAACCCTGAATCCAACTGGGTAGCAAGAAAATCTGGAGGCAGAGCCTTGAATTTGTACAGTTCTTGCCATACTGAGGCTTATTGTTAGGTTCTTTAGACACTTACAGCACAATAAATACAGAGATATTTGCAGATGCAGAAGGATATTTTCTGTATGGTAGGAGATAAGATATATACTCAGAGCATCAAGTAAATTTTTCTGTACTGTCTAAACCAAGATGTATTCTAGGCTGAAAGGATGCAGTGATGTTTGATTCAGTCAGAGTATGTCCTTATTTCTTAGATATCCTTGTATTTCTTAGATATCCTTGTGTTAAAGATCATTATTATCAGTAATACAGATCAGTTTTACATGATTTAAATGCAGTTATAAAAACTTTAATGGAAGTGCAGGAAGTTCATCTCAGGAATAGCCTGTACTATTGTAATACTACGAAATAAAGAGGGAATGGTGAGATCAGATCAGAAATTAGAGCTTTCATCTATAGTGTAATTTGCTGCTGACATCAGCTGGCATGGAGGTAATCATTAACAGGATGAATGCAGTAAAGATTGTATGATTTACATGATATTTTATTGCTCCTCCTCTAGTGTGACAACCTTTGACCAACTTCTCGTGGTGAAGACCAATTTAGATAAAAGAGGAGGATTGCAGAAACTTTCTGAGGCAAGGGTCTATTTCTTTGTCAATCTACTTTCTTCTTTCCAATCTCTCATTTTGCTGTCTAAGAGCTTGCACAAGTTTCATTCACATTACTCATTTTATAGCCACTTTCTTGATGGTCATGGCCTGGTGTAGAGGCCAGCCTTCTTATCATCAACCATGGGTTAATCTAAAAACCTGGAATCCTGATCACAGTGGTATGAAAGGGTCAGAAAAGGAATAACAGGTGTATTTTTGCTTGTGTTTCCACAGACCTCAGTGAAAATGATTGTCCTTATCTTCAGAGGGGTTATTAGCACCTCCTAGACTTCCATTTCTTTAGCAGGTATTCCAGACGGACTCATAGTGGGATCTCCCTGAAACAGGCAGCACTGTGACCTTGTTAGGAAAGATCCAGGTCCTTTCAACATTGAAGAGGAGCCAACAACTGATGGTTCATTGTCAAGAAGCTACTTTTTAAAATTGTCTGAATGCCGGAATCCTTTGTTCTGCCAAGGGTCTCTAGTTACAAAGGACTGAGCAGAGTTCTTGTGTATCTCCAGATATTGCCAGTTGGAGACACTGGGTTTCCCAAAAGTGCAGAGGCAGAAATGGTTAATGCTGTGTCCAGTATCAGTCTAGACCTGGTGTTGGTGTAAGATACAAACTTCTGAAAGAGCGAGTAGAAAAGCCTACTGTTACAATAGCAAAAATGTTACAATTATAATACTGGACTGAGTGGATTTTATCATCCTCTGTAGTGAAAATTCATCTATGGAATTCCCTTGAGGATAGTAATTGCTGCTAATCTGCAGACATGCAAATGAGGTGAGAATTTTCCCAAGAACTCTGAAAGGCCCAGTAAAAGAAAAATGCTTTTATCACGGATAATGCCTCTTCCTTCACATTACGACAGAGAACATGTCCTAAAGCAACCTCTATTGCATACAGTGGTCTGGACATAGTGGCATATTCTGGCAGTCTACATGGCAGTGCATACTTAGCTGTTGGATCTCATGTAGTGAGAGGACTACACAGACATACTCCCTAGAGGCAGATTGAACAAGAATGATTTGTGATGATTATTGCGACCACAAGTATGAAGGATGGACTGAGCGTTCCTTACTGTTCATGCAGAATAGAGCTGTCATAGACATTTGTTAGTTAGTACACTTTGAATATTATTTATCTTGCTATAATAACAAATATTCCCACATGAATATTTTAAGAAACTATTTTCCTTTGGAATTGTATGACATTTGCATAATTATCACTGAAATTTGTGGCAGATTCAAACTGTCAAGCCTATTTACATTGCAGTGGAAAAGTATTTACTGATCCATACAAATGTTGCATTTGCATATGTAACAGAAAATGCATACCCCTTCAGTTTGTTAATGAGAAGAATCTTACATCTGGTTAAAATTTTGTCAAAGGCAGAACCAGAATTTTCCATATCCCATTAATGTATGGGAACACTTTTTCTCCCTTGGAATTCCTGTTAACTCTGAGAACATGTTGTTGAGAAAATTGAGTGGTGCCAGAATTTATATGAAGTATTAAACCCCAGGCTTCCGAGCCGTTGACTTATAATAGTCATGGTCTTATTTGGCTGGCCAAGTAACAAGTACAGCATTAATACAGGATTTAGAGCTAGAGGCACAAAATAAATGGGACATTGTCCTGTTCTTTAAGGAGCTAAACATTTGGGGCCTCAAAAATAGTGTCTTAGAGAGGAGGTGCTGGGTACCTGGCTGGATTTAGTACTGGAATACTCAGCTCTCCATTGCAGTTGTTAAACTCGTGACTGATAAATGAGATGCAGAGCAGCTCAGGTCCTGTCAGGCATATTAGCTGAGCCTCAACAGAGATCAAACGAAGTAGTATTGGTGCAAAGCTGGCTTTGAGGCACCATAATCTCAAACCTGGAGGAGCATGGTGGAGCTGTACCCAAAGGGCTCTTCTGAAGTCTGAAAACATCGAGAGATTTTGTATGTCTAGGTTGGAGCTGGGCATACCAGCTGTCATCTGGTTTGGTGCAAAGAGATTAAGACTTTGGCTTATGCTCTTGTGCTAACTGCATAGGAGAAGAAATCAGAGGATTTGGTTAGTCCAAAGAGAGAAGCAATGGAGCACTGTCTGCAAATGAGTCTTCTGGTCCTGCTGGATGCAGAAAGAAAATGGTCCAGTCTGTAATTACAAAAAGAAACTGAATTACGAGAATTAACCTGAAGAGATAAACGTTCATATATCAGGGTTCAAGTTGCAACCAACGTAGGTCGGGCTTAGAAAAGACTAAGATTTTTTTGAGATATGTTGGGTTCTCTTTGTCTTTGGAAACTTCCAGATGTACTTGAATTCCACACTCACCCCTTAAACTAGGAAGGCTACAGGTTTCCTTGTCATACAAGTGAACTTGACATTCCTGTTATCAGGAACTGGTGTGCTAAGTAATGCATCAACATCTCGTGACTTGGAATAAAACCAGCACCGCTTCCTTCTGAACTGATAGCCCTGCGTTGTCCCAGACTTCATGCTCTCTCTGCTGGTTGCCTTTAAACACTTATATGACACCTTTAACTGGATAGGTCAAAGATAGTTATAAAAATGCCTTGCTAAATTAATAAAAAAGATGTGATGTAATCAGAAATACTTCTTTGGTATTGAACTCCTTCAGAAAACATTCTAGTTTAGGAGTTTTATTTTGTATCGGTCTCTATGCTGAACTGAGATGATTGATCGTTTCATCTTAGCTTTCTTAACATTTAAAACTACACCTTAAGTATTTTCCTTAGTGGTCTTCAAAGTAAAAATTAACTCAAAATGTCCAAGAAGTAGATAACTAAACTGTGGAAAATGTTTTTGTAATAAATACATAGAAGGGTGAAGCTACTTCTTGGCCCCAAACACGTAAGTTCCTTCCTTTCATTACTCTTATTTTTTAATAAATGCAGTTACATCATTCTAGCCATTCTAGCCAAGTCCAAGTGACACATTAGTTCTTTCCTATACAAGAGTATATTACATTTGTCTCAAACAGTTCTTTCTGTTACCTGTGAAAAATCCTGAAATTTTATTCTTTCTCTCTTGGCTAGTTGGGCTTTTAAATGCTCTTGTCATTTGCACACTACACCACTATATTTTTATCTTTAAATGGTGCCTATGAGATTGCATATCACTCATAAAAATTAGAATCATAGAGTCTGGGTCATAAGGGATGTTAAAGATCAGCTAGTTCCAAGCCCCCTACTGTGGGCAGGTAACATTTCACTAGAACCCGGTTACTCAGAGTCCCAAGCTCCAGCCTTTTCCTGAAATGGAGGAATCCTGGGTCCAAGTTTTCAACTCTTTCATGTCCCAGACAAGCATCTTGGGCAGCTGGGACAGATCAGTGTTTCTGCAGATGTCCAAAGGAGGCTGTGTGACTGCTGTGACTTGAACACGAATGAAGAAATATCAATATTTCTGGGAGTTCAGGTTATTTTTACAGCAGTGTGTCTCAGGCCTTTAGAAAAGGCTTTAGCCAAAATTTGTCTAATGAATAAATTACTTTGTGCAGAGCACATTTACTTCAGATTCTTTAGTCAGTAGCAGGATCTCCCCTCATGACACAAAATCCTGTGAAACTTAAACTCACAAAAAGAACCTCTGGCTTCTCTGGCCCTCAGGGTGTTGGGCCACTGAAGCAGAATTATAACATGCATAATGCAGCATGCCAAGCTACAGATGAAGAATGAATGGCATGAAAGGAGCAGAAAGTGTGAGGATGAGCTCTGCATGGTGGGTCCTGACGTGTCTGTGAGGGTTAACAATGGACTCTTTGTGGGGGTGCACAACTGAGAGTGTGACCTGAGCATGTATGGAATGGGACAGGGCACAGCCTTAGGTGCCTGCAGTACACTTTTCAAGAAGGTGGGGTAACTGCTGTCCAAAACCAGAAGGAATCTTCCTCTGATTCAGTTGTGCTTTTATTTGTATTAGGAACCAAAGGACCTGACAGAAGAATTCCAGATGTTTAGAGCTTTTCTAATTATCTTAACATTTCCTCAATAGCTTTTTATTATGGGGGTCAAAATCCTTAATTTATTTGTTTTTTACTTGGAAAGATTTTGTTTTGGTTCATTTCTAGGGTCAGTATTGAAGCCACCAAATACGTAGACCCTAAACGAGAAGATACAGGAAAAAGCTAATTCATTAGATGAAGAAAGTGGAAAGCTATTTCATCAAATGTAGGTTCTAGAGAATTAAATGGTTCAGCCATGCTCTGAGAAAGCAAATTTATAGTCAGGTTACAGACCAAGGTTTGGTTTAATTGACTGTTGTGGTTTTCCCACACCCTTTGGTCACCAAAATCAGACACGGTGCTCTGATGCCTGTGACATCAAACCAGACGTGGTCTGAGATATCTGAGAGCAGCTGAAGCTCAGGAATGGAGCTTTGTGGCATGCTTATGTCGCCTGTGCCCCTCTTAACCAGAGAGTTACATTTAGCACTTCAAGAGAAATGATGAGGATGTGGCTTATCTCCCCTTAATTGCCTGAGTGACAGGTATCTGTACCTTGAGGAGCTGACTGACCTGGAAGTAGCAGTGAGGTTAACTTGAAAATATACAGATTTTTAAACTCAAATATCCTTTTCCTCTACTCATGCAAGACTTTAAAAAAAATAATTTAATACATTTATTCAAATTAGACATCAAGTTTGTATTTGTTCTGGAAAGTCTAAAGGTAGAAAATGATGAAGTGCCCAAATATAGAATATTAATACACTGTTAATTTTCCTAGGATGCTGCTGTACTTATTCTAATATAGATTTGGCAAAATTTGACATTTAAATAATGTATTACAGTCATAATAAAGAAACAAAATAAATCTAGAGATACACAATGCTTTGAATCCCCAAGTTAATGTCATATGCATGTACTTGTTGCACATTTAATTTTTATATAACTTCAGACCTTTTCAGCAGAATTTTGACTCATGTTATAAATTAGAAAATTTCTACCAAAATTTGTCGTGGAGGATCCTATACAAATATATAGGATATGTATATTTGCAACTGCTTTAAATGCTTAAAACTTTATAAATGCTTAAAACAAAATACTGAATTACAAATATTGCAAAAATGTAAAGATCTGAAAATAGTAAATAATGAATTTGAGCTTAGGTTCTATGATTATTACCTATCAATGAGTGAAATGTTTATATTCTACTACTAAAATAGAGCAATTAAATTTTACATCAAGTAGTATGTTCCATTAATTCCACAGCATTTTACTTACTTCCACTTAATTTAGTGAATACCATTATTTAATCTTCCCTTCTCAGGGAAGCTTCTCATCTATTCATAATACTTCATGGAAACAGTTCAATAAACTGACCTTGCACCTAAAAAGCAAAACCAAGAAGGTTCAGTCACCTTTTCAACAAGATCAAAAAATTCTCTCTCCCACTTGTCTGAACAGATCAGAGTTCAGCAGTGTATGAGCCAGAGCACAAACCCTATGTTGTCTTTTCTCACTGAAGTGTTCCATCATCCTAGTGACTGGAAAGTACCTGGTATTTTCATAATCTCTCACTTCTTACTGCTTTTAATTTTATATCAGCCCAAGTTGTGGCTAGGAAGTTATTGTGATGATATCATGCAGGCACAATAGGGATGTGTCAGAATATGATATTTAGGGTACAATTCCAGTGCCCTTGACAAATCATTAATTTTAAATGTCAGCAGGAATGTGTCTCTGCTGTGAGATGAGGGCCACCTCTTACATATGTATTGAACTCATTTTTCTCCACTCCTTGCCTTCTCCAAGCTCAACAGAAAGTCTGTGAATCCCCTTCCCTTCGAATATAAATTGAGATGTAGACCCAGAGGCCAACATTCCTGTATTTCATTTTTCAAAACTTGCAGAGCACAGGGGAGGTGCTGCTCAAATGCAGACAGCAGCTTTAAAGTGCCACCTGAGGCAGAATTCTGCTGGACCTCAGCCTGGGGAGTGTGCCAAGTGGAACACACTGAACTAGTGTTGCCCTGACTGTGCCACCTTCCAGCCCTTCTGCCTGCTTCCGAGACTCCATGGTGTGCAGGGAATGGCAGGTCTGCCCTCCTTCACCTCCTGGCTATTGGTTCTCCCTTGATTCCTCTGTATGTGGCGCCTGGAGCATTCCACAGCCTGAACTGCTTTTTTTTTCTCTCCAGGTAAGGAGTCAAGCCCTTGGCCTGAGTAGCCTCACAGACATCTTTTTTGATAGAAAAGTAGCTCATGGCCACAGAAACCTAGGTGATCAAATCTACACTTCTCCCTCAGCAAAGGGGAAGAACAGGACACAACTCCTGGCCAGCAGAGCCACCCCACAGGAAATGCTGCTGTCAGTGCAGTGTAGACCTCTCCCAGGGCAGCACGGACTGGCATCAAGAGCCAGAGAAACCCTGAGGAGTGATTAAGGTGGTTTAAAAGTACACGTGCCTTTCCCCAAGCCCTGGAGTCACCCTGGTACAGTCCCAAGCTGACCACATGCTGTGTTGTGGGTTATTTCTGTCATCCAAGAGTGTTTACTCGACCTGCTGATGTCTCTGTATGCTGACATCCGTGTTGGGAAAACCAGGACAGCCTGCTGTGCAACCTCAGTTACTCTCAGACATAGCCCTGCTGCTAAGAACTTCCTCCTTGGTGACAAAGATAACTTTGTTCAAACTTGCTCTCTCTCCAGGATGTCGAATAAATTCTTCCAGAGCGCCTCTACCAAATCTCTCACTGAAGCCCTGTATTACACGGCTATGGATTTGTGTGCTTCTATCCTTGCCTTATGTAGCTGTCATGGACTCTCTTTGACCTGCAAGTGGCAGTATGTGGCTTAAAATGCTTCCTTCTTCTATGGCTCTTTATCATCCAGCTCGATGACTTTCAGAGGGAAGGATAGTTGGAGGGCTGACTGAATTCCCCTGACTAGGAGCTTACTTAAACAGTCTGCTTGTCTGAATGGTGTCACACTGCTTCCTATTATTCCTAATACTGCTCAAGCATAGGAAAACATTTTGAATTTCTTCTTTTTCTCAAGCTTTTAGAGCTGCTTTTTACAGTAGTCAGAAGATTTATTTCCCTGTGTGTTTTGAAAGCTTTCGTTTCCTATGTGAATTTTAGAATAGCGCTGTGTGGCTCATTTCTACATAATGTTTGGGTGTCATCATCAATATATGTAGAGAAATAAGTATGTTCAGTCAACAAAAGACACTTGTACACATGATTTCCTTTGCAAAGCTGGTGTTAAAATTCTCAGCAGGGATAAATTCTGCTAAAGGTTTCCTGAGTTTTATACCAATAAACTGGTTCAAGCTTACCTATCAAGAACAGAAAAATAGACACCTCTGTTTTCTTTTGAGAGAAACCAGCCTGATTTTTTTATTTTTAGTTGTCACCCAAACTTGAAAATAACTTGAGTGACACCTGGCAAACCTCTGTTGTACAGATGGAGCAAGAAAGCAGAGTTTATACATACTGGGTTTTGTTCTGCAAATCAATCCATGAGTCAGCCCTCCTGAGGACTGAATGATAATCATAAATGATGCTCTTCTCTCTGCTCCCCATCCTCCCTCTGCTTTATGTGTAAAGGTGCTATGCTTCTGCTTTGTCAGCTGCAAGTCTGGTGCTTTTTCACAGGCTTTAAAAATAAATCTTAAAAGAAACTATTCTGTTCCGTTTGGCTATAAAGGACACTGAAAGTTTCATATATAGCATATCATGCATAAAAATAATCGCTGGAACTGCAATGTACAAGTACTTATTGTTCCTTAGCAAAATCAAGAAATGTCACAAGTAAAAAATATTACTCTGGAAAAAAAAGTCCTTGCTTTAAGAAGTAGAGAAAAACAGCTATATCAGGGAATAGCTGATATAGAGCACAGAGAGAGTTTTGTTTATAAGTCAGCCTTTTTACAGTACTCAACAGAATCCCTTTAGTACCTCATAAATATAAATTAATTTATGCTCATAACTCTTCTATGAAGCATGGAAATATTCTTTTCTTCAGTTTAGAAAAGGGAAAATGGGCCAAGGAACGATCAAATGAATAGCCCAATATCATAGGGATCACCTGTAGTAGAGCAGAATACAAATGCAAATGCAAGTTTCCAGAGTCCAGGCCACATTTTAACCATTGAAGAAGCTTTCCTTAGAGAAAATTTTTGGTATCTATCACCAGGAAGAAATGTCAGCCTCAGTTTCAGGAAAATAAAAATATGGGGACATAGATGAAGTGTTTTATCTGGAAATCTCTTGAGATTCAGAAGCATTTAGATGCTAGTAAAGTTTCCAAAGACTGACTTTCAATTCAGCTATGTTCACAAGGTTGCAAGATTTTTAAAAAATAAATTAAAATAGTCCATAAACCATAGGAATTATAGATGAAGAGGAGAAATCATGAGCTTAGCTATTTTTTGACTTTTCAAACGTACACAAATATCCTATTTTTTAACACCATGGATTTCCCTCTCCTGTCAGTTTCATAATCCTCAATTTCAGAGATGATGTAAAACACACCCTTCAGTAAGTACACGGATGGTTTCACTCCCCTGCTAGGGCTGCCTACACCCCAGTGTTCTGAACCCAGCAAAACCAGCCCTGAAGTCTGGAGATTTATAGAATTATAAATATTTCTGATTCAATTTTCTCCAGTAATATGAGGAGCTCTCAAGTAAGAGAAGGCCTACATCATGCTAGATAGAAAGCAGCTGATGCGACACAAAGTCATGGATCCTTTTCCTCAGTGCTCTCTGGCTGCAGTTGGAGAGTTGTGGCATTAGGAAAGGTACAGTGAGGCATCAGGGGTGACACTGTGACAACTTCAAAGAGAGTAGAACATCCCAGAACCTTACCTCACTTTATAGATCATGACTGTATTGCATTGCAAATACTGCTAATGTGTTTTGTCTTTAATGACAAGTAACCATCTAGCAACAGGATGCAAAGAGTTTGGAAGGAGTTAGGTGTGCATCCATCTGCATGGCACTATATTAAGGAACACCTATCTCACTATGCCTAAGATGGGAATGGCTTTAAAACAAGAATATTTATTTTCTGGCCAGTGCCCTGAGCTATTCTTCCTCTTTTCCTCCCTTTTCCCAGCACAGTAATGTTTTCAACTCTTGGTCTTTTGCAGTTTCCTACTGACTTGAAAGTTTGGTTTGAGATGCTACATAGGACTTTTGGGGTGGTTACTTTCATCTCAGTGGTTTAATATTGGACATAACAAAGTCTTAGCTTTAAGACTTCTTATGGACCTGGAATATAAGTGCCTATGAATCAGAAGTCTCTAGGTTGATAGTCTCCCCCATATATAGTAATCTCCCCCATATATAATCTCCCTCATATATAGTGGGGAGATTAAGTAGAATGCAAGGCGGAAGGGAACACATATATCTATGTAAAAGCAGCCAGTGATGCATGTGATGGGAGCAACAAGGGAGAATATTATACCAGAAGACTTGCATTGTCACTGTAACAAAATGCTTCCTGCTATGCATTGCATTGTGGTGGCTGTCCCTCACTGAGTGCTGCAGGAATTTGTCTGACTGACCAGTCACAGGGGTCCCCAGTAATCTCTGCAACTACATCCAACTGCATTGCTCTGCTGATCTCTCTGCTCTGCCATTTCAACTGAAACAAGTCTCAATACCGAAATGTTCCTTGCTCTGAACTCTTCTCCCAGGCGTGTGTATGGTGTCACATTGCATAACACGCTGTCCAACAGTCCAAGCATAAATACATTTGCCTTGTGTTAGCAGGAGTGATGGCAGCCTACAGGTATTTCTCATGTGTGTCTGTGTGTGGCGAGAGAGACTAATAGATTAGGAAGTCTGTTCAAAAAAAGCTGCTTGTTCTTTCACAACAGCTCAGTACAAAGCCACTCAATGTCTGTTTGTTTTGCTTGTTTCTGCACCTACCTCTGCAAAATGCTGTTATCTGACAGTCTAGGAGGCAGGAAGGAGACTTTTAAAGTATTTTATTCCTCTGAAACCTGACAAGTCAGACTCCTGCTTGAAGATGAAGTTGTGCTCAGCACTCAAGCGGAAACTCTTTTGGAGGCCAGAGGTCATGTGGCTGATTTCTTGCAGCACCAACTGCTCAAATCTTAAAATAATTAAGTAAGAAGCAGTAGATTTAATCCTACTGTGGTTTGGTTTTTTTCCTCTGACCATCTGTGAACAGAAGTGTTTCTTCCCTCAGTGCTGAAACAAGGGAAGATTTACCAGAAGGAGAGACTGCAAGAGAAATGACAAGGGCTTGGGGCCTGCTGGGATGCTCATCACTTCTGGAGATGCAAAGAAACACAAGCAGTACCTGTTAGCTCTCTCTCTTTCAAAAAAGAAGCACCCTCTTTTGCCTCTTTTCTGAAGGGGAATAAGAAAAGACCCACAATGTTTTGCATCTGTGGGGAAGTTGGGAGGATAAGAAAAGACATTTTGTCTTAAAGAAGGATGATCACAGGCACATTGAACTGTCAGATCTAACATTTCAGAGTGTGAGGAGCCTGGAAGAATAAACCTGCAAGGAGTCCTAAGGACATTTTAAAAAGCAAGCACAAAGTGGAAATAAAAAAATAAAAACTAGGTGAATATTAAGGGGGAATTTTGTCAAATAATAGGCAGAAATTATATCAAATACTATGGAGCTTAGCTGTAAACTGAATGGTGGAAAGAGGTAATTACTGGAAGACATGCAAATAAGCAAGAAAGAAGAGATTCATGATAAGCCTTGAAAGAAGATTAGGAACAGAAAGTCAGTGTCTCCCACAAATATTTTTGGAAGCTTTTTTTCCTTAATTCAGTTCCATATGCTAAGACCTGATCCCCTCTCTAGAACTGATGGGTTTTGCCTTTTTATCAAGCATTTTTTCACAGCTGTGCTAACAAGTTTTTGAGCAGGGATGTGGTGCTGTGTTTAAGATGGAAAGTAGAAAAGCCTGCTTTAAGACTTTTAAGCTTCCTGAAACTCCTGCTTTTTGAAAAGCCATTTGTTCCCAGATACAATCTATTGAAGAATAAACTAAGGCCAACTGCTTGCTGCTCCTCACTGTTTTTATAGTCAGGAGTCATGTATGGGCCTATTTGCTGAGAAGTGTTAACTATTGCTCAGGCTCCTTTTTGACAAAAATAGGATTTCTTACAGTTTTTGCATTAGCACTTCTATACCAAAAGTATAAATAAAAAACAAGTTGTAATAAATGAACTCTATATGTTTTAAAGCAATAATCTTAGCCTCTGCTTTAAAGCAGCTCTGCGAACCTGTTATGGCAAAGCAAACTTCTCCACATTGGTGCCTCTCCACCACAGGTAATATTCTTTAATAAGGTCTTCAGCAATTTGTTCACAGTGCATTTGCCAAAGAGAATTTGCAGTTCATATCCACTGCTGCTCAGAGAACTTTTAGGGCATGAGGTGTACAGGGGTGATAAGCAGCATTAGCTGTCATCAGCAAAGCGACTGCAAGAAACCCGAGCCTTGGGCTTTATTGCAGCTCTAGATGAGGGTGTTTGTGTGAGTGATAGGATGGATGCTGCACCACTGCAGCGAGCTCTGCTCCCAGTTAGCAGGTGTTGGAGCTGACAGTGTGTGCCTTGCTCGCTCCCATGCTCAGGGAGCAGGAGCTCTGCCAGCTGCACTATCCTGCCAGCTCCCCAGATCACAGCCTGCAGGGATGGCACAACACAGGAAATTCATTTACAAATGCTTGAATTTCAGCTGCCCACCATAGGAATCAAGAACTTATCTCCAAGATATTTCAGGATCTTTTCTGAACTGGGGACTCAGACAACCTTTAGAAGCATAAGGGAAGCACATTAAATGCAACATTTTACAGTGACCTGCAACTAGGGCTAACATCAGATTTCAAGGAAGTCAAGTTGGTACCTTCTGATCCAGGATTCTAAAATATATGTTTATATAGCAGCATATCTGCTGCTAATTTTGCATGTGCTGATTTTTCTTTGTTTTTCTTTGATTTTTCCCTTATTATGAGCTCACAGCCATTTCTCCTCCACATTGCAAGTGACAACTTCAATGAGCACAGTGGATTCTGTCTGTGCTCCTCAGCAAGCAAAGACTTCTTTCATAGAATCATGAAATATTATAGAATATCCTGAGTTGGAAGAGTCATCAAGTCAGCTCCTGGACCTGTGCAGGACAACCCCAAAAATCATAACCTGTCTGAGAGCATTTCTAAAAGCTTGTTGAACTCTGTCAGCTTCAGTGCTGTGACCACTTCCCTGGGAAACCTGTTCCAGTTCCCAGCCACCCTCTGGGAGAAGAGCTTTTTCCTAATTTCCAATTTAATCCTCCCCCGACACAACTTCAGGCCATTCCCTCAGGTCCTGTCACTGGTCACCAGAGAGAAGAGATCAGTGCCTGTCTCTTCAGTAGCTCCCAGAATATCCTCTATAATTTTTACCAGTCACTGAAATGAGACTGACAGGCCCGTAGTTTCCAGGGCTACCCCTTCTGGCCTTTTTGAAAATTGGGGAAATGTTTGCTAGGTTCCAGTCCACTGGGACCTGTCCAGATTCCCAAGACTTCAAAAATCATTGAGAGAAGTCTTGTGATGACATCAGCCTGCTTTTTGCATACCTTTGGATGAATCTGATGAGGCCCCATTGACTTACAGAGAGGCAACTGGAGTGGCAAATCCCACACAAGTTTGGGATTGACTAGGAGTTTGTCGTTCTCACATTGTATTTCTTTCTGTATCATTGCTAAGTTCAGTGGGATGTATTTCAGAAGAGGTAGCTCTCACAGCTGCAGCCTGCAATCTGACTCCACGAAAAGCTTTGGTATCAAACCTGATCTCAGTGAACTATGAGCAACCTGAGTACCTGAATTACTGGGTAACTTTGGCTCTCAAAGTGCAGGATGGGATTATTGGCTGGTTGGATAAGCATTTGAGTTTTCAAAGAAGCCAGATGGAAATGTGATGTAAAGAAAAAAAATAAACAGTCTGGCAAGTCAACTATTTTGCGGTGTTTGGGGTTAAATCCTCCCATCCTTGCTTCTGCTGAATAGCATTAGTTAGCTTCCTTAATACGCCTCCAGGAGTATTTAGGTAATAAGAGAAAATAAAGATGTCAAAATCCCTTCTCTACATTGTCTTGCACCAGGAGTGCTTGTTCAGCACCTAAGGTGATAGCAAGTTATAAAATCTTGTGTCCCTCCTGGTGCTGGGAACCTCAAGACAGTGGCTTCAGACTGACCGATGGTCAGGGCATGGCATACTGTGCAGAATTCCCATCAGGAGAGAGATTCACTGGCATGGAGGTCTCCAAGTTTTGATAGGACTTTCTTAGAATTCAAATAAGCTTCTTCCTTTCAAGTTAAAGACAAGGACTTGTTGTGGCATCATCACTGGTGCCGGGTGATAGTGACCATCAAGCTTTTCCAGTATGATTAACCAGATGAGTTTAAGTTCACGGGATATGTTGAGCACAGCACAATCCAGAAGGCCAAGAAATATATGTAGCACAATGTGGCACAGTTCAGCATGTGCCTGTGCCTGCTCTGGGTAACCAGTGCATGGATCACAAGCTCCTCAGAATACAATTGTCTAATTACAATAACTACATGTGTTCTGTAGCCTTAAAGTGGGTGTGAGATGTCCTAGGAAGAAAACACATAGAGTTCTGGGCAAAATTTGTAAATGGCTTAGTTTTCATAGCTGACTTTCCCTGGGGGAAATTTCTGAGTAATACCAGCTTTTCCAGTGCTTTCTGAGTGGAAGTGCTTGTATCACAGTAGTTAGAAGGGCTGTAATTGCATGGGGAGGAGCATTTCCACATCATTTGAACTAGTTGTGTGTTGGTGAGAAGTCACAAACAGGAACAGGACTCAGGCAGCTGTCCTGGTAATTCCCAAAAGAGACTACATGAGGTCCATTTTCTCTGCATTGCTTAACCCTAGCAGAGCAGAAACTGCTTTCAGGGATGAGAGGGCTGTTTTCCCTGTTCACTTCAGTGATCTTAATCGGTATGGACACTGCCAAGGAACAGCACTCAATTGGTGCCAAATCTGGGCTGTGAGAAACAGACTCTAGCCTGCTTGGAAAGCTCCACAGCCTGCCACTTCCAGGCTTGCAGATGCCTGGTCTGGTTTGGCAATGCCTCCTTTCTCCGTCTTTTGGTAGTGTGTGCTGAGCTCTTCACAGCCTGAAGAGGCCCTTGCAGCAGCTGCTCCCAGGAGGGAAATGCTTTTCCTGTGCTGCTGGAGCTTTCCTGAGCCACAGAGGTTCTCCCTTTGTAGCCCAGCCATAGGGGACCAAACTGGACCTCCCGATCAAATTAGACTGGCGGTGTCTAATCGAGGCTCCTTCTTCAAGTTCTGACCATTTCAGCCAAGAGTATGAAACAAAAAATGTTATGGATGTCTTTTTTGTGTCTTTCCCTCTGCTGTGCAAGCCCACATCATAAGGATAAGTCTGGAGTGTGCAGAAGCAGATGGTAAAATTCCTATTGATTTCAAGAGAGCCTAGGTTTTACTTCAGAAATAAACTGCAGAGCTGTGCAATAAATTAATTCAGCATCCCAGACGCAAACTCATACATTTTACTGTTTAAATTGTGCTACTCTGAGTGTATAGTGGTGCTATGGGAGCGTAAATTATTCCAGTGTTTCCTACGTGTTATTGAAAATCAGATGCCGGACTTAATCTGCCTAAACTCCCAAACTAGTGACACGTAATTCAACTATAAATTGTGTGCAAAAATGTGCGAGCTGACTGAAAGGGGCTTCAGTCAAATACGTGCCTGGGGGCTCAGTAATGCATACTGTGTTATGCTTGCCAGTTCATTGCTGCCTGTGCTTTCGTCAGGCATACATCCTTGAATTATATTTTTACCTAATGGTAGGCCCATTCCTTTCTTCCCAAAATACTGAGAAGGGAACTGAAATAAAAAATTAAAATAATTGTCTAATTTTGTGCAAGCAGAAGATTCTTTGGCATAGATTTGCAGTGAAACAGGCATTATTGAGAGCTTTGTCAAGTTTCCCTTTTGGACAGTTTATGCTGATTTCCGGGCAGTTACAAATAATTGAAGTTAAATAATTGAAGTTAAAGATCTTTAGCTTGTCTAAAGATCTCTGTAGCTTGTCTGACAAGGCTATAACAAGAAATGGGTATATGTTTGATTTCGGGAAGTTTATCATTTATGCTGCTGTTGGTTTGCTTCTCCAAGGTACTAGCACTTTGTCTTCCATCACCAAACAGCAGAGACTAATTTGGCACTGGCAGAAATGATCACAAAGTGACTTTCATAAAAGATCAGACAATGCAGCCTGAGGAAGGCTGGTAATGTCAGGAAAAATGGAGCAAACCCTCCTGTTCAGAATATGTTGAGCAAGAATCCATTTCACCTGTCTTTGCTGTCCTATGATCTCATTTTCAATATGCAATAAAAAATAGTTGTAAGGAAAGAGAAGCTTGCCAGCCCGACAGCTAGACATCTTTTTTTATGGTGAAGATGGCTGTGGCAGTAAAAATCTGTTTATTAAAATCTCTGAATATGTGTAATTATAGGGTACTGTGTGATGAATAAAGATGAAGTTAGGCATGAAATACTTGCAGTAATTTTTAGATATCTTGAAAGCATCTTAGCTCACATTGTAACATATGAACAAAATGGACTTTCTCTGATGTCAAAAATTGGCAAAATTACCAATGATCAAACCCAACAAGTAGAATCACCACAGTCATTATTCCTAAATTTTTGTGTATATGACAAGATTTGCATTGTCATTGCATGTTTGCTCTACAAAGTAAGTCAATAGGTGCAGGATGAAGAATCTACTGATAAAGGATGTGTGTTGTAATTATGTTGGGTCTGGTTTATGTCTAGTGATAAGATTCCTGTGTTTACATAATTTAGACACCTGAAAAGAAAAATGGGAGTTTGGAACCTCGAGAACCGAGGGGGTTTCTCTTTCTGCTGATTCATGAAAAATAATAGAGCTGAAGGTTGAGAGGTTATCTAGTCCATCCTCCTAAATCAGTGTAAGCCCAGTGCCTTTTGTGCAGCCTCTGAGGGACTGGGAGCAGATGAAGAGCATTTACTCCAAGGCTACTCTCATGTCCATTCTTCAGTCCTCTTTTTTTAGATTGCTGCAGCAGTCTTTTCTACACCAGTGCTCCTGACCTTTTCTTCTTCCTCCATAAGGTGTATTAGGGGAGAAAGAAAACACCAGAAGCACTTACTGTTCTTGAAAAAAAGAACTCCTGGTTGATCTTTTCAGTGAAAATGAATGCAGAATCTTGGGTTTCAGTCACTAGGTTTGCCCACACATCAAAGCAGTGCATTTATGGAATGTCACATCTTGTTGCCCTTGTTAGAATTAGCCCTTCAGGATTAGCTGGTTTTCTGCAAGAAATAGGAAATTTTTATCTTCAATGACTTATAAGCAGTCAGTGAAGCTCAGGCTCATACCTCACTAGCAAATTTTTATGTGAGTCCATACTAGAAAAGTCCACCTCCCAGTTATACCAGTATGGTGCATTTGCTGGCTTTGGGAATGTTCTATCTGAAAGAAAATCTCAGAAGTATCTATGGTTGCTACTTAACTTCAGGAACATGTAGAACAGTGTGTAGGTCAGGTATAGAAAAATGTGGTGGGATATTCTTCTGCATTTCTATCTGGCTAGAGACATGTTACCTTTTAATTGTTCTGGTAGAAACACTGAAAATCATGAAACTGAGAAAAATATTCTCATTTGTCAAGTTTCTGTTTCCCTTCTCAACCCCTTACAATTATATTGACTCAATTGAGCTGCTGTAGTTAAGAAGTTGATATTACCTCTGAGTTTTGATGCTGCTCAGTTCTTTGCTTCATCTTACAAAAAACATTGGAGTTTAATGCATGTGTTACAAATGTATGGTACCTCCAGCAGGAATTGCTTCAACTAGTGATGTGTAGGATTTATTTTGAGCAGGAAATTCTAGGAGATTCTCTACAATCTAAGTCTAGGTGTAGTAAATAATAGTAATATTTCTTTTTATGCCTACAGTCAAGATCTCCCCTTCTTCTAGCAAACCTTGTCCTGGAGCGTCTCTCCCAGTAAGTTTTGATCATTACTTACTGAAACCAGTGCAAAGTTTTCAGTGACACAGCAAGGATGTGGTACAATTGTCTTTAAACTACTCTTGTTTTGTGCCTCCTTGTTGTCCTTAGCATTCTTAGTGTCACCTCCTAAGTTTACGTTTTTGGCAATAAAAGTGCTGGCTTCCACTAGGATTCCCAGGGCTGAATTTGGCCCATAGCCCCTGGGTGTTCTCAGAGGGCATGTGATTTCCTTCTGAAGCCACTATGATTGTCCTAAAAATATTGTTCAAATATCTAAAAACCTACTTGTCAGACTCTTAAAAGACTAGCAGTGATGTAGATCTCCAGAGTTCATCCACTGGTTACTGCCAGAGTTTAACACCCAAGCATCCTGATTAGCCCTACCAGATTGATGTTGTGTATGGAACTAGTGAACTTTTACAGCGCCAGCACATAAAATATCACACTGCATCTTTTCCTCCATCTCACAAGTACAAGTAGTTAAGAATATCTTAAAAGTCATTAAAGATGCAGAGAAGGAACAGATCTAGTTTTAATTTTAAAAAATAATGGTCATTTTAAAAATTCCCTTTGCAAATCCATTAGATCAAATCTTCCACTCTCACACTTCTGCAACCCAACATTTCATCTTAGTGTCATCACTTTCTACACAAATAGCACAAACCAAGTGTATAATCCTTAATGGTTATGAGGAATTTCTCCCTTTCTGACTCTGAGTTTTACTTGTGAGGAGCTGGAACAAAATTCTCATCCACCAACTGTTCTGTCTTTCAAAATAACTAAGTTTTCATTTACCCACGGATTAAATCCATGAGTGTATCACCCTCAGGACAGATAAGGCTTTGATGTCAAAGAATTAAATCATTAATCTCTCTTGCAAAGTCAGTGTGCATTTCCAGAACTCTTTGGGGTTTTCCTAATTTCTATCAATTTATGTCTGCATTTTACATTTAATGTGTCCTCCTTTTTCGCTTCCCTAAAACTTTGTACATCCTTGTCTGCTGGTTGTAATTTATTTCTTGTCTTTTCTTCAGTTTTTGCTTCTTTGAGGAAATCAATTCTCAAATTTTTACTAGCACTGTCTTTATATTGGGCATGACCTTTGAGATTTTACAGTTTTGGTTGATTTAATTGGCCAAGTGACACCCTCCTCCTGTTTACTGGATTCCTCTCCTTGCTGTAGAATCCCATTTGTTACATCTGGGTGACAGAGTTCTCTCCGCTGCAATACTTGAAACCATTTCAGAAGAGCTTTTTCTTTCTTATCACTCTCTTCTTTCTTTCAAAATAAATTCTATTAATTAGTTTTTAAATCATAAGTTTGAGAATCTCTGTGTAGTCTCATTCTTATCTCTCAGTCCTTTATGTTGAGGCTGTCCTCAATTAGGTTGTGATGGCTATTTATATCACTCTGGAATGTTCAACTCCAATTATAAATCTGCACAAAAGGCCAAGTCTGAATTTACACGGAGCACACTTCACCAGTTCTCGTAATATAACTGACTGAAGTGTGATCAAAGAAACTAAGAGAGACTTGTGAAAACAATTTAAGGTTCTGTTGAAGTCATTTAAGTTACTGAGGCTCTATTAAAGTGGTGAAATCAGGATTTGATGCAGAATGGGATTTTTACATTAGATTTGGTACCCTTTCTGTCAGGCTGTGAATTTATTTTCTATTATACAAAATAGAAATAGAAACAGATCTCTTAACATAATTGCAACTAGCTTACGAGAATATTTTTGTTCCTCTATACAGATATAATTTCTAATATTTGTCTTGGGATTGTTTATTTCCTAGCTGGGAAAAAAACACACCTCTCTTTTCTTCCAGCTGAGTATCCATTAACTTCAGGTGAATTTCATATGGTCAGTCCTTCTCATAAAACATTTATTTTTAATTGCAAATCTTGTTTTTAAATACAGCACAAGGGAACAGCATGCTACATTTAATGTAATAAGCCTCTGGGTAAAAAGTAGGTGCAATCAATAGATTGAACACAAGTGAAATCAAGGTTAAGATACGTGGGAATATTTTTCTACTGTTATCCTTTATTTCTCTTTCCTTCTTTCTCTCTGTATTCTTCTAACCTCTTCTCCAAATATGTTGTAAACCAAACCAAAATATCCCAGCCGATGCCTCAGTAAGTGCCTTGTGTCTGGATAAGTTGAAGTTGAATAAGTTTACGTTTGCTAAGTTAAAGTTTATGAAGTACCTTACTTTGTCTACGTGTTGTTTTAAAATTTCCCAAGTACATTATTCTACCTTAGTGTTGTAAATTTTGCAAGTAAAAGTTTGCCACTGAAGTTCCTGAGAATATTGTTGTTTTTCCCACACACCATCCAGAGTGAATCAAACAACCTTCCCCTAAACCCACTGAGCAGACCAGGGCATAACAAGGTGATCAAACCCTGTCATTCACCCATATGATCCACCCACAGATGCTTTTTCCTGCTTTTTTAATGGGTTGGAATGTATTTTTCAGTCAGATTCTGTTATGGAGGATGACTTCAGGATTTCCATAGCAATCTAGAAACATCTACTGCACTCAATTTTAGCTAGAAAACTGATTATTTCTGATTTGAACCCTAATTTTGCTTGGGCATTCTGTAGAGCTGATTTTCTCATCCGTGAGACCAGAAGTGAAATATCTACGGAAAAACAGTGCCTCCAATACCAAGACCTAACTGCAAATTCAGGGCTTTAATTTGGGTGTAGACATCTCAAGGAAACTTCACTATTTACTCAATTTTATCAATTATTTTCCCTCTTGGAGAATTCATAGATTAGTCTCAGGATGAGAAAATTAGTCTAGCTGAAGTTGTAGTAACTGGAAAGCCCCATCCAGTGGTTGATTTTAGTGCCTAATGTCATTGGATTGCACCAGAGATGAATTTAATGCAAGTTTAACAAACACAGTCCAGCTATAAAAATGTCTTGTATAAAGCTGAAAATCCCTTCTCCCAGTTCATTAAACAACCTTTATACTGAAGAGTAGTTCAGTGACACTTTTTTCCCATTTGTAAACATTTGCTTCTTGCTTTAAGATTCCTGGGGTGAATGCATCCAATAGTAGATCTTATCTGCAGTCTAGGGTGAACTGTACAATAACACTTTTTAAACACTGCAGTGTCTTCCCTCTAAGCACTGCTCTCTGGACTGGTTCTATTGTGAAAAGCTTCTGCAAGGTCTAGGGCTGTTTTCTTCAATACTTTTCACTAGATCACAGAATCTCTCTCCTGCTCTCCTGCTAAAACAGAACCCTGTCCAGGCTAGCATTGGCACTGAAGATAACTGATTCCTGCTAATGAGGCACCATAAATTTGTGTAGAATTCTTCAAACAGCAGAACTGTCTGGGAGCTCAGGCTTGTTCGTAGTAGCCCCCAAAATATTTGACTTTCTAGAGGCTTATTGTTCTTGAAATTATAGACTTCACATGAACAATATTGCTCTATAAATGGCAAAAAAAACCCCCAGCAGCTGCACTAATAACCGTCTTAGTTCTTATTTTCCAAGTCAATATTTCTCAGACAGTTTGTTGTGGTCACTGGGGATCAAAGAGGAGGAGTCAGAAATCTTCACAGCTGAGTCTAATACCCACCTTGGTGTGACTGATGTCCTGTCAGCAGCTAAAAGTAGCTCTTATCCTGGCTTGTGTAAACTGCAAAAGGAGATGCATCAGCAAAAGTTTAAGGAATACTGCTTTAGAGTTTGTATAGAAAATGACAGTTTCCCAAAAACTGGTGAAGTGTTCACAGTCTAAACCTAAAGTCTTGGTTTCATGGAGATGCAGAATCTGATATTAATTGTGAATTTATTGAAGGAGAATAAGAAGTAAATCCTCAGGATCTATCTGAAACATCCTGTTTGAAAACGTCTATTTTGAAGGAACTACACGTGTGTTTTCCTTTTCTCTGTGAAAACCTATAATGTTTTGACTCAGTATAGTTGACTAGACCAACACACTCTTGCAAGCTGTCATGCAAGTTTTTCATGACTTTTCATTCTTTCACTGGTTTACAAATCAAGCAGGAAACTTTCATAAATAGTTGCCAGCATTTTAATTCTGATTCTCACATCAAAAGTAATCAATCCCCTTTATAAGTCTATCCACACCCTTTGTTTTCATGTCAGCAGATAGCACAATAGAGCTGAGGGAAATAAATTTAAACAGACTTGAGGGAAAGAAGTTCAGTATGAGTGATTATAATGTCTTTCTTTCCATTGTCCTTGTTTCTGTCCTTTGCATGGAAAAACAAATGGATTGTGAGGCTGGGAGGAACTGAGAAGAAAAGCTGTCCCTTTTTGCTTGGTGAAGGACAGAGTAGAAGGTGTGAAGCAAAATGTGTCCAGCCCACTGTTAGCAGTTCCCATTTACCAGCACACTTTAGCTTGGAATGCACAGTGTTCGCTTTGTACCTACATCTGCAATTGATGCACAGGTCCTGCAGAGCACTGCCTTGAGAAAATAAATCCTCTTCTATTCCTCTAATGGTGCATTTGATTTCCTTTATTTGGGCTCAGTTTATTTAAAGCTTTCTGAGCATTGCATCTCTAGTATGTAAATAACCTCAGGCAGTCCAATCTATTGGGAAGAACATCTTCAGTTATTTATTGTTTTTCTAAAATGGCACATATTCAAAAGCAGACTGTGAAAAATATCACTGCATAATGGCATTATATAATTTGGTCTATCATAAAGAGGGCAATGTACTATCTACTTTTAATTGCCACTTCCACTGTAGTATCTTGAGGCACAGGTCTCTTCTTTCAGTAGTGTACTTGTTTACAGAAATGGTAACTCTCTGCCAGATAAATGGTGCTGTCATTGTTATTACAACCTCATAGTCACATCCTATGTGCAGTATTGGGGCAGGATTTCAAACTACTTTGTTTATCCACATGTTTCCCTTGTTGTGGATAGCTGTGTTTGTGGGAATAACTAATACAAAGTGATTGGCAGCATTTTGATAGTTTTTGCACTAACCTCTCCAGTTTTGCAGGGGTCTGCCTATGGGTGGTTCAGTGCAAAGCAAAAGCTGACCGTAGGTGTTGAGTGTTACTTACTCTGTATTTTCAGTAGTATGTGCACAGTGTGATCAGCTGCCTAAAACAGGCAAAAGAAAAATGAATTCCAAGGAAACAAACAGCAAACTGTGCCATGTAGGAGGCCATTCCAAATCAATTTTCTCTAAACACAAATAAAGCAAACTTTTTCTTTTTGTACTTGTGTGAAACAGAAGGTTAACCTGCATACTGCTGAGCTTTTTGCTTTTCCACATCCAACTCCGTATTGGCAAATCTGGCTTGGTGCAGTGGGCTAAGCTCTGCCTTTGAACCTTGATGAATCTATGATTCTATCTGTCAGTACCTCTCAATAGAGTCATAGAACCATTAAGGTTGGAAGAGACCTCTATGCTCATCAAGGCCAACCATTAATCTAGTGCCTTTATGTTCACCACTAAACCGTTGAGTGCTACATAGAGCCAAGCTGCCCTGTTCCAAAGACAACAAACTTCAAGCATGTCTAGGGCTTCAAGGGGTCCCAGAGAGTGCTGACATTATGTTGCTTTCCCTCTGTAGAAGTTACTTTTGCAGGGAAGTTGGTTTTCTTCACCTACTTAGCTCCTTTGGGTCACCTGGTGCAGCGTATTGTGAGGCTGAAACAAGACCCCAGAAACAAATCACTCTGTTAGCTGAACACTGTAGTTCTGCTGAGGAGGAAAAGATGCTTTGAATGAAGATTTCCTACATGAGACAAGGTCAGAAGCAGAGAAGATAGAAGATCAGGCAGAATCAGGTAGGCAGGTATAGCCCTGAACACTAAGATCTTAGTTTTGGCTAATGTGTATTCCATTAAGAGGAGTTTTGAGGCATTTCTGAGTTCACAGCTGGTTTTATCCATGGGGACATCTGAGAGGGAGGAGGTCGTTGTTGTTGTGCAGAAGGATATTGGCAGGGATAGCTCCTGCTTTTTTAGTAAAAACGTCTGTGTCTGCTTCAACTCTCAGCCTGTCGTTATAAGAGAGGTGCTTCAGCCCTCTGATCAGCTTTCTGGCCTCCTCAGGACTCTCTCCAACAGGTCCATGTCCTTCCTGTGCTGAGTCCTGGAGCTGGACACAGCCCTGCAGGTGGGGTGTCACCAGAGCAGAGCAGAGGGGCAGAATCCCACGCTCTGGATGCAGCCCAGGACAGGTTTGGCTCTCTGGGCTGGGAGTGCCCATGGCTGGGTCATGTCCATCCTGTCACCCACCAGCACCCCCAAGTCCTTCTCATAGGGCTGCTCTCCCTCTGTCCATCCCCCCCGGCTGTGTTGGTACTGGGGGTTGCCCCAACCCAGGTGCAGCACTTTGCTCTTGGCCTTGTTAAACCTCTCAAAGTTCATATGGGTCCAGATCCCTCTGGATGACATCTCATCCCTCAGGCATGCCAACCATACCACTACCCTTGGTGTTGGGAATTTTAATTTAATTCAGTTTCTTGAATAGAAATCTATTCAGCTGGGACTAGATCTCATTAAAATACCTAAAAAGATATTGACTGTAGTTTTGTCCATAAAGAACTGCTTTATTTCTCTTAAAATATGACAGTATGGTGCATTTTTGCAAATGGAATTTGAGCTCCTTTCTAAGCTGGATTCTTTTGGACAGACATAGAGAGATTTGGGATTGCTTCAAATGGAATAAAACTGTACCTGAAAATATCATTTCATGCTAGAACACAAACTGAGTTAGAGAAACAGTATTTTTAAAAAATAGTGGGGATTTAATTAAATTAAACAAAGGAGGAATTGCCAAGTGTAATATACAACGTTAAATTAGCAACATGTTTGGCAAGCATACAGTATGTTCTGGAATATCTTTGTACTTGTCCTCTATATAGATTGTTGCTTCATTATCAGCAAGGTAAAGAGAAGTGACATAGGATTAGAAAGTTGACAGAAAAAAGAGTAAGGGTGAAAAGAGATAGGAGAGAAAAGTGAGATATGCAGCAGCAAAAGAAAGGAAGGAGGCCTCCACCCATTCAGCTGACTACATAGTGGCTTGAAAAAAATTCAAGCTGTGAAAGGCCACCGGTTCCTGGCATCATCAGTGGCCTTTAAAAACATGAAGGAGAAAGCAGGAAAGCTGTCATGCCTCATCCTGGGCTATACCAATTCATATCTGCTGCTGAGGCCAGCCCAGCTGGCAGTGGCAGCTGCCTTGGTGGCGCAGAGGTGCTGCTGTGCCTTGTGCCTCTGCCCCTCAAGGCTGGCAAAAGGAGCTGTGCAACAGTGACTGCATAACCCTGGGTGTGCTGGAACAAGGGTCTTCCTTTTCACTGAGTGCAAAGCTACTTCCTCCCACGTTTAACCAGTCTCATGCAAGTGGGG
>VYXF01011024.1:791507-824073 GCA_013397295.1 Polioptila caerulea
CCCCCAACTACTCCTGGTTCGGGGGCGGGGGGGGGGGTGGGGGTGGTGGTGGTTTGAAGCTTGTGATGAAAATAGGTCATTGTAGGAAACAGCTACTATGTCAACTCTGTGATACTATTTTTGGATACCAAAAGTCTCAGAGTAACTTTTCAAAAAGTAGATTTTTGTTTTGTCTCTTTCAAAAAGAGACAAGCAGAGGAGCATCCTGCTCCTGCAGGATATGATAAATTTTGTCATCACACAACTTTTTTCTTATTAATGTCTTTGATAAGCTTATTTACGAAGTAGTAGTAGAAGTAAATGTTCAATGTATGGTTTGAATTGCAGAACAATCTAACTACTACTTTTTTAGCAGATTTGTAGCTATTTTTCAAGTGTTAGCATCAAAGGTTCAAGTCAAGTGACAGAAAGCAGATATTCAAAACACATATTGGCTCTGCAAAGGCAGATGTAGCAGTGTCAGGCAGAGGTGACCAGAGAAGCTCCTGCTACCATGCTCTGAACCCTTCCTTGAGCAGGTCTCCCAGCTGCTCTTCCCATCCACCCTGTCCTGCCTCCTTTGGGGCAGAATTTGTCCTTTGTCAGGTAGTTCTGGTGTCCTGTGGCATCCCAGAATCACAGAACCTCAGAATATCCTGAGCTGGAAGGGGCCCACAAGGATCATCGAGACCACCTCCAGGCCCTGCACAGAGCCATCCCCAAGAGTCACACCATGTGCCTGAGAGCATTGTGCAAACACTTCTGAACTCTGTCAGCCTTGGTGCTGTGACCCCTTCCCTGGGGGGTCTCTTCCACTGCCCAAACACCCTCTGGGTGAAGAACATTTTCCTAATATCAAACCCAAACCTCCCCTGACACAACTGCAGGCCTCTCCCTCAGGTCCTGTCACTGTCACCACAGAGAAGAGAGCAGTGCCTGCCCCTCCTCTTCCCCCCATGAGGAAGCTGCAGACTGCAATAAGGTTTCCCCTCAGTCTCCTGTTCTCCAGGCTGAACAAACCAAGTGACCTCAGCTGCTCCTCATATGGCTTCCCCTCAAGGCCTTCACCATCTCCATTGCCTTCCTTTGGATGCTCTGTAACAGCTCAGTGTCTTTTTTATGTTGTGGCACCCAGGACTGCCCCCAGCACTGGAGGTGAGGCCACCCCAGTGCAGAGCAGAGCAGGACAATCCCCTCCCTCCCCTGGCTGTGCCTGATGCCCCCAGGACAGGGTTGGCCCTGCTGGCTGCCAGGGCACAGTGACTCACATTCAATTTCCCATCAGCCAGGACCCTTTCCACAGTGCTGTTTTCCAACCTGTCATTCTCCAGCCTGTCCGTACACTCAGGGTTGCCCCATACCAGGTGCAGAATCAGACACTTCCCCTGGCTGAACTTCATACCATGGGACTGTTAGACACATAACTGTATAACTGTGCTATGTCTGGAGTTTTGGAAGAAACCAGGGTAGGTAAGCAAACTTCTCTCCAGCACTTTCATTTTAGGGATATTATCACCTCTTATCTCAAAGCTATATTGCATCTAAGGGCCTCTCTGTCTTATCTGCTGCCAAATAAAAAGGGAGTCCAGATATTCTGGCAAGGTTTATAGGCAGGCTGTCGGATAAAATCTGAAGAAATACAGGCATTAAAAGACTGCAGACATCATATTACTAGCCCTTCTTTTTATTAAGTTGGTTTACTGGAGAAAATGGTTTATTTTAGGTAATTCCCTTTTTTCTCTGTCTCTGTGTGTTGCAGACAGACAGTGGTAGCTGTAAATGCCATCCTCTTCCTTCCAGTGACTTAGCAGAAAGTAAGCATGTCTGCCAGGCAAATACAACAGAAGAAATTGCTAAGATGAAACACTGAGTGAGGTCGCAGAACCTGGAATAGCAATGTTTCTGCAGGTCCTTTAGCAGTACCTTCCTGCTTCACTCAAATAAATTCATACATTCAAGTCTGCTCCTGTATGTTGTGCCCAGTGATTGTACCAGAAGATCTTTGCTACCTGCCTACATCCATTTTTAGCAGCTGAACAGTACCTTTCTATTTTGAGTTGGTTTTTCAAGTGGGAAACAGTCTCATGAGAAGCTACAGCAATCTGAAAGAGCAGTAAGTTAGTTAGCAGTCATGAGATGCTGCTGGGAAGAAATGTAATTCCCAAAATTTAAATATGCAAAACACAGCCCTGCCATTTTGGTCAGAAAATAATCTTTCAATTCTGATTGTTCCTCCATTCAGGCAGCAGCACAATTTTGGTCGCCAGGCAGGGCTGCAGTTTTGCGTTAGCAGAAGACAGGAAGAAACAAAGCCAAATATTTTACCACACTAATTCCCATTGTTTTTTTAATGGGTCTCCATAGGCTTGATACAGCATGGTTGCTGGGATCACCCATGCATTTAAGCCAGTCCTATAACTGGTCAAGAAAACAGAGTAGACCAGATGTAATTTTTCATACCTTTTGCACTTAGTTGCCTAATAGTAAATAGGATTTGCCACCTATTTTTATCTGATTATATAAACCAAGCTTGGTAGTACTGCTAGGCACTGATTTAAAGCTGAGATAGTCAAGGTCACAAATCCACCATTTACTTGTGAGGTCTGTCAAGTGTTGAGGCATATTTATGGGAAAGTGTGGGAGGAAGTTTGTGCATTTCCAGTGCCTCGCTCACACTGTCGGTCAAGGTGCTTTGAGCACAAAATTAATTTTATGTTACTTTTAATCCCATTCATTTCTGCCATGGCAGAAGGGTTTGTTTCTCAGATAAGATTTTGAAACAAATAGTTATACCAAGGGGAAGACATGTGAGGTGCTTGCATTTTTCTGAGACCATTGACCTCCCAGGCTCCCTGTCAGTCACACAGATGGAAGTGTGCAAGGAATTAACCCTGCTTCAAATTTCCATCACACTTTGCAGATTTTTTTTTTTTTAATGAAACCTGGAAGCTGCTTAGCCTCAAATATCTTAATGACCTGGAAAAAGCAAATGCATCTTCTAACTGATTACAGATAAAATGTTATGATAAGCATCTCTGGGTTGTTTTTTTTTTAAAGAGTAAGATTGATAGTCAACTTTTAAATGGAAAGAGCTGGCTGAGTCAGAGCAGCTTTGATGCCAAGTTCTATAATGGAAGGAGAAGATACTATCAGTTCCAAAGTATTACTACTTTATTCCTAAATTGACAACACCATGCACATGGGTGAAATTCATGTTCCCCATCAGGACTATCTAATAGGAGTCAAGATGTGGTTTTGTCAGGACAATGGAGCAGGAATTAGAGGTGCAAAAGGGCTCTTTGCATACTTGAATAAATAAAAAATATCCAACTGACCTAAAGCAAAGAAGGTACTCTCTCATACCACAGAGCATGTTCACTCTGGGAGAAGAAGTGCCATTGATTTATTTTAAATAAAAATATTTAACTAACCAATAGTTACTAGTTAATTACAGCCCACTTAAAACACTATAGGAGACATTGGCATGAAACTGCATTTAACTTTACCTGGTAGACAGTGATCTAGTACAATATCCTTCAGCTGTAGACAGCATCCAGCCATAAATTGGTATTTTTTAATTTCAGTGTTCAGTTTGGTAGGAGAACAGTGGTTAACAATTCTAGCAATGTAATTTCCCTTTCATTACATGAAAAGGAGTCAACCATAACCAGTACTAGCACTCTCAGGACAGCTATGGGCACTGTCTTACAAAAGCAGCTAATTCAGTTCCAGCCCCAGTTCTGACTGTTAAATTCAGCTGTCAACATTAACTGGGAAAAAAACACCATAATTTTTGCGTGGAAGCTGGAGCACGATATCTACCCTGTGATAGTCGCTTTAAATTTTTTTCTGGAAATTGGAATGGAGCTGGGCCAATAACAGCAAAAATCAGCTTTTTGTTTAAGAAATTGCTATAAATGGAGGTGTAAAGTACTGGGCATATACATTTTTAAATAGATAAGGAACAGTGCTTTAAAGAGCATGTAAGAAGGGGCTGGGATCTCCCTTGGCATACTGCTCTTGGCAAAGCACAGATGGAGCTCCATGACTCAGCTTCCTTGTTCTGCCGGAAAGATAGGACAAGTCCTTGGTAGATCCAAAGTGTTATTCTCCCTGTGCCTAGACAGCTCCAAAGACAAATTCAGTTTGGTGGTACATGCAGCCTTCTGCCCAGACCACAGCTCTCTCTCCCTACCTGCTTACACAGCAGATGGAATGCTGTCGGCATTATGTTGTATAACTGTCAACATATTATTCCCATACAGCTACTGCCAAGGTAAAATTGCTTCTTATCCATAGGCTAAAACTGTAACTCATAGATCTTCATGCCCCTTAGACTCCATAAACTGCTTGCTGAAAATGAAATATGCAGTCTGCATGGACACAGGCATTTATGACTGACTGGTGATACCAAGTCTTCAGAGAGAAACATTATGCAAGCAGATGGTAGCTGCTTTCAGATGCCTTTAACCAGGAGATGAAGGCACCAGCTGGAGTCTTACTAGTGCTTGAAAAGCAAAAGCAGCCTCTCATTGACATTTCCCTGAGCCACCCAGTTTCCAGAAAAATGATTTTTAATGACTGTTCTGCGGTGCAGAGTTCCAGCCAGGAGCTACAGCCCAGAGAGTCAAAAAGGAAGCAGAGGTTTTATTGGCTGGGACTGATATTGATGCTGTCACTGACTGTGAAAGCAGAAGTTGATTGCCATATAGGCATATGAGAGGGAGCCATCTAAATCAGGAATTAATTCTTAGCCAGGAAACCCACTGACAATGGTAAAGTACTGGTGGGGTTTCTACACTGAAATGTGCAGTAGTTTAAATGTGGACAGCATGTGCACCATGAAATCCAAATTTCCCTAGTGTAGGACGGCTTGCTGGTTTTTCAGACTGAAAACTGGAAATCAGCCTGTTTATTTTATATGTTACTTGTGAGTGTCAGAATTTCTCTGATAGTTTAGTGCTGTTTGCAGACTGTGTTATGCTGCATATAAATGGCTGCTTACGATATGAAAAAAATACATGGAAACTGGGATTGCTTGGAATTAAGCCACACAGGTAATTTCAATTATATATATATTATANATTTTATATATATAGAGAGAGAGAGACAGAGACAGAGAGAAAGAGGGAGAGAGAGAGAGAGGGAGGTTTTCTCCTTTTGATTTGGGCAGTTCTCTCTCTTATCCAAGCATCATGTATGCCAGGGCCAGCCTGGAAGCAAATCCCAGGCCCTTTCTTTTCTGCTCGCAATCCTTCTAATGACTGCAGGCAGTATTTTGGCTTCTGTTGAAGTACAAATTTAAAGTAATAGAATGGATAATTTTGGAAAAACAGCTGGCTGAATTTCATATGCATGTGTGCAAGGGCAGTGAGCACACATTGCTGGTTTGGAAATATCGCCAGCATCCTCTTCACTGCTGCCTGGGGACCAGACTTCTGCTCTACTCTCTCAGAAGCTGTGAAGCAGGAGCTGGAGGAGCTCTGCTGCAGTGCTGTGCTTGTCTGTAAAGCCTCTCTGTAGTGTGTGCACATCATCACTTGCATAACCAATGCCCAATTGACCACCAGGCGGCCTTTGCAGAAGCAAGAAGTTAAGGTCAAGATTTTTATTTCTGGTTTGCGGGTAGACAGTGTTTCCAGTCCTGCATAATCAGATCCTCTGTGCACCAGCTAATTTCCTAAGGCATAATGTATTTAGATAGGCAGAAAATTGCTTATGTTGTTCCCAAAGCACTACAAAGGTAAGCAACAATCCTCAGTATCCTTGCAGAGAGGTAGGATAGAGACATGAATTGTTAATCACACAGGTTCTTCATTCACTCCCAACAGGCAGCAGGGTTGTGGTGCCTCCAGCTGGCTCAGGAGGGCTTAGTTTGCAACAGAGTGGGTAACATCTGTCTGTTGTACCCACAACATCAGGGACTGCAGAAAATGCTGCAAAATGTGTTGGAGAAGCTGCATGAGCAGCAGGGTAGGTATTTCAACACTGAGTATTACAGCTGCAGCAGTAGCTAAAGAGTTTCTACCTTAGGTACATCTGCTGTATCCCATCATTGTGGTAGCAGAGTTACTGTCAGGAAGCTAAACACTGAGCTGTGAAACTTTCAGCATTGGTAATGATAATGAATCTGCACCTCAGCCTTTACCTCTGGTGTACATGGTATACAGGACTGCACTGGAAGGAGTTATGTCTGTTTTCAGGGAAGTGGACACTGAAAAGCATTTCCAGGTGATTTCAGTACCAGTTAGAAATTGCCCTTCCTGTGCCAAACTGACACAAAGCTCCCACTCCTCCTTCCACGTGTGCCCTCAGATCTACAGAATCCCAAATCATTCTCTGCTCCCATCTCACTTTCCCTCCTGCTGCAGCTCCAGGCCATCAGTCTGTGTGTGCATATGGTATGTGAATGTGCAGCATTGCCTCTCACAGCAGTCCCACATAGTCTAGATGAATGAATACGTGTGCTATTTCATTATTCAGTTTTCTCAAGGACTGTTTCCTTCTTTCTCATTCCAAGTGAGGAAAAAGATTCTTGCGTTTGTATTGCACAGGGTGCTGCCAAGGGAGGGACATGGCATTTCTGATTATGAAAAAATGAAGATGCCTGGAGTTTCCAGAGCTATCTCCCCCTTGTGCGTCTTTTTCCTCAATGCTGGCAGGTTAGCAGTCACCTTAAAGCCTTCTGAGATTCATAGCAAAGGGTGGACTTGAAAATGCACTTAGGAATTAGATTAAATTGTTGTTTTAAAATTAGATGGCTGGAATAGTCTTCATGCCTTCTTCCAGGTTCAAGGAAAAGTTCACCCAAAATACTGATGAATTTTTCCTTTCACGATCAATAGAGATTTATGAAATGCTCTTGTATGTCCTGTGACTGTGAGTTTATTGGAGTAAATCACCACCTATTTCTTGTCATTGCCAGACATATGCCACAAAGTGTGAATGAGGAGGACTGCTTGTGAACTTCTACATATAGGATCATGGAAGCATTATGGTTGGAAAAGATATCCAAGACTCAGTCTTGGACCAAATACCACTATGTAAATCAGACCATAGCACTAAGTTGCATGTCCAGATTTTTCTTGAACACTTCCAGTGGTGATCAGTCCTGCATTTCCCTGGACAATTTTCATTCCAACACTTAACCACCCTTTCAGGGAAAAAATTCCTTCTGATGTCCAATATGAACCTCCCCTGGTGAAGCTTGAGGCCATTTCCTCTCATCCTATGAAGAGGAAATTTCCCAGGTTGCCTGGGAGAAGAGACCAACACCCTGCTGGCCACAACATCCTCTCAGGCAGTTGTAGAGAGCAATAAGGTCTCCCCTGAGCCTTCTTTTCTCCAGGCTGAACAACTTCTCAGCTGTTCCTCATGTGATTTATTCTCTAGACCCTTCACCAGCTCTGTTTCCTTCCTCTGGACATGCTCCAGCACCTCGATGTCCTTCTTGTACTGACAGGCCCAGAACTGGACACAGCATCTGAGGTGTGGCCTCAGCAGTGCCCAGTACAGGGGGACAGTCACTGCCCTGGTCCAGCTGGCCACACTATTTTTGACACAAGGCAGGATGCCCTTGGCCTTCTTGGCCACCTGGGCACACACTGGCTCATGTCCAGCTGCTGTCAGCCAGCACTCCCAGGTCCTTTTCCTCTAGGAAGATTTCAAACCACTCTGTTCCCAGCCTGTAGAGCTGCCTGGAGTTGTTGTGACTTCAAGTGTAGGACAGGGCACTTTGCCTTATTGAGCCACAAACTGTTGACCTCAGCCCATGGATGCAGCCTGTCCAGATCCCTCAGCAAAGCCTCACTAACCTCCAGCAGATCAACACTCCCACACAACTTGGTATCATCTGTGAATTGACTGAGGGTACCCTCAATCCTCTTGTCCAAATCATTGATAAAGATTTTAAACAGAACTGGCCCCAGCACTGAGACCTGGGGAAGTCCCCTACTCACTAGGCACCAACTGGATGTAATCCATTCTCCCCCACTCTTTGTTTCCAGCCATTTGGCCAGTTTTAAACTCAGAAAAGAGTGCACCTGTGTAAGCCATGGCCTGCCAGCTCCTACAGGAAAATGCCATGAAAGACTGTATCAAAGGCCTTTTTAAGTCCGGCTAGACACATCCGCAGCCTTTCCCTCATCCACTTGGCAGGTCACCTGGTCACAAAAGATCAAATTGGCCAAGCAGAACCTGCCTTTCCTAAACCCATGCCGCCTGAGCCCAATCCCCTGGTTGTCCAGTGCATGCTGCATGATCCCACCCAAGGTGATCTGTTCCATAACTTTTCCTAGCACTGAGGTCAGGCTGACAGGCCTGTAGTTCTCTCTCTCCTCCTCCAACCATTCCTGTAGCTGAGTGTCCCATGGCCAACCTCCAGTCGTCTGGGACCCCCCCAGTTTGCCAGGACTGATGATAAATGATGGAGAGTGGCTTGGTGAGCTCCTCCACCAGCTCCTTCAGTGCCTTCATGTGAGCCCCCTCTGCCCCCAGAGTTGTGAGTCTCTAAGTGCTGCAGCAGGTTGAGCAAGGATGTCATGGGTGGTGTTCTCATTGAATATACCTTCCAATAAAAGTGGGGGCAGAAGGCTATGGATGAGCTGCCAGTGGACTCTCACAGAACCAGGAACAGTGAAAGAAATTCTTTTCCCAGAAATTACACTGTCACAGCAAAGGAGAGGGTTGTGGTGTATTTTATGAGAGAAAGTGTTTTTACAGTATTCCTTACCACACAGGTTAAGATGTCAAACCAAAATCACAACTATTAAATTAGTAAAAGTGGGAATCCCGAGCAGAAGCTATTATAATGGCTGAATTCACAGATCAAATCTGCTTAATTCTGTGCATCACTAATTGTTGCTTCATAGGGTGCAATCANGTGAGCTCCTCCACCAGCTCCCTCAGTGCCTTCATGTGAGCCCCCTCTGCCCCCAGAGTTGTGAGTCTCTAAGTGCTGCAGCAGGTTGAGCAAGGATGTCATGGGTGGTGTTCTCATTGAATATACCTTCCAATAAAAGTGGGGGCAGAAGGCTGTGGATGAGCTGCCAGTGGACTCTCACAGAACCAGGAACAGTGAAAGAAATTCTTTTCCCAGAAATTACACTGTCACAGCAAAGGAGAGGGTTGTGGTGTATTTTATGAGACAAAGTGTTTTTACAGTATTCTTTACCACACAGGTTAAGATGTCAAACCAAAATCACAACTATTAAATTAGTAAAAGTGGGAATCCCGAGCAGAAGCTATTATAATGGCTGAATTCACAGATCAAATCTGCTTAATTCTGTGCATCACTAATTGTTGCTTCATAGGGTGCAATCAAGCTTTGGATGAACAAAGCCACAAACAGGGCTCTTACTTGTACAAGTTAATCATGTGCTTTTTGCTGGGTGGCAGACCAAAACTGGGGAAGATGTTTACATTTTTTTCCAGCTCAACTTGGAGCCTTGTTTTGGCACAAAATCAGGACATACCTCATTCAGCTAGAAAAATTCACCTTTTTGTCCAGCCAAGAAAATTCACCTTTGGTTTCTGACCCACCACAGTTCTCCTCATTTTGTTTCCTTCCTAAAGCGAACTTTCAATTAGCGCATTAAGACCAAAGATTCAGGCCCCACATGACAATGTTTACCTCAGTGTGGAAACCACAGGAGATTGCTGGGCAACCAGGACTGCTAAATAGTTCTTGGGAACTAGTGCAGAAAGAATAATAGAGGAGCAAATGAGGAGTTTGTGTGGAGCCTGTCCGCACAGGCATGTGCGAGGCTGCTCTAGTTGCAGCAGCTGAAGTTGTGCCTACTAACAAGTCTCAGCTGAAACTGTCAGTTTTATAGTTGACAAAGAGTGTTTGTGCTATGTCAAATAGTTGAAACATAATAGGTTTGTGTTCTTTCTCCCCATTTTTATTGTATTATATGTTTTCTGAAAGCAATCACTTAGAAGTCTCCATTAGTTAATGCTGTTTCAAAACATTCTTAAGCTCCATGAAAAAAATCTCGTTTAATTACATGATCAATTTCTTCCTTTAGCATGCTACATGTCTTTCTTTCTACCACATTACCTTCATGGGATGATAAAGAATAGCACTATTTACTGTTCCAGGATTACAGTTTCATAAATAAAACATATAGTGAGAATCACCGCGTCTAAATAGGATTAGAATTATTTTCCTACTTATTTTTAAGATGGATTATTTTTATATAATTTATTCATACCCATCTTTTGTGTAGCAGCAGAACAGCTTTAAGCTTCTAACCCTCTTCTTCCCATCTCCTGCCTGCTGTATATTTTCTGAACATAGAAGTTGCTGAATAAAGCTAGAGGTCAGGTCATGTATGAAACAGGATCTGAATTTTTTTTTTTTTCTTTTCTTAACTGAAGACATAAACTTAGACGTCTATATCTCTCTTTCATCCATTGCTTCCCACCAGAAAACATGCACTAAATGGGGCAGTTCAGGAGGGGACATTTGCCTTCTCTGAGGCTGAATTTTTAAGAGGTGTTTTATAGGCTCTGCCTAGAGTGTGCTGCTGGTGGGACTGTGGAGCTGTGGGGGCAGCTGGGCCATAAGCAACTCCTGGAAGAGTGTCCTTGCTAGACCTTGGCCCCAGCTGTGTGGACAAATGCTTTAGGGAGTGCAGCTTGAAGCCTTCACCTCATTTTAAATCCAGGCTGGTGGTAATCCGCTAGGGACACTCCAAGGAGAAATGTCCTCTGAGGATAAGGGTAACAGCTAGCTCCCATCTCCTCAAATCAAACTGAAAAGCCCCAAGGAGCAGGTGCCTCTGCCTTTCACCCTGCAGGTCACCTGGAAAGGCATATGAGGGCTCAGAGTCCCCACTGAGCTTTGTGCAAGGAGCAGGCTCAAGAGGCTGCTGGGAGATGCTTGGAGGGTTTGCTAAGATGACACCTGTGAGAGCTGCTTTTGCAAGTATGATACACAAGCAGAAGTACCAGTATGACTGTTCAGAAGGGGTTAGTTTCAGAGACAGAAATACATATGCAATTGGGATACTACTGCTTCCAGGAGTAGGTGGCAATACAGAGAAATCTTGAGGACACCTACCTGAAACACGGAGCCATCACTGATAGTTTTGTTGGACAGTCTCACTTGTGTTCCCAGAGAAGTCTGGGACACATTGGACAAAAAATTTTTTAAAATATCCATTGAATGAGAGAAAGAGACTATTTTGCTTTCTCAACAGCCAGGAGCATTAAATGAGCTGGTTGAGGACCTCAGTATTTCTAGGATGAATTTTAAATAGCTATTTAGAGACAGAGGCATCTTCAGCTCTATGCCAATGTTTACAATCAGAAGATGGCATGATTCAGATGCTTTCAACTGCTATTTCTCATTCTGACATTCATACTGGATAAAATATTTTAAATTGGATACAATAATAAAATAGAGGAGAGAATTAATGAGCTTATAATTATTACTTCTTGCTATTTATTAAAGAGCTTAAATGGATGCTTTCATATTTGAAATAGATTGTGAGATAAAAGGATAAATTTGGCTAGCATTGGGGGATATAATGTGCTCAGACATCTGGTAAGAGTTTGATTAGATCTTATGTAATATTTTGATAATAAATAAGACTGCCACAGAATTACCATAGCATATCTTAAAAAATAAGATGGGTGGCAAGTCTTCAGTACATATAAGCAGGTAACCATGAGCAAGCACATGTGCTTCCAGAGTGGTCAGCTGGTGGCTGCTTCTTAATCATTGACTAACTGCCAGAAACCAAAGAGGTTTACAATGGCAGCAATGCTGAGCTTAAAAGCCAGACAAAACAACGTGGTTCCCTGAATAAACTGAGAATAATCTAAACTGTGTAGATATTAAACTGAAGTTTATTACCCAAATACATAGTCTGGGTGCAATTTATAACAATAAAAATGCGGGGAGGAAATCTTCCTGCATCCCAAAAAGCAGCATCTCTGTAAAGGATGGGAAGGGTAATTTGAGTTGCTGGGGTAATAAGCTTCTCCTTGACAGGATAGGGTCTAATGCAGTCTTTGGATGTATAAACAGAGGTAGCTCAAATAGCAATGGAGCAATGATTTCTGTGTTTGGCACTGGAGAGAGCACTAATGGAATCTGTGTCCAGTTCTGTCATTTGAGAAGGATATTGGCAAGCTGGAATGGGTTCAGAGAAGAGATAGAGAACAATTAAGAAGCTGGAAAATACTTATCATGGGCAGAAACCCCACAACCCAGGAGCTAGTGTGTATTTTATAAAAAGAAAGTTAAAGGGTGCCTAATTTGCAATCCAGGAGTTTACAAGGGAGGAAAGCTTTAGTGATGGCTTCCTGCAGCCTTGAAGCCAGAAAAATAGGACTAGAAGCATGGCACAGGAGCTAAAAGTAAGTTTCTAATTAAAAGTTATGGTAGAAATTGTAAAACTGGTTTTTTTTCTTGATTTTTTTTCTTACAGCTACACTTTCATGAGAGTCAACATAGGGGAGTGCTGCTCAAGAGTCATCCCCCTTGGCCTTGGGAGCTATGAATCTAAGAAAGCTACTGAGAGTATCTCAAGCAATAAGTGAGTTAAAACTGCATTATCATCCACACAGAACCATAAATATGAGCATGAGGTCAGGGTCTTGCATTAAACCAAATGCTTTGAATATTGAGAAAATTGTTCTTGACTGTTCACATGTACATAGAAAACAGGTACCTTATGGCACACTGGCTGTCAAGAGAGAGGTAAGAAAGTTCCAGTGTTTGAGACTGAAATGGGAAAGGAATCCAATATTGCAATTGGAAAGGATTGGTTGGGCAAATAACACGTATAAGGTGTGGAGCAATGAGAGTAGCAGAGAAGCCAAGTAACTCCCTGAAATGAAAGGAGGCCTGAGAAGAATGGGGTTTTATATAAACACATGAGGGTGAAATTAATCCTGGAAAGAAAATGGATGAGGTAGGGATTTGTGTTAGGCTCAGTTTTTATGCAGGTGTTCTCATTAATGTGAGAGTAAGGGGAACTGCAGATGATGTGAAAGCAAAAGTAACTGCCCTGGAGGAAATATAAAAGAAGATACAAAAAAAGCAGTAGAGGATAATAACACCGGCACAGAATAACAGTGTGAGATTCAGAGTGAAAATATGTAAATTAAGTCATTGAGGCAGAGAAAAAGATGGAATTAATCCAAAGGAAGGGAAAATTGTACAGAGCAGCTATGCTGAAAGATAAAAAATGTTCAAAGATGAAAATATATAGCTAGTGAAATGAGTCTGCAGTGTGATATGGTAGCTTAAAAGATGGCATTTGTTCTGGATTTCACATGTGAAAACACAAGCTTGGAGTCTAGATCTGCAGGAAGGTCTGCTGCCAGGCCCCAAGCACAGCATGAGGTGAAGATGTCCTCCCAATGTTGTTTTCTTGGGAAGAAAAATACCATGCTGTGAGTGGAAATATCAATAATACAAAGCCATTTTGGAGTCACTGAAATTAGTTCAAGCAGGATCCAGACATAGGTCAAAGTATATTTGGATCAGAATTTAGCTGAGGTATTTTGATATTGGACAGGCTTTAGCCAAACTCCTGTTTGCATATTGAAAATAGAGGCAGATTGGATTGAGGCATGTTGCTCAGGAAGCTATAGGCTGAAACTTTGAGAAAATTAGTTCTGAAACTGATCTGGAAATCTGAGTCTTCCTTGGTTGTCAGACAGGGCATTTCCCTAGAAAACTTCTAACAACATTTTCATCATTTTAGATACAGCAACTGTACCATAAAGAAAAATGTTTCAGAGGCAAGGAGATGGATTAGAATACCCACCGGGTTTTTTCCACCTTTGTGATGACTTTATGAAAGCACTTTGTCAGCTCTTCACTAACTACTGTGTACTTAGCTCTGATCTGTCCTGTCAAACTGGTTTGGGTAGTTAGATTTAGCCATAAATTCCAATCTGTCTCTCTGAAATCTAAAAATAGAATAGTTGAGAATGTATGGGCTGAATTATGGATCAAATGTGTCACTGCAGAAATCAAGGACAAAATGTGTGACATTAAACTGATGTAAAAGAAAAACTCTTTACTTGACTATTTCTGTACTCATGGAGTACATTTTTCATGCACAGAGCTCTGTGAAGACATTAGCTAATTAATCTTCACAGAATGTCAGGGGACCATTACTCACACTTTCATTTTTAGGGAGAAGAGAAAGTTTAGAGAGTCTTCCCATCTTACAACTGGAATCAGAAATATGCATATCTTGCCCATTGCCCCATGCTGAAGTCTCCAGCCCATACTGCCACCTAATGCCTGTCTAATACATGTGAGAAAATGCAGCTTTGAAAAAACAAGTAGATATGTTCAAACTATTTACAATGTTTAATAATTTAAAAATTATATGATAAATAAATTGACTTGAGGGAGAGAAAAGCAGGAAAATGTGTGGTATGAGGTTGGTGGTAACTGCACAGAGAAGCATTGATTTCCTCTTGTGAGTGGCTGCAAGCAGCCTTCCTGTGCTGGTTTGATACTAATGTGACCCCTAGCAGCGCAGGCACAGCTTCTGAACATCACTAATATGTCATTCTGATATCTCCTGGCTGGGGCTAGCAATCGTCAGAAGGAATTTCCTCCTCAGGAGGGGGCTTCAGGATTGATATTCCCCATAACTGCTGAGGCAAGCATTGGTGTATGAGCTCCACCTTTCTGAGGGGGAAACTAGGCCACCTTGTGATTGCAAGTCTTCTCAGGGACCTCAGGAGCCCAGGAATCCCAAGCTGTCATTTGTGATTACAGCAGCTGCTCTGCCCTACATACTGATGAGGCCAAAACTTGTCATGGGACCACAACGTTGAATTGCTGCTCCCTCCATAGCAGTAACTTCTACCGCATCATCAGTCACAATTTCACCAGTTTTCAGCTCTGCCACGAGCAGTTACAGTAGCTATTACTCACATGGCAATATTCATAGGCCTCTGTGTGCTGCCCCTGGGTTGTTTGCAGCTGCTGAGGCACACCCGGACACGTCCGCACTGGCCCTGGACCAGGGGCACGCAGCTTTCGCAGCCATCGACTGCGAGATGCCAGGGTCCTTAAAACAGAAAGAGGTGGACACTTGTGTTGAGTTAACATTCCTGATGTGCCTACACTCTAGACTTGCTAAAAAAACCGTGCTTGTCACTACAGCATGAGAGTAGCCATTGTCCAGGGGCAGTGTAAAGCAGTTGTAAATCTCTCTACTCAAATTCTCCAACAGTTAGAATATTCCATTAACAGTAATATTTGCATGGTCTTGCCACCTACTGAGCAATTTTCCTGTTACTTTTAGGTTTAGTACTGGTTTAATGAACCCTGATATTTTATTGTCCCAGCAGTGCTGACAGCATTGCCACTGGAAGACAATAACAAGGGAGAAGGAACTTATATTGTCATCTTGATGCTATTATTATAGAGGTGAAATTCCGTTTTGCTGTGGTTGAATAACCTTTAAATTGGGGGAAAAATCAGGCCTATACAAGCACTCTTGTGTTTTGATATACAATATGCTGAATGTAGGGGGTTGCTGACAAGCAAGGGAAGCATTCAAAGCATTCATAGTGAAAGCCAAGCTTTTTTCCATTGGAGAACATTTCTGTCTTTCTGACTGTCATTCAGAAATCCCTTACTAGTCTAATGTGTGGCTTGTCCAAAGCTACAAACCTATGCACAGAAACGTAATGCTATGCTTCTGAGGATATGGAGATTGCACAGTTTGATTTTGTCCTTATTCAAGTGGAAAAACGTTTTGAGTCCTTTATGTCAGGACTTGAAGGCATCCTTACTCTTGGCTTATGTTGACTGCATAGCAGACATTGCTAGATCCTTCAGTCCTAAAAGCACCCAAAATTTGTGCCTGCCAGAGATCTGTGCAGCAGGCAGAATAGCTTACCTGGCATCTTTTCCTTTTGAAGAGAGCTGCCAACTGACTGGGAAATGGGACGGGCAAGAAACCTTCTGAAGAGATCTTGTTTGTTTTCTTTCTTTCCAGATTTCACTGGCACACACACACATATGCAAAGCATTTCAGGTTCAGTTAATTCAGCGACTTGTAGTGAAAAGAGAGTTTTCTCTGTTCTGCCCTCCCCACAGTGGTTCTAATCTTACCAGAAGATGGCTAAAATTACTGAGTATTAACTTTCATTAGAAACTGTCAAAGAGAAAAATTCATAGCCTGATTTTTAAAAGGTAATGACTGCAAACTTTCCCACTGGAGTGCACATACTTGAAGAAATTAGGTTATTTTCCTGTTTCAGTATTTTTCAAAATAGGCCAAATTCAGCTTGGGAGGAAGTAATTCTATTTATTACAGGAAAACTCAGTTTTCTGGGAAGTCAGTGGTTTTTTTCCAGGAAAGCTTCTGTTGTTGTTACTATTGTTGATAATAGTAACTATCACTATTATTGATAGTGGTGATGTTTCTGTTAGTTCTGTATGGCAGTCCCAGTATGCTATGTAATATAAAAGAAAAAATATCCCTACATCAACGAAGGTAGATCCCAGGAAGAAAAGAGCAAAGCAAGGAAAAGAAAGGAGAGAGGAAAATTGCAGTTTCCCCATAGGATCATGTGTATAGGCCTTACTGTTTCTTATCAGTCATCTTCTAACATTCCCCCACTGCTACTCGAGTTTAAAAAAGAAATGTTTTTGATGGCACTCACCCCCATCTCAGAGCACCACAGTGTCAGTGCTCTGTTTCCTTTTTATTTCAGTGCTCTGCCGGGTTTCCAAGTGCATTCCCAAGCAGCCAATTAAAGCAGGCAAGATAGGTACCAAAGGAAAAAATAAATATTCGTCAGCTGCCGCCTCGTTATGGAATGCAAGTGCCTGTTTCCTGTCAGAGTCACTGGAAGGTTCTTGCAAATGCATAAGTGCATAAATTGTGTCTGGGAAATTGCAGCTACCATTGCTCCCAGAGAAGTGCATCTTGTTTTTTAGATATAATAGTGCAGCTTGGTTTTTGGATATAATAATTAAAGGCATAAGTGGGGATTGTGCAAAATTCAAACATACTGAATCTAGAACATGGACTTTAGCAATATTAACAGGCTTCCATTCTCCACATTTCTTGGCAGATATCCTCCTTTGCCAAACATTTCCATTCTGCTGTTTATTAGACATGGGACAGGCTGAATTCAGGAAGAAGCAAAGTCCTGGTTTTGCTAAGAATGCAGACACAAATTTTTTGCCTGTGCAGTCAGGTACACATAGTAGCCACTCAAATGTGGAGACTTACTGTGTTAAGAAAAACAGAATTGTCCCTCAGAAGAACAATATCTTATGCCTATGAGGCAGCAGAAATCAATTTAGATTATTTATCACGGATCAGCCATAGTTAGCATAAGGAGCACATGGAAGGCTTGAGAATTTTATTGCCAAAGTTATGTGGCTGCTGTATTTGTATAACAGGAATGCTATGCTTTTTGTTTTGTTGTTGCTGCTAAAGCCAGCACATTACAGTGGTACTTGTGCTGAAATAGCAACTGTGGGGAGCAGACCTCCCCGCTTCCCTTTGAGCAGAGGGTGGGACAGAGGACATTTTAGACTGTGATTTCTACCTTTAATTGTTACTATTTTGTCCTTAGAGGTAGGTTGGATAGAATATGTATTTCTGAGCCTGATAAAAGAAGCTGAGATCAAAGTGTTGATCTTTTTCTTCTTAGTGGCATTGCTGTAACTAACTAAATTACTTGGGAATGGAAAGATAATGAATACAGAAAATGGATTGGAAATGTTATCAGAATACCTTAATGAAATTAAAATTTTAAAAAAGCATCTCAGCAGCACACTGATTGTCCCTTACAAAGGCACACATATCAGTTAGTGCACAGTGCAAAGTGCAGGAGGAGGAAGGGCCTAACAGAGTGACCAACCTCCATTAAGTAATAACACCTAATGATGAAGGTTTGTCCTTGACCTCACCTTTGATGAGCCTTGGTATTCTCTGTGAACTTACTTATGAAACTTCAGGGTTTTCAGGTCATTTAAGGGGACAACAGGAGTGAAAATCTTGCCATTGTAAATTGTTGATTTGAATATAATCCCAGTTGCTAGTGGCCAGAATTCATCACTGTGTGACAGCAGCTTGCTGGTACACATGGCCAGTGCTGGCATCCAGGCTCTGGTGAGATAAACGTCCAGGTCCCAGAGCTCACCATGACTGGATTTACTTGCATTTGCAAGGAAGGGATGTAGCTGGAAATAGATCTGCATTTCCACTTCTGGGGGCCAGCATGATCATGCATACTGCTTTTGATATTTCTTTTCTGGAGGCAGCTGATTTGCCTTCAGTCCTATCTGAGGCTCTCAAAGACACTTCACTGCCTTGCTGGAGGGCAATTGCTCGTGCAATAGGAAAACGTGTTTTCCCCCCCACACACACACTTTTAACTCTCTGACTCCACATAAACATAACCCTTACAGACTGAGTATCCCACAATAATGCAGGAGGAGTAGAAGAGTACTTCAACTCTGTCAGCTCCCAGGTGTGTTCATGTAGCTCTTAAAAGCCTGGCACCTTCTGCAGTTAAACCCTGCTTTGTAAAATCTGAGTTGCTCTTTTACTGGCAGAGCTGAGAAAGTTGTTGGCATCCAAGCTGCACAGAACAGCTTATTGTTCTGCTTGTCAGCTACGGTGCCGGGATCATTGCCTGCACGCTCCAGTGCACATCTCACAAATTATAGCTGTACCTGCATGCGGGCTCCATTAGGTTCGTTTGTGTACAGGGGAGCTGAGACATTTCAGGGCTGGCTCTGGCAGTGCCTACTCCCAACACTCTGACATGGAAAAAAAGAATAAAGACTCCTTTTCATAAGAGAGAGCAGAAAAAACAGAAAGAGACCTGCAGTAACACTGCTCACTGCTTCCCATTGTATTATCTACAGAACAGGCTGAAAGGTCCGGGCTAGTGTCCTGAGATGGGCACAGGCAACTGGAAAAGCAGGGAAGGAGCACCAGTGATACTGGGAGCCCAGGCCAGGCCTTTAGGGGCAGAGAGAGGTTGGGAATAGAAGCAATAAGCTTGAAGCTGATTTATTATCATCTGTCTGGGGTTTTTTTCCTTCCCCCTCCTCCCTAGTTAAAGAAAAGGACAACAAATAAATATTTCTCTAGTTTTCTGGTTAGTGAGGCCTTAAATTTTACTCACAAGCTGAAAAAGCAATTAAAAAAAAACATTTTCAGAATGAAAATTGGAACCTTTAGTTTTCAAAGGCATTGAGATGAAATTTTGGCTTATCCTAAAATATGTTTGCAGGGCAGAGGAAAACATAGGATCCAACCTAATACAGCTGAATTCATGTGTGATCACTTGAGACTGAATTCTCTATTACACTTAGCTGCATTTGCTAGCAAGGTTTAATCCAGCCTTGTTTTTTCTTTTTTGTTTAATAATTAAAGTGTATGGTACAACTGTGCTCATGCTGTAACCTAGATAGTTCCCACAAGTGGATGTCTGGCTGTAATGCTATTTCAAATAAATTTGGACTCCTTTTTATTTTTTATTTCTTACTATTTAAATGAAAATTATTTCTGCTATGAAATAATTCTAGAAGAAAGGTGCTATAAAAATTACATGTTGCATGTTTGAAAATTTCATTTCAGTAAATATATATGGATTTGGACAAATTAAATTAATCTTGCCAGAAGATGCATGAAATTATTTTTATCTAGGTGGTGAATTATGCTTATAATTTATATAGTAGGACTTTCCCTTAAAATGTTTTCTGCAGTTAAGGTCCTTATGTCACCTGAATTTATGAATTATTTGAATAAAGGGGATATCAACCAGTTCCTTAACATGTGACTGAGGTGAACATTTGTCAGCCAGGCTCTGAAAATGCGAAGATAGTGAAGAAACAGATGCTGGAGCAAGGAGGTGATTATTATGGCCAGCAGGAGGACAGGGGCTACAGATGTGCTAGTAAAGCCTGAAACCTGCATTTTCATCATCATGCTTGTCCTTTGACTCAGTCTTCCCTGCAGCTTGAGCTACAACACAGCCTTTTGTAGACAGAGTTTGTTCTGTTAGAAAAAGAGGGTGGTGACCTCCCAGGCTGGAATTACAGATGAATGCCTTTGGAAAGGCAGCAGGAAAGCTGTCCTTAGTTTCACCTGTCAAAAATGAAAGGCATGTCTATGTCAGTCATTATACATGTGGGCACACACAGTTCTGAATTGATCTCTGGTCCTAATTCAGTGTTAGAAACAGATTGTAATACACAAAATGCTATTTTCTTGCATGTTATATTGCATTTTATGAAATACTTAGGAGATATTTTACACTGAGGGTTAATGTTTACCTTCAATAATGTGTATGATAAAGAAAGGTGCATAGTAGTTTAAAACACAGGCATTAAAAAGAATTTTTTTCCATTAATTCTGTACAAAAAATCAGTGGTGACAAAGTTGAACGAGTATAATTTTCTAACACTCTCCCAAAAATAATCTCCCTTCTACTTCAGTTTCCTTTCTCTCTGCTCTTCATAGGCCCTCAGTAGTTCTTGTCCCTGATATTTTTCTTCTAGTTCAAAGCATGGCTTCCCTGCAGAGAAAACAGACGAAAGGAGTTTTGCCATAGATTTCAAGAAGGACTTGATTTGACTCCAGATCATCTTCCCAGCCATCACAACAAAAGAGTAAGGGCTGAAACGCATAGTCTAGGAGCTTTTATGGAAATTCAGGGCTTTATTCTGAATGCATTCAGGTGCAGCATTTCACAGGAAATTTCCAAAGGTTCAGCCAGATGGTAGAAATCAAAAGTACAGTCTCACAGCCAGTCTGACCACTTTGCCTGAGACTGAAAATCATAAGGATCTTCTTTGAGCAGGGCTGATCCCAACAAGTGCATCAGGCCTTTGAGGTTAAATGTATTGAAAGGCAGTCATTAATGTCACTGGAGCCTTAGCAAGGATGTATTTATGCTGAGAGAAATTTGTGGTGTAGAAGTACAAAATGCCAAGCTTGGTTGAAAGGTTTTGGGGCATGTGTGTGCAGATGGGTAGAAAAATGTGATTTCTTTCTGCTCTGTTTGGTATTTGTTTTTTTATTTTAATAAATTTTTGGAGTAGTGATTTATTCTATGCAGCGTATAGTGCTATTTGTCATCCTTATTCCTTCAACTATTCCAAAATCGAGGCTTACTAGTTCTGTGTGACATGTTTCAGGTCACTAAATCGGGAAGTGAAATGAAACTGGAAAGCCCATAGAAGTAAACCACCAGGAAAAACTCCTAAAGGACTGCTATTACCAGAGCATTGAAGAACAAATATGGGAAAAAATATGCCTGTGTTACCTATTTATCTGGGCAAAACAGTGACTGTGGCCTATGTGATTTGTGGACAGGACAAGGTCTCTTTGTCTAGATCCCAACCACAACATAGTCACACATACAGCACTTTCTTCAGGGCTCCTGCAGGAACACCTCAGCCTGTCCACAGCAAGTCAGTCTAGAAGCTTTCATTTATAGCTGCCAGAATTCCAGTAATATGGGAAGGCTTTCCAGTTTTGCTCTGCAATTGGATCAAAATCTCTCCCATCACTATGCATAGACCACAGTAATTGTGTGTGTGTGTGCATGAACATTAGCTGTGTTGGAGCACAACATCCCTACCAAGGAGTCTCCCTTCAAAAATGCCTAATTATTCTAAGGTAAATTCAAGGTGAACCCACAACCCTTCTGGAATGTGAGGACAGAAACTATCCCCAAAATGTAGATCAATGAAGATGTCAATGAAGGCATCTCAGAAAGAATAAGTTAGTTACAAGTTTTCTTACTCATTTTGATCTCTCAGGGGTCTTTGCAAAACCATTAAATGAAAATGTGATTTGGAATGTTTGCACTGGATGTTGAGGTGATACAGAGTCCTTCTCTACATTGCTGTTGGCAGAGGAAAAAATGGAATTCACAGTAGACTTGAACCAGCTGATGCCAACTGCCCTACCTCCACTGACTTCCACACAGCTAAAGTGGCTGACCCTCAGTAAAAATTTGCCCCAGTAATTCTAGTCCTTCTCCAAATCTGTCTCTTATTAGCAAATGTGATTCATGAAGTACCTTCATCCATCCTGTGCCCCTCTTCCTATCTAATGTTTTCCAAAGTAAGACTTCCTTCAATAGAACACATTTCACTAGGTTAATTCCCCTAAGGTTTATAAATAATAAGGTGCATAAGAACAGCATATTATTTGCTGTATTTTCTTCATTTACTTCAATACAATCCAATTGTATTTCCCTGCATGGAAACAGCAGGAAATAGCCTGCAAGTACCTAACAATACTCAGGACAGTACAAAAGATGGTACTGAGTAACAAACTCAGCACAGCTCAAACATCCAGTGAAGCTGTGGCAAAAGCCTCTCACAGACCATAACTTACAGAGCCAACCTCCAAATTAGCTCTCAGTGCAAGAGTCTTGATTCTCCCTGCAAAACAGGGGAGGAAGCAACACTAAAAGCTAGTTCAGCAGCTGGACCCACTTACCAGGGTTTCTCAGTCCTAAAGCTGGTGCTTGTAATCTCTCTATTTAGTGGAGAGAAATGGAGTTGGCACTGGGGAAGAAAGCCTGCTAACAGGCTGGAAAATGCTGTATAGACTGCAGGAACTAATTAAACTTCCACTGGAGCAGAGGGGAACCAATGGTGAGCACTCTTGTGCTCTGCACCTAAAATTTACTTGGGAGGAGAACACCAGAGCTCAGGCACCTGGCTCTAGGGTTTATTCAGGGTCTACCCCTAAGCCAACAATGACACCATTGCAACCAATAGGACCTTAAAACCAGCGGGAGATAGCTGCTACTGGCCCCATCCCTTGAATCAGCAGCCTGGGAAAGCCCTCAGGGGCACACACTGCTGGGAGGGAGGCTGTGGAGGGCTTACCTGGATTTTTGCACTGACTGGCCCTTTTGCCCGATGCTGGTTTTGGGTCTGGTCGTTGCCCAGCAGTGTCCAAAACGCAGGCTCCAGCAGAGGGCACAGCCACCCAGCAGAAACGGGGAGCTGGGCCAGCAGCAGAGGCGGCAGCGGTAGCAGGATGCTCCTGGGAGCAAGAGATCATAGAATCACAGAATCTGCTGAGCTGGAAGATACCCACAAGGATCATCGAGACCACCTCCAGGCCCTGCACAGAGCCATCCCCAAGAGTCACACCATGTGCCTGAGAGCATTGTGCAAACACTTCTGAACTCTGTCAGCCTTGGTGCTGTGACCCCTTCCCTGGGGGGTCTCTTCCAGTGCCCAAACACCCTCTGGGTGAAGAACATTTTCCTAATATCAAACCTAAACCTCCCCTGACACAACTGCAGGCCGCTCCCTCAGGTCCTGTCACTCTCACCACAGAGAAGAGAGCAGTGCCTGCCCCTGCTCTTCCCCCCATGAGGAAGCTGCAGACTGCAATAAGGTTTCCCCTCAGTCTCCTGTTCTCCAGGCTGAACAAACCAAGTGACCTCAGCTGCTCCTCATACGGCTTCCCCTCAAGGCCTTCACCATCTCCATTGCCTTCCTTTGGATGCTCTGTAACAGCTCAGTGTCTTTTTTATGTTGTGGCACCCAGGACTGTCCCCAGCACTGGAGGTGAGGCCACCCCAGTGCAGAGCAGAGCAGGACAATCCCCTCCCTTCCCTGGCTGTGCCAGGGAACCCAGGACAGGGTTGGCCCTGCTGGCTGCCAGGGCACAGTGACTCACATTCAACTCCCCATCAGCCAGGACCCCCAGCTCCCCTTCTGCAGCGCTGCCCCCCAGCCTCTCGCTCCCCAGCGTGTATGTCCATCCCAGGTGCCGAATCTGGCACTTTCATTTGTTGAACCTCATGTGGTTGGTGAAGTCTCAACACTCAGCAGAACTGGCTCCTGCTAAGAGGAGCATCCTAAGAGGAGCTGGGATCTTTTGATCTTTTTTAAAAAACACCCTGGTCCCTGCCTCTTCCAAGAGAGGAGTAGCATCTGCTTTTAGCGCCACAGCACATGAGCACCTGGTCTAGACAGGTGAAAGGAAGGTAGCCCAGCCAGAATATTCCTTTTTTTTTTTTTTTTTTTGCAATGTTGTGTTTGATCTTATTTTGGATACGTGCATCAGGCAGGCTTCCTGAGCTGGCAGCGGAGGTTTACCATTTCTTCCCACTAAACTCATGTACTAGATTAAGGGGTGTTTGAGAGTTACTTGGTTAAAAATGTGCTTGCCTTGCAAGAAACAGAGAATCCTCAGCTCTAACCTATAACTAGCTTTTCTGCCTAATTCAACATGGAATCATGGTTCTGAGGTGAAATGGGGCATGGAGGCCCTTCCTATCCAAGCTGGGGCAGCTCTGCTTCCTTTCCCTTCTATTAGCCTGTGCAGCATTTCAAAATGCCTTCATTGTGCAAGCTAGAGCTCAGGGACCCCTTCTCCCTGTGATGCCTCCCAGTGTTCATTTTAGCTCTGTGTTCTTCCCAGTCAGGGCTCTCCCTCTGCGGCATGATTAAAATCACACTTGAGTTTTCTGTTTGTCTCAGTAGAGCATCACAGCAAGTGCAATTGTCCTATTATACAACATGACAGCAATTAATACCTAGCTACAGCCCAATGGCATCTAGGTCTTTCTTCACTGATGACCACGAATCACAGACAAGCATTTACACTATGAACACTATGAATAGGGTACATTTTAATTATGTGTATTATGTATGTAACAGACAAGCAACATAACAATAATGCTTTGTGTATAAAACACTTTCCTTCTATGCCTCTCCCTACGTTTAAAACTCAGTAATGAATTTAGCCTTCTGTATCAGCTGTGCTGGGCAAGTTTTGCTCTTTAGAGAGAAAATGAAGCAGAGAGTTTTGCTCTTTAGCAAGAAAATGATGCAGAGAAGTGACTTGTCAGAAGCATTTTGGAAACTGCCATTGACCCATTTAGGCTTAATGAATAAAACACATGTAGTTCACAGGTTTGCATAAATGGTGTTTGCACATGCATGCTTCTGGGGCCTGACTGAAGCCCCAAAAATATTCTGTTGATTCCTGTAATAAAGAATCAGGACTCTGACCTTCAGAGACCATGCCAAGACACAAGTTATAAGAAACAAGTGATGACATTTCCTGTCTTCTGGGTGTTGATTTGAACAGATGAGGGGTTCAGATAGGAAATACATTGATTCGCTGTCCTTCCTAAGGAAGCTAGCTAGTAAAGAGCCTCATATGCAAATGTGAAGAATCTTCCTCTGGTCAGTTCCTCGTGCTGATCAGTGTTCATATCTGACCTATGCATATTCAAACCTTCATCCAATAGTCATATAAGCATGCTGGAAAATTCATCTCTCTTCTTTGGACTGTCCTGGACAAGGGTGAGAGAAATAATGGGAGAAAGGATCTTGGGATAATAGACAGTGGTATGTTTCTATATCTTCCTATGGGAAGGCAATTTTTATCCCTAGAAGGATCTTTCCCAATATCTGTACTTTTAAAAATGCTGGAGAAAACCCCCTTAGCTCCAGATTTTATCACCCTTTTTCATATTCAATATTACTTTAATATAATAATGTCCTACCTTATGTCCATGTGACAACCTATGTATGACCCTCTTACCAGAACTCTGAAACCCCTAATTTCCAGTTGAGAGCCAAACTTTAAACAGAGCCTTCTCCCACACTGAGCACAAGTTAACTAAGCTGAGCAAACCTGAACCTACCCCTTTCTGATCAGAATAGCTGGCCCAGGGCTAATCTGTTTCAAGCACTCTGCTTCTCTGAGTGAGAAGTTGTTTCTGCTGTGAGCCTGCAAAGCTGCAGGCCTATCCTTGACAGCATCTGGCTGTAGCAATGCACATTTCCCAGTTTACAGATTGGTAGATAAATGACCACTGAAGCAGTAAAACAAGATCAAAATGAGCAGATAACTGGAACTGAGGAACAACCTGTCTGCTCAGTAATGTATAAACCCAAAGAGAACTGACACTTCACACTTTAGCACCCTTGCCATACTTAGCAGGTGGTCTTTCTTCCCTGCCTATCCCACAGCCCCCAGGGATGTTTCAAGAGTTGGCCACTACAACTTGCTTGCTCCCTTGGGCCCTTTAAGAGAGTGCAAGGGAGCGTCCCAATTCCAGCTCCACCACCAAGCACACTACTCACCCTTTCTATGGGTCAGACCTGACCTTTCGGGGAGCCAACACAATTCGTTGCACAAGCTATTTACCTTTCTTTTTTTAGATGAATTACCCTCCCACTGTAGTGAGCTGCATCAGCTGATGGAGGGGCCAGGGGAGCTCCAGGGTTGCAGAAGCAGGGGGAATGCATGACCAACAGGAGAGCAAGGAGCAGAAACTCCCCTTCTGTGGCAACCAGGCTGGCTCAGCCCTTCCACCCAAGCACTCTCTTCCTGCCAGTGTGGCAATCGGTTGGAGTGCATAGAGCAAGATGACTTGTTTTTTTGGAACACTCCCCAAATAGCATTCATCCTCCAAGCAACTGTCATTCCTGTGGCTCTTCTGTTGGAATGCAAACAGCTTGAGGCACACAGGCACGGTTATGTGCCCAACTTCAGGTGACAGTGTTCACAGGTGGGTAAGTTAGGGTATCCAGCACATTTCTGGAGCTGGTACAGAGGACATGAGATTTAGGGGAACAGCTGCTGGAAGCTGAGAATACTGGAGGATATCTCAAATAGCAGTACCAGACACCCATCTCTCTGAAAATGAGTTGAGATTGAAGTGACTTACGTTAAGGGTCCTCAGCCATGATATAACATAGCTCCAGCTACACTGATGAAACTGCTGGGATATAGGATACTCCAAGGCTTGAGCAGCAGGGGCAGAGTCTGCCCACAGACTTCCCCAAACCTCTGAAATAGTGACAGCAGATTTAACATATAGCTGGGTACAAAAACCTACCCTTGACCCCACCAACTTCCTACAAAAATCCTTGTAGTTTTATTATCATCATAATTTGTTCTTCTTTCTTCATGTATTCAATCTAATGCTATCATAGACCACTTCTTTATGCCAACAAAAAGCACTTATGAAGCCAAAATATACATGCGCAGAAGGTGTTCAAAGGTGTTTAAAAATTAAAAGAAGCCCCTTAAAAACAGCTTATCTGTGCAACTGTTTCTATAAAGCATTTCTTTCTTGTACTTTAAAGTGCATGCATCTCTAAAATGCAAAGCAAAGTTCTTTTCTAAACTATTTTTGCACAGATTCCAGATGGCACAGAGCAAGTGACTTTGCTATTGAGAGCTAAAGGTTTTAAAGAAGGTGACTATAAAGATTTCTTCATCTTCTGTACCCCCTTCCTCATTGACAGCAGGATTTTGTCTGACAGATGAAGTGAAAGAATAAGAGAAAATTTCAGCAATCATTTTCCATCTTCAGTCCTGAAGAATCAGTCTAAGCATTATTTGAGGCACCGTTACTTTTCTGATAAATCCCTAAAAGTGAATATAATCAAATATTTGTATGGCTAAATGTCCCATTATTACATGGAAATGCGAGACCTTCTTTTTCCTCTTTTTAATCAGTGAGCCTTTGTGCATACCTGTATGATCTCAGCAGTAGCAGGAAGATTATGCAGCATACCAAGGACTTAGTTCTGTCCTTCATTTTGGTAATCTCTACATGGCACTTGTGTAGCACATTCACATTTGATCTAGCAACAGTAGTAAGTAATCATAACCTTAACAGTTAAGCAATAATTAAAAGGAATTAATCCCATTCCTGTTGTGAAGGAACCCAAGTGATAATTTTCATCTTCAAATAGGCAGCAAGTGGGCACCATTTCCGAATCCCATCACTGACTCCATTACCTCAGACAGCAAGTGTGTCACCATATCCAGTCTCTGCTGAGACCAGCAGGTCCAGAGCCACTGCAAGGTACAGCACAAAACTGTGCAGCAGAATTGTAATCTGTTTGTACTNCCACCATATCCAGTCCCTGCTGAGACCAGCAGGTCCTTCCAGAGCCACTGCAAGGTACAGCACAAAACTGTGCAGCAGAATTGTAATCTGTTTGTACTGCAAGCTGAAACAGCTGGGTCAGAGCCTGTAAGCCATTTGGCAATGCCACTGTTGCATTATCAAGGTTTTTTTACGGAAGGGAGTGAACTGATTTGTTCAGGAGTGATAGCAGTATCAGTTGTGTTGGCTCTGGAAGCAGTTAAACCTGCACAGAGCAGAAACAGGTGAAAAGTCCAGGCCTGTTTGATGACGTTTTCCTAATCACAGCCAGCAGGCAATCTCACTGCTAGAGGGTGAAATCATGAAGAAAGAACCCAACCACAAGATTTTTAGAGTGCCCAGTATTTTGCTCTGCGGCCACTTTATCAAAGCACCTGTCAGTTTCTTGCTCACTTTCCAAGATCATGAAATGCAGAAACAGGCTTTCAAGAAATCCAAACTATAAAAAAGCATGGAAAGAAAAGGTTGAAGTACACACACTGTTGCTACATCTGTATCTTTCCACTCTTCACCTAAAATACATGCGTACCTATCCAGACGCTGGTAATAACAGCACTAGGCATCTGAAGCCACATCTGTTTCTATCTCTTTTGTACTACAATGTAAAATTAAAATAGTCTTTAGAATGTGGTTGCACAGACCTCATTACTTCAACCATATTTTCCATTTTTAACCTAATTCAATTAAAAAGTAATACATAGAAATGTCAAGAAAATATGTGGACTAATTCAAATACCATGTCAGTTCCTTTTCCAATCTCTGCCATAGACCTTTATCACAAGCATGCAAACAGGTAGTTCAGCACAGGCATCCAGCTCCAAAATTGCGTGCCCATATTTGAACTTTTTCCCCTTTTGCTTCCGCCTCTTGCCTCCTTGCCTTACAAAACAGATTCTTTCTGTTGAGCTCTGAACAATGAAAGTCAAATTATTTTCTCTCCCATTTGCTGCTATCACCCTACCCGAGGCTGCAGGGAAGGAAGGACGCCATTGGTGGTGTGCTTTCCCCAGCTTGTATGGATGAAGCACTCCTCAGGTTGGCAGATGTACTGGCAGATAATGCAGAAAAAGACCCGTGTCTTCTGCCTATGAATGAATACCATCTGGGACATGCTGAGAACTGCTACTAGTGTGTGCAAAGATAACGAATACAAATTTGGTGATTTTTATGGAAATGGCTGTAAGGAGGGAGATCTTGCTTTTGGATTGTGCTTTATATACAAGATGTCACGTGATCCAAACCCACAGATATTTTCCACTTCTTGCCACAAACCACAGCCTAGAGCTTCAGCTCAAACTGAAGAATGCTTCTGGTTCTTATGGCTGTGAAGGAAATACTGAGGGGGCTGAGGAGATGAACCGTGTGAAGACAAAGATAAAATTTCCCCACTTACAACAGTAAGCTTTTATTGAGCCAATCTAAATCACAGTCCTGACAACGAGGATAGGCAGATTTCCATCTGAGCTACTCACAAGGGCTGCCCCCTGGAGCTGCTGCCTGGGCCTAGCATGCACTCTGCGGCTTGCTCCTGCCCATCACCTTTTCTGTGGTAACTGCCATGAGCTACACTAAAAATGTTTCAGAATAGCTCAGATCTAGGTGGTTTCAGAGCACACAGGTGACCTCTAAGCATGTGACCAAGCTGAAGTCCCTGGGTCCTTTAGCATGACAGAAGGGAGTACATTGAGACACAGGCTATTTTACAGACCTTAAAGATGACACCATAATCCTGCTTTAAAATTTCCTTATAACGTAACTCAGATCAGTGTTTACTATTAATTTATTATGTGCTAACACTTCCTGTGTACAACAGTTGGTTCATAGCATTTACTTAGACTTAGTATGGAATCCATTACAGCAGCTTCCCAGCTGCGCATGCTTGAGACCAGGAGTAATGCAGTGGCACAAACAATTTGCAGGCCTGAGTTGCCAGGTAGACTTGGGCTGGCCATAAATGTCCTATGGCCATTTTTTGCTCATTGCCTGGCACTTGATGAAATCTTTCTCTTTGTTAGGACCATTCATTCTTGATACTAACTCCATTACCTTATCCAAGAGCATCACTGAGTTGTTTTTAGGTTATGGGGTATATAGAAGAACCCAGTTTTCCATGGCTTCCACTGTTGCATGTTGCTTTCTTTTCAAGTATGGCAAAATCACAGACAGAGACATTAAATCCTTTGATGTGTTAATTGATACAGCTGGAAATAAGCTCTTGAGCACACAGACCTCCTTCAAGTCTCTGTGTGTTTTAGTAATTGATGTTACATTTAAATCACATCAACTCTCATTGCCACTTACTATACCTTATGTTGACTTGTCAGCAGTATAGAATCTCATTTCCCAGGAGCTGCTAAGACTTTAGTTGAGACCTAGCTATACATCAGCAAGACAAACTAGTCAAAATTACTTCTTACAGCAATAGAAGCCTAATGGTTTTTGCAATAAATTAACTCTATGACATGGAGGGAAAAGTATTTGCTTAGTAGCAGAAATGATAATGGTAAGGTGCCCAACCTGATTAGAGAGTTATCTGTAAATCCTGCTTGCATTATTCAACCAAAGGGTCTTGGGTAAACAGAGACGGCATAAACATATATCTGATAGAAAATGTATCATTTTCCTGCTATGCCTTCCGCATAGTCTTAGGAGACATGCTAAATAAAGGGAATAAAAAGTAATGCTCAATAACTATCCACTTACTGAACGAGATGGGCACCCCATAAAAAAACACAATATAGAAGTATGCACATGAACAAGAACAGAGGAATTAACGTTGTACTCCTGTCTCTTGAGACCACATCATTCTCCCCACATCCTTTCTCATGAGAGGCATTTCCTACTTTCCCTTCAAGTTTGTGCTTTTATGTGAGAACTAATCAAATTACTTCAAAAATAGTTACATAAAAGTTATTTGCCTTTATAATAGATGATATGTTTTTGTTTACTGTTCTTGACTGCAATCAATATAACCAACTAGAAGCAGGAACAAATTACTCAAGGCCAAGAAGGTTTTATATGCTCTTCCATTGTTCATGCAGATTTTGCAAGTGACACCAAACTTCAGGAATTACTTGTAGATAGTAACGTGCTGTGGGAAATTTTCAGGTAGGTCAGGTAGGAAAGGATGTAAGATTCACTGCAGATTGTTTAACCTATGCAGAAGCCCTGAGAGCTATAGAAAACTTAAAAACGTCCCCAGTGAGTTTTTGAGACTCACATGAATCTCAGTAGGGTTTAGTATTTCCAGGCTGTTAATGTATTTCCTGAAACTGTTACAGTAAATTTTCAGGAGCTGCTGTGTCTTAACCTCTATCTGATGTCTTGCACTCTGCAACAAAGGCTGAATGCCACACGTATGCTTTGCAAGTCTGATTGGCTGTTGAGCTCCCTGGTAGACAGAAATCCTGCGGGGGCAATACTCAACATCATCTGAAGCCCCATGGCCATCCTAACCCTAAAGGAGCCTTGTCATAACATTTCATAACCTTCCTGTGCACTCCACCAGCTCTGACACCAACTTTAGGAAGCTGCCAGAGTAAGGGAGCAGGTCTTTGGAACTTCAGGCTAATGATCTGAAAAACATGACTCTGAAGAGCACGGTAGTCCAAATGCAAGCAGGATCATCAGACTGGTTAGCTGTTGATGTCTCGATACTTCAGGGCTCTCTTTTTTCATTTCTCAGTGCTTGGGTTTAATGATACTAAGGACTTCCATGTCAATTAGAACTGAAGTCCAGGAGAGTCAAGAGCGGGCTGACCTTGCTGGACCTGCTCGCTTAGGCTGGCTTCCTTGACACTGTTTTCCTCCTGCCTTGAGACTGCAAGTTCAGTGGGGGCTGGGACCACTTTTAGCTCGGCTTGCACTGCAATGCACATCCAGGATGCTGCTGGAGTCAGAAGAGCTCAGCTGGAAACATCAGCAAGTGGCAGATAAGACGGGAAGGAAAATTAAGTCTACGTAAACACCGTGTGACCCAACTGCGGGAGCAGCTCAGCAGGTGATGGTTAGACTTAGGGCCTCTGCCCCACGCTCCACCAGCCCCCATGTATACGGTAACATCCAAAAGCGTGTCTGTGCACAGCAGGGAACTCGGGGCAGCCCAGCTGCAGCACGGTGCCCCCCGCATGGGGACACCCAGCTGCAGCCCCTGTCCCCGCAGCAAGCCGGACCCGGCTGGGCAGGGGGGAGGAGAGCCCGCTCCCGCGGGATGGAGGCACCTCCAGCAGGTGCGCTGGCATCTAAATGCAAAAGAGGACGTCTTGGGGGATGTGTAGACTTCTTCTGGGGGAGTGCATGCGTCTGCCCTTCTGGCTGAATCTGAGCTTGTGCTTCTTTAGTTCCCGGCTGGCCGGCGAGGGCACGCAGGGCGCTGCGGCATGGATTCAGCACAGGGGTGGAGGCTTCCTATTTTTGTAGCTATTTTTCAGCCTGGGGTGTGTGTGGGGGGGCGGTCCTCCCTGCCAGGAGCGCAGCCCCGGCGCGGTCCACGGAGGAGCGGCAGGGCTGTGGAGGGGCGGCGGTGGGCGGGTGTCTCGGGCGGCGGCGGCGGCGGCGGGCGGGCACTAAGACCGCGCCGCCCCCGGGCGCTGCGCGGCGGCCGCAGAAGAGGAGGAGACCGGCGGGCCCGGGAGGAGAGGCGCGGAGGGGAGCGGAGCTATGCTAA
>VYXF01011024.1:824499-897824 GCA_013397295.1 Polioptila caerulea
TCCGGCTGGCCCGGCAGCGCAGAGCCGCACACGTGCCCCGGCTCTGCCCTCGGCCTCCCTTGCCTCCATCCTTGCCCGGCCCTACCACTCCCCGCGCTGCAGCCTCGTTCAAACAAGTTGCGCGTTTGCCCGCGCTCCCCGCGGAGCCCCTTTGCCTTCCCCCTCCCCTCCCCCAGCTCGTATTAAACTTCATTTGCAGCCATGCGGTTATTAACTTTCCCGGCGTGTGCGTCCGGCCGGGGAGCCGGGGCGAGCCGAGCCGTGGCGAGCCCGGGACTGCGCAGGGACCCGTCGGTGCTTCCCGGGTCGCGGCGAACCGGAGCCTGACGGCCCCGCTCACAGCCTGGCCCGCCGAAGGGGAGTGCCTGTGCCAGGGGACTGCTGTCTGCCAGGCACTGCCCCGGGGGCATCCCTGGGCCTTGGCCGGTAGCAGGGAGACGAGGATGGAGAGAGCGCCCCAGCTGCCCTTGCCCCCTCCGCGGGGCGCTCTGAGCTATTCTGGGGGCCGGGACCCCTCTCTCGATGACATTTGCCCACCTTGCCCCAGTCCTTGTCCTGGCTTTGTCCCCCTGCACGGGCCTCGTGTTCACAGTCTGCCCACACTTACCTGTGCCTTACTGATGCACTGTCCCTGACCACCCTCTCCTAGTGCCCAGTCTTGCTCTTCCTGCTGCTCTTGTGGTCTCTCTCCCCAGCTAGCCCCCAACTTTGGCATTGCCTGCATGCCCTCCCGTGGCAGGGCTGCCTGCCCTTTTGATCGCCTGAGTGAGGACCTTCCCCATGCCACCCTCATGTGACAGTGGTAGGGTAGGACAGCCTCTGGGCTCAGGCTTTGGTGTCTGCATTTGTAGGGCAGAATGATCCAGGATCCTGGGTGGATCTCAGCCAGGGACTTGCTAGAATACTTTGGTAACTTGTCTGGGGAATTTTAAGGGCAGTATAATTAAAATGACCATTTAAGTGCATGTATATCTCCCTCTGTTCTGCAGGTGAGCTCATCACCTCTTGAAGGGTGCCTGATGTCACTCCTGTTTCAGGAGAAAGGAGACAACATAGATATTCTTGGGCTGGGAGTATTGGATTCTTCCCATTCTGTCCATGTTCCAGAAGAAAACTGGCATCAGAATAGGACATGCTGGTGAAAGAGGATGGAGGGGGTGATACATGAGTATATATAATAGTCAAATAACCCAGGAGAGATGTGGTTTATTTTAAAGAACATGCCTAGCACTCCTACATCTTCTCCTTGGCTCCCCTGTGCTTCATGATGTGACCTTGGGAACATTACATAACCTCTCCTAGGCCTCAGTTTCCCCAGCAAAGAAGGACCAGGGGAGTGGGGGATAATAATGCCGAGATGCCCTTACGAGGTGCTTTGATGACTTAGGTAATGTTTGCCAAATGCCTTGAAGATGTCAGGTACTACATAAATACTAAGCAGTGTTATTAAAATCTCCCTGGCCGTTTCATGTGCTGCAGAAGTTGCCAGCTGGGATTCTGTAACACCGGGCTCCCACTTTCCAGGTTCAGAGGAGGAGACTGTCAGTGTAATGCTGCTGCTGTACAGCTAAAGAGACGCGATCATGTATGTCCACATGCTTTTCAAAAGTCTAGTTTAACCTTCTATGAGGGAACTGATAAATTAATACCTTTGATGCTTGTGAAAGTGAAGGAGAATGATCTTCCTATGTCCTGGGAATGTTTTTGGAAATGAAATAAAGCTGTGGCCTTTCAGGTCTCTATTGTGGCAGACTTTTCCTGAAAATGCTGCTGAAGACTCTTCCAAGTTTAAGGTTAAATTGTGCATTTTTATCTTGAATAAATGCTCTTGCTTAATGAAGCAGGTCCTGTTCAAGCATTTGAGTTTTGCAGGTAAAATATAGCAGCTTTTCCTGCTTCCTCTCAGGATGACTCAAGAGGATTGTGTATGAAGACATCAGGGGCAGTACATGGCTCCTGCACTTTGTAGGTATAGCCCTAATGTACACGTCATTAACATAAGAGCCATCCAAGCTGAGGTAGTAGTTCATAGGGATAAACATGTCCCTTCGCTCTTGGAGCAGGACAACAGACTAGGGGGACTTGCTTAAGGAAGGACTGTGGCAGGATTTTATACTGTAATTGTTCTTTTAAATTAGAGTGCAATACTGTTACGTCTAACTTGAAGGTAAACAAATTCTATAGGTGTGGCATTTGCTATTTTACCTCATCTCAGAACTATGTCGTTATGTTACAACATACACACAAAAAAAAAGGCTCTAAGGTGTTAGGGGGCATGAATTGGCTCTAAGGAGTTGACCCTGACTTTTGGATTTTGAGATGTCTCACTAGGTTGCATATGAAGATGCAGCCTAGTTTGAGGATGGATGTGAATCCTTTTACATATCCTCTGAATTCTAAGCTGGTTGAAGCACCATCAAGCTCTTTTAATTAAATCTGTGTAAGCCTAAAGCTGGAAAAGCTTGAATGCAAAGCCTGGGGGTAGTGGCATACACCCCTAGGTGCTGGTATGGTTGGTTGGGAAGGATCATGGTGCAAGGTCGGGTTCTGTTCAGCCCAGGCTTGCCCCTCTTTGCCTTGGTCCTTTGAGCCCGCTCCAAGCTCCATCACTCCCTGGAGCAAGTGCATGTCCTCTGCCCTCACCAGAGGCTGGCACCCAGTCTTTCATTCCCCTTTGGGCTTGTTTCCTTACTGCCATTTGCCCCTGAAAATCCCATCTGAGGGCATATTGGTCTAATGGCAGTGAATGAGGTCCTTCTTGCTTCATTCCAGGTATTCCTGCTTCACTATGTGGAGAACCCCATCCTGCAACATGCGTGGCACTGAGACCTCTTTAAAGCTGAGGCCTGGATTAGCAGTGCTGTAAAGAGGGTGCTGTTTTTGAGGAGAAATGAATAGTCTGTTGATACTTACAAGCTGATGGGTTTCATGTCTCCCTGAACGCCTGGCTTTGTATTAATGCACACCTTTATGGTATAGCTACCAGACCGCCTGGTTCTCATGCAGGGAGACGGGAGTGGCAGAGTGAGGTTGGAGGCTGCAAAGATGGACCTGCAGCCTGCTGGTCTCTGATGATAAGAGCTGTTAATTAGTTGTCCTCCCTAAACTAACAATGGCAGGATTTCACGAGGTTAAAGAACAGCAGATCCATTTACTGTCATGAAACTCCTTACGCTTGATGTTGTGGGAAAGCTGTTGCTGTTACGTGTTTAGTTATAGTGCCATTGAGTAGCTTTGAATATAAAATATGGTATCACTTGAAGATACTGTCATGTTGTGCTCAGCATCATGAGAGGTGTGATTTCAGTATGTTCAGCATTAAGTCAAATGTTTATTAAAATAATTGCTTAAAATGATTTCTCAAATCAAACTCTCTCAGCACCTCCTCCCAAACTTCTTCAAAGAGGGAAGTGATATGAGGTAAATGGTCTGCAGAGGATTTTTTTTTTTCTTTAAACTGCTGCATGAGAATTAATGCAGCTCTAGTCCTTTATTTCTTATGGGTAAGTTTATCAATATTTTTGAAGAAAATTCTCTGTTCTGTCAAACATGCAGCAAAAAGCATTGTAGCACTGAGATCCCAATTCCCAGCTGCAGCCGGTGAGGCAGCAAAAACTGGCCCGTGCTCAGGAAAGGCAAAGTGACAGAAATGCCTGGATGGAGCAGTGACCGCCGGAGTCCTTCTCCATCGTGCTGCAGAGCACCAGGTTCAGGCATCAGCGCGAAGTGACAGTCGTTCCTGTTATAATTGTCTGGCCAATAATAATTATCTTCAGATGTCTGCTGACGAGGGGCTCGCCAATGGGGAGGCAGGAGGCCTGTGCTGACTGCACCGAGATTATCTGGGAGAGCTGACGTCACACCAGGGCTTGCCTAAAATCACAGAAACTTTTTCCTCTGCTGCTCCGCCGGCTGCTGCAGCACTCCGGACATCCCTGCCCCAGCCTAATGTCCGCCTGCCAGCTGCTGCCCTGGGCAGCCTCTCCTCAGTCCTCTCTCTCTCATTCCCCTCCTGTTTTGCTTCCTAAAGAGCCAAGGTTTAACCCTTGGCAGCCGGCAGCATGCTCGCAGGTAGTCCTAGGAGCAGGATGAGCAGGATGAAAGTGAAACTGATTATTCCCTAAAGATGCTCTTGGGCTCTGCTGCAGAAACTGACTGGTTTTGTTATCATTAACTCTAGTAATGATTCAGTAAAGAGAGCAGGACTGCATAAGGACTGCTGGGAATTTTTTGGTTTTAAGGGGATCTGACGACTCAAACTTTGTTCTGAAATCAACTTTGTGAACCTTAGATTAGGATAAATGTTTATGTACTTGAAAGAGCATCTGTGCAGAAAGTTATTTTTAACCTTTTGTTACCAAAACTGTTATGTGGCAGAGGCTGAAAATGGACCCTGTACTAGGAGAAATTTATCCTTTCATGTGTTTTTCTTTCAGGTCAAAACTAGAGATAAATGTGGAAGGGCAGAGGGTCAGCTAATTTGGCTTTGTAAATGCACTGGCCTTTTAATAATTCACACAAGCACCATCGTCCTAGACAGGTTTGTTTCCTAAATGCAGAACAAGCTCTCCTCATCCACTTAAGCTGCTCTTACCTCATGCAGAAATCAAGAGTGAGAGGCTGTGAGCGTATCTCTCCAGGCATATGTGTGTAGCAGCCAAAAACTGATGTAAATTGCTTTTCCTCCCTGCCCCGAGCTCTTGCTAGATGCCAGGTGAAGGATGTAGAGAGGGACGCTGCAGTCACTCTGTACTTTCTTCCTCTGTGCTGCAGCAAGGACTCAAAGGGAAGATGTGAATTGGTTCTTTTTGATAGAGAGACTGTTTTACTTGAACAGAATTCAGTTGGCCCAAAAATTTAGCCTACCTCCTCCACATGTCATTCTCCAGAGGGGATTTTTCCTGATCTCTTGTGGAAACTGGCCATAAGGCTGACAGGTCCACCAGTACATAGCAGAGATTAGAGGATCCCACTTCTTTGCCTTTCTTTCTTCCTGCAGGCCTTTCTGAGCCAAAGACTGATGTCTTGGAGTATTACAGGTTTTTGGCTCTTTGAAAATAAAAGGATGGAGTCTATGGGGAATAACAGCAGACATCCTTTTAGAGTTCAGGTGTTTTCTGTCTGTGTGGGCTTGGGGAAGAAAAATTAAAAAATAAGGTGGACATCGAAATGTCATCCTGAAGATAAATACGTCAGTCTCTTCTTGATTCAGCCTACCACTGAAATGTGGGCACTGGCCTTTAGTTTACTCCATCCCTAGAGTATGAACACATTTGTCATCATGTTGTTTCTGTGATTTTAAACCTCTTGAGAGTGAAGACTTCTTTTCCATTTTGTAAAACACGACAAACTTCTGGCAATAATAAACTTATAGGAGTGGAGCAAGGAGTAATTTAGGAACTTGCCAAAATTTCCAGAAGTGAATATGACATTCAGGAACGTGGGCATTCCAAAACACTTTTTGGAAAGCTTTGTTAAGAATTTAGGTGCTTTTTCTTTTCATGGAAAAGAGCAGAGATTAAAACATTATTTTTAGCTGTAAATCAGTATTGTCTGAAATATAAAATAAATTTTCACTGGCTTAGACTATATCAACATGTGAAATGTTCGTGTAACCACATTACCTGTAGTAGTGCTACCCAGTAAATTTTTCCTTGCCAACAATTTTGTCAACCCACTTGAGCCTTGCTCTGAGTTGGAGTGGTAGGACTTTGTCTTCTACTATGCTGCTCCATCAGTGACCGAAGTGTCCCAGACTGCTGCTACTCCAAGTCCTGCTGTTCCTGTGTGCACCACAGCATCCCATCTCCTGAGGGTTCCTGGATTCACTGGGAAAGGCTTTGCAGCCCCATGGGGAGCTCTGCAGGGACAGCCAGGTTAACGTTTCACAAGCTGCCAGCAGAACAGGAAACAGCCAGGCTCTGGCTGCACCTGGGCTAATAGAAGGAGAAAATTGTATCAGTTCGTGTGCAAGGTTTGGAAATATTATGATTACTTTCAGAGCCAAAAGTAGCAATGGTACCTGATACTGCCCTCCCCGGTGTGCCTTGTACTGTGTGCTCTGTTGCAAACCATCAGTTGCAAATCTTGTTGACTTTTGTGAGGACACACTTTTTTTTTTTTTTTTTTTTGCTGTGAATTTTATTTGCATACTGGGAGCAAGGTGGAAGGACTCCAAAGGCAACATGACCTCGGTTTGCCTAGAGTAGGGACCCAGGTCCTGCAAAACAGACATGGTATGAAATGATGGGCAGAGCTTGCATCTGCTGAGCAGTCTTTGACCTCCTATGGGAAGAGATGGTATTCAGAGTGGGGAAGAAGAGGGGGAGATGCAAGTGAGTGGTTTACCTCATGCCAGGGGAGTTGGGACCTTGCAGAGCACAGGCAGTGGTTTATGCAGTCCATGGCATGCAGGGGAATGATACCTCTGAGCACGTGGGAAGCCTGACTTCAAACTGAAGGCAGCCATAGCCACTTTTTAGAAGTTGGGCATCAGTCTGGTGCCTGAGTCCCATCATTTCAATGGAAACCAAGGACCTGTGTCATCTCTGAAATTCCTCTTTGTGCCTCAGTTCCTCTGCTGTATAATATGGAACAACTCCTTTCTGAGGATATTCAAAGTTAGTTTTCTGGCATGTCACAAAGGTGATCCTGTGGTGATAAGACCTGTATGTAACTCCAATAAAACTGTGCAGAAAACTTAATGGTCTTACACTATTACTATGCAGCTTTTCACTTGTACAAGCAGGGAAGAATACTTTATTCTTGACAAGGATGTGGGGCAAAGTTTGTCTCCTTGATTGTGGTAGCTGAGGACTGAGAAGAGCTTCTGTAGTATTAGAGGCAAGACAGTTTAGTGTCAGTATCATGGGATTAAACTGCAAAAGTCCAGACCATTTTTAATTGCAGATTTATGAAAGGAACTGTCCTTCAAATAGTCCAATAAAACTTCAGACTATTCAACATCTGATAATAACTTTTAAATAGGATTTTAAAAATTTGTTGGCAATTAGTTTCAGTCTGTGAAGTCTGCAAACTGAGTAAAAAATGAATTGGACATCATCCAGGTTATGAGCTCGTCAGATTGAATGTTTTGATTTTGATATCTGATGGCCTCAGTTAGCCCTGGACATAAAACTTAAGGTTAGTCAAGAGTGTTGTTAAGGCCAAATGTCTGCTTTATATGTCTTGAGCCATCAGTAGTATAAATACACCTGGAAAGAGCAATCCCAGGCAGTGCAAATAATGTTTTAAGGGGAAGAAACAATGGGCCTAGTTAATTTTGGAAAAAAAGAGGAGTCTTATCTTTTGACTAATAAAATTTCTTGGGTTTCAGTTTTCTTTTTTTCTTTTTCTTTTTTTTTTTAAAATATATTTAGAGCCATTAAGAGCTACTTAAGATAGCAGTAAAATCCCCTAATTATAAACAAAAGTGGGATGCCAAAGTTTTGCACTGTGCCATTGAGATAGTGGGTTTATTATGAAATATTTAAAAAATCTGTCTTTTTCCTTCTCTAATTTTCCTTTTAGCTTTAATTGGGAATTTACCCTCTAGGTCCCCTGATGCGATTCTTCTGAATGCAGGTCCTCTGTGAACATTAGTGGGAATTTTGTTGTTGCCAACATACATCATCTCCAGGCAGCTGAAAGCTGTGGCTTTTCTCCTTTTTGTTCTCCCTGGAGGAGCTGGCTGTCCAACTCCTTTTCCATGTCTTTGCAGGTCACAAGCAAAAGAAATGTTAGTTATTAGCAGGAAATTATGTAAACACCTTACATTTCAATTCCTTCTTGTTTCCTCGCCCACCTTGGCTTGACAGGCGAGCAGAAAACTCCAAGCTGTTTTGTCCACCACATGGATATCTAGATGCTCTTGTCTACCTTGATTTTCACAAAGACTTTTGCTCTGCAGGCACAGTGGCTCTGGGGCTGCTGGCTGCCCTGGACCCTGTTGCAGCTCAGCCCCGGTCCCATCCTGTTCCATGGGTGCTTGGCAGCTTCCGTGCTCATGGGCGTCCGGCCCAAACCCAGCCAAGGCCGTGGGTGATTTCACTGCCTTTCCTAGGTAAAAGCAGAAGCTGTTAGAGGATGTGCTAAGTGGAACTGCTGATGAGATTGTGCAGTATTGTTTTCAGACTCATGATGAAACAGGTTGTTTAGCAGGTGGAAGTTTTTCAGGATGCATAATGTTTTCTTTACATTATTTTGTGAGGGCATTTCCTCATTGTAGTTTTTCATAAAATGTTGCTGCTGGCACTGTCTGAATCAAGATACTGCCTAATTCAACCTTTGATCTGACCTGACTGCTCCTGTGTGCTTAAATATCCTGTTTTGATCACATGCCTGATAAAGAAAATAGTATTTTTGGTCTCACAACAACTGTCTAGAAGTGACATTGCCTCTTCCAATGGCAGTGTACACAGATGATCAGATTGTTTTGTTACACCATTATTTGTTGTTTTAGAACTCTGTAAATACTGTGGAGTTAAATACATTATTTTTAAATCTTGCTTGGGAGTCTCATGCTAGGCAAGGTTCCTTATGGGCAAGGCACTGCCCATGGATGCAATGAAAAACTCTCGTCTTACCCCTAACAGCTTGTGGGTTTAGTTTAAGACCAATACTCCAAGCAGATGATTTTTTAAAAGTTTAGATAAATCATTGCTTGGATTGTGAGACCCAGGTCTGTGCAGCTACATCGCTGCCATCTCTGTGACCCAGTGGGGAGTTTTGCTTCTGTTCCACTGGAGAGAGAATGGCTCCAAACAGCCAAAGACCATGAAGAAAAGTAATGTTACAGCACTGAAAGGAATACTCTGTGTCCTTGTCCACTAACCTCTAATATCATGACTGAAATGCATATTTTTAATTTTTAAGAAATTCACATAAGCTTTCCAGCATTTTCCAAGACCTCCTCTCCTTTATCAGTGCTTAGATCTGGACAAATTTCATAATTTTGTTTGAAAGATAGGATCAACACCAGCTATTCCTATTCTAACACTTGGAGCCTGACTGTCTCAAGACTGTTGTATCCAGGATGCTCACACTTGTAAGGAAACAAAGGAAAACGTTTTGCTGAAAGAAAGATTCTGAAAACCAGTCCTCTGATTTTCGTGAGAGATGATCCTCATGTGATGGTGCCCCTGCATAAAGACAGTAGTTACAGTGGATGCACTTCCCAGATCCTTCCACGTATAATGTCTTTTGATCCTGCTCGGAATGTTTGCTCAGAATGTTTTGTTTAATGTCCGAGATTCTGGTATGTGGTGATTACAGACAGTTTATATTACTGTTCACTCAGTCAGGTCCTAGGAGCACCTTGCAGGCACTGGTGATGGTGTTTGTCTGACCACAGATGCCTGCTATGTAAGGTGTCTGAGTCATCAGGAAGTGGGCAGCTGAGAGAAGTGAGTTTTATTGTAAAACCACTCCCTCTCTTCCCTCTCAGGGAGCAAACTAGACTGTACTTATTTCTCCTGATCATTCTTCCTTCTTCTCCCCCATAATGCATTTTCTTTTTTCAGATACCTATTTGGTTTTTAGTTTCTATCACCTTTTTCCTATTCCTCTCACGTTTTCTGTATATCTTTTTCCTCTTTAGGAGCAGTCAAGTCAGCAGCACAGCTGGCTGGGGAAGCCCTGGATGTTTCTGTAGAACACTCTGCAGGGTGGGAAACAGCTGGTGCATATTTTGGTGTTGGGCTGGTGGAGCTGGGCAGCACAGGCCTGGCCTTGAGCTGAACAGAAAAAGCACTGCATCAGGGTAGTCCCACTGCCATCTTCTGATAAAATCAGACCTTGGTTTCTGGCTAAAGAATGCTTGCTTGTACCTTTCCACAGCCCCATCGTGTACTGGTATAAAAGGGCCCTCTCTTTTAAAAGCCAGTTCCCAGTCAGTGAGTGGAAAAATACTAAATAAAGTCCACAGTAAAACAGCAGTTGGCTTCAGCGTGAAAGATTTAGTTCCTAAACTTATGTGTGTTGGCTAAGTGCAATGTAGCATCTGGCATGTAAAACAATTATGACAATTCACATATTTTGAAATGGTCATTACTGTAAATGGAATAATTGGAAAAGATGTTAGGAGGAAATGAAGAGAAAAGAAGCTATGCCTACATTTAGAAAAAAATACACCAGGCTGATAATATGGGCAATCCAGAAATTAGGGAGAAATTGTAACTGGAAGAGCTACCACAGCTTTTTATTGTGGGGTGAACAAACAGAGCTCCTTCCTTTGCTTTCTGTAGTAGCATGCCCTTGATGGAGAAGAAAATTGGACAAGGGTGACAGAACAGGATCTGTTAGCATCTATCATGTATCAGCATTAAAGCTGGGAATGCAGATTTTGACCTCAGGCTTTCCAAATGTTCTTGGCTTAGCAGTCCTTGTGACTTCAGCTGTTGGAGTGCCATGGAGCATCTTCCCTAGTGAATGCTGGTGGCTCCGGGGTAGGCAGGCTAAGTGTGTAAAATACTGAGGGTGGTCCTTTGCTGTGTCTCAGTGAACTGTTGCAAGTACTGTGGGCAGTTTTCATTGCTTCCAATAAAATGGTATATAGGATTTAGGGAGATTTTTGACAGACCACAGGTATCTTGCCTATGCTTTTACGATTGTGGTCCAGCATTCTGTCTTCCCAGGCTATCTCCTAATGACCTTGGTTACAATCCATATTTATTGCCAGCAGAGAGTTACAGTCCTTTCCATTAAACTAGATAGTGTTGTATCTGTTTACAGAGGATATGAATTTGGCTTCAGACATCTTTAACCCACGTACCTTGTTTAAATTTTCGAGAATGAGTCTTGACTCTATGGAGTTTCAGGTAGTTATTGTGTTGTAAAATAGCTGTACATCTTGAAAGAGGGATACTTGTGTTCACTATATTACAATGAAGAGTTACAATATTTTAAGAATCCTTTTTCCCTTTGCTAAGATCAGGACAGAATCCCACAGTCACATTCTTGGTGAGTTAGATGCTTTGACAGAAAGCTCTATAATGTAGCATTTCTAAGAACAGGAAGGATGCCTTCAAAGTGGTGGATCCGCACAGCCACAAGGGTTGCTCTGAGAGCTGCCCGAAGCCATTGCAGCTGGAAGTCTTCCCAGATGAAAATGACCATTTCCACTGACTTTCAGCTGAGGTGTCTCTTCTTATTTCCCAAGTCCTGTGTGACATTAAAAAAAAGCAAGACTTCGGTTCCCAAAACTTTGGAGAGTCTCCCATTGCATGTACAGGCATAAACTCGGTATCATCATGCAGTTTTCCTGGCTGCTGGGTTAGATGCTCCCTCTTGAATGTCAGCCAATGTGTGAGGCAACAGGGACAACCTCCCTGTCAGCCAGGTTGCACAAGGGGATGATATCAGGGTGGGTTGCCTTGGGTTTGCTGGCACTAGAGTAGCTTCCCAGGGCTGAATTTTGGCCCCTTGCCACACACGTGGAAGCACTGCCACAGCTGGGTAAACTGAGCTGTCTTTCATGCTTCCTCCTGGGACTGTGATCTCCTGTGGCAGAGTGGAAGGGACCAGCAGAGGCAGTAAACTATCATACTGCTCCAGCTGCCTTGCCTGGAGGCTGCCAGTGTAGCTGTCCTGAAAGCAGTCCTGGAGAAAGCACGGCACAGACGTGATGTGTCCCAAGTAGTACCCCCGATGGCATCTATGCTCAGGTGCTCATGTGCCCAGAATGTTGCATCCATGCAGTCTGAGCTGTTTCATTATGGCTGCAGGAGTGGGGATAAACACTCTTAAGTTGTGAATTGGATAAACATCCCTCTCTAACTGGATCCCACGGTCTGCTGTGATAATGCCCTGTGGTGTGGTCCCTAGACTATCCTGCTCAACCTGCTTCATTCAAAGAGTGGGTAAGGCACCCGTCTGGAGAACTAGAGACTGTCAAGGACTTCATTATTAAAATTGGGGCCTGGGATTCATCCAAGTCAGTGGGAGATACATCTGTGATGGGAATGGGAAGAGGATGTAAATTTTTCTGGATGAGAAATGAGATGGCTCTACCATTACCTGCAGCTTTGGTGTAGACAAAAATCTAATTGCTGCTGAAGTTGAACTAAGCCACCCATCCCACAGGCTTCCTGCAGAAATACCGATGAAGAAATTTAAATGCAGGATCTGGCTGTGGAGTGAATGGTTACATATGGAAGATCACTAGAAGGCATGAAGATTAAACTGAAAGGGCTTGTTTCCCAGAGACAGCCTTAGATGCAATCTTCTCTGTGCAAGTGCTCCTCTTCCAGAATGAACTACCCAGTGTTGAACGAGTGAATATGAGCAATGGTTAGGCTGCCTTCTGCTGTACTCTAGGGTAGTGGCTGTACACTGCAGAAACAGTACAGAACAGAAAGGGGAAAGATGTCATTTTAAGTCAGGCTGTGTTGACTCATAGGAGGCATTCTGAAGGTTATGGATATATGTTAAGCAGGTATTAAATAGCTCTTGCTTTATAAATATCATTTACAAAAGCAAGTATCCTTCAGGCGCCAGAGTATATAAGCATGTGAGTTAATTAGAGTCTGCATTTTCAAAGTCGCGGAAGAACAGGATTTAGATCAGAAGAACTGCAAGTAAGTTTGCTAGTGACGTGAAATCCAGTGACTTCTGTAAAACTTCCTGGCTTTGTGCCTTGCTTTTTCTTCCCCCTCACTGCTTTCTGCAGCTGTGTCCCTTGGACTCAGTGCAGTGGGTTGTGGTGTGTGTGGCCCCAGAGAGGGGAGGTGCAGCCCCGCTCCCCATGGCTGTTGCACAGGTTCAGTGCTGATGGGGACGTGTCACAGCAGTACTTAGAGGCACTCTTCTCCTCTTGCAGAAAAAGCAGGCTAGCAGGAGGAAAGGCCAAACCACAGGCGAAACAGGCTCAGAGCAGCATTTCATGGCCTGCAAAGTGACCAGGCTAATCCTGGAAACCTGCAGCCTTTATCATGACACCTGACTCAGCAGTACAGCCAGCCTCCTCTGCTTTACCAGATTTCCATACTCATGTCTGTCTTTCTAAACATGCCACAGATTTTTTCCTTTCTCAGGCTTAATGATGGGGGGAGGGTGGGGGTAATAGACAAAAATCTACCTTAAAGACTTCGCAAAACCAGTGTGAAAATTTAGAGGTCCCCCTGCAAAAGGGTGGGGGCCCCCATAGCAGGATGGTCTTCCAGGTTATCCACGCTGTGACTTTGTCTGCAGTGTGAGCAGCCTCGTGGTGCATTCAGAAACGCTTGCCTGACTAACATATTGCTTACATTTGCTGACTCACTCTTGCACTGCCTTTTATTCTTGTTCCCTGGATGTGTTGATTTTTATCTCTGTTACTAGGGCTGTGTCCCAGACACTGTATAATCAGCGTGTTTGTGTTTGGCTCCTGTGTCGGTGGGAGGTATTTACATTTGGATGCAAACGTTTATATCATTCACCCACAAGTGAATAACAGCAACGAAGTACAGGGGTCTGAAGACCCCTGGCATGGGAAGGAGGGCAGGGACACTGCTCTTGGGTGGGGCCATCCCCAGCATCACTGCCTGGCATTTCACACCACCACCTGCATTTGGTCTTGCTGTCTCCTCAAGCCCTGCTCCCCCAAACTGTTTTGGACAATGAATTCAAATTCAGAATCACAGAATAATCTGAGTTAGAATGGACCCACAAGAGTCACCGAGTCCAACTCTTCAGTGAATGGCTGTAGGCAGCTTTGTGTTCTCACCTGCAGAAGACTCTAACACAGACAGCCTGTGTCTGAAAGCACTTTCTAAGTGGGAGCCGTACATGGGCATGGCTGAGAGCCTCGGCAGAGCTTCTGGGCCCCACTGTCCTGCTTTTCTAGGAGAAGTATGGATGATCTTACCACCTGCCCTGGTTGTAGGTTGCTCCTGGAAGGGCTCCATCTGTCTGCTCCTCACCAGCTGTTCTGCAGCAGCCCTGCATCCTCACAGCCCTATGTACTTTCCCACTTCAATCTCTCATCTGGAGCCATTAAATGTCCGTGTCTCTTGCCACTTCAAAGAATGCATGTTCTTGATATGCAATGTTCATATACTTCTGGGGCTACAGCTCATTTCTGACATGTCTTTTCAAATACCAGTGATCCTAAGTGTTGGTCCTAAAATATTTGAGGGTCCAGGTTAGTTTGCAAGGACGTTATGTCTTCAAGTTCTTTCCCTTTAAATCCCAGGCTCCTAAACTTTTTGTGTGAGTAGCACGGATGATTTCAATGATCTTGTCTTCTCAATGGCTTCTAAACAAGCTACCATTTATTTTTCTTGTCCAGCTTGTTTAGGTCTAGTTTGAGGCCCATCTCATTAAGTTGCCATCACATGATGCTCCTTTCTCTTGTTTTAATCAGTTAATGTCCAGGGTATTCACAGTAGCCCTCATGCAAGGACACTGCATGGCCAATTACCAGGGAACTAATTAGCAGCTTCTTCCTCATGGTTCAAAGAGCATTATGTATGCATTCCCATGAGATCATACCACACCACCTTGCAGCAGCATTGCTGTAAACAAAACATGCTGTTTGCCTCTCTGCCTTCTCCTTCCTGCTCACCACTTTTGTGTCAGTCTAGGTGCAGACACACAGCCCTCCCCAGAGTCACCAAGAGAAATCCAGCTTCCATAGAGCCTTCAAAACCCTCTCTGTGTTGAAACTGCAGCCTCTCTGTGCTGGTTCTGCACATCAGCAGCTGAACAGAGCCAGGCTTCTGAGTGCCTGGACACTTTGAGGAACTTTAGCCTGGAAAGGGCTGCCTTTTTGGTTCTTCTTAGGCATGATTGTTTTTCTCAAGTTAAACCGTATTTATAGGACTTCTTATTGCAATATTCAAGATTCAATATTCCAGATTCGGTGAGATCAGTCATATTTAGCATTTGCAAACAGAAACTTCAGAAAACTCTTGGCATTTTTGATTGTGACTTTTTTAAGTGCTGGAGGGAGTTAAACATGCAGCTTTTATGGTGTCTTCTGTTAGCTGATTCTTCATAGTAGAAATGACTGTCAGCTTCTTGAATCAAAATCTGAAAGCCCTCCAGGCATTTCAGTGGCAATGCTAAGGACTTGTGCCCAGCATTACTTACTTTAGCATGTACATTTTTGTCATTGATTCTGAATACATAATGGACCAAGTATATATTCAAACGATATCAGGACAATGTGTGCTTGTACACATACTTTTGTACACTTGTTAATGCATTTTTCTCAATCCCTTTGACAGCAGAATGCAGGCTACAGGCTGCTTTCATGTGGAGGGGCATGCAGTACACCTGCAATCCACTGCCCCAGTGGAAATACAGCCCTACCATCTGCTATGGACTTACCCAGAGTACACTGGAGCAGGATAAAGCTTTGGAACACCTCAGTGCATTGATGATATCATTGTGTGGGGCAATAAAGCAGAAGAAGTTTTTGAAAAAGTGATGAAAATAGTCCAAATCCTTCTGAAAGCCACTTGATTTTTACCGAGTCTCAAAACCAGTGCCTGGTACCTTGAACCCGTACAGTCAGAGCTAAGTGATGAGCAGAGCCTTTGTTTTATATTAAATTAGCCCATCTTCTCTACCCCAGCTTCCTCTGAATTTGTGTTATACTTACTGGCAAAGAACATTTAGCATGACCTATTTGTAAGTCATATATTTAGATTTATTTTGCCCAAGTGAACAGAAGCCAGTTCCAAAACAGACAATAATACAAGAGCTTTAATAAAGATGCCTTATCTTTATCAGTTAATGGTAGTGCGTATTCTGGTGAGGTCTGCTCTACTGAAGTATTTCTTCATTTCTGTTGCCTAAGGTGAGCAGTAAGCTTTTTCTCCAGCTTGCCACACTCTCACAGGACTGGATGAGCAGTGGTGCTGGAACAGATGAACTCTTCTCCACCTCCAAACTGCAGCACCTGCGCCCTGTAATGTTTTATGTTCCTTTGTGCAGCTGGATGATGAATTTCTGAGATGAAAAGCTGCTTTAATGCAGAGTTTAAAATGGAAACCAGGACTTTGCCATCCAGCTTTCAAATCCTGTCTTTTAGAGAGTTGAGAAGAAGGCTTTGTTGCCTTATCAGAGTACCCAGTAGGCTGGAAACCCTGCAAGTAGCCTGCTCCCCCCCTGGTTGGCCTCCAAACTGCTGACCCTTCAGCTTTGTGCCATGTGCCTTCACCAGCCCAAAGCTGGCCACTTGGCTTTTTCTGTAAGATAAAGAGAGAGGTTTTTACCCTTGGAAGGTGCTTTAGGCTGCAGGCAGAGTCAAGGAAATATCCATATATTAGTGATATGGATAGTTAGATCAGATTTGCCAGCTGTTTATTTTACAAGCATGTTGAGACATCTTGATGCAGTTAGAGGTTATTAAGTCCAAGTTGTTAATTTTAATTATTTTAGTAGACCTGTATCATTCTTGTTTAATCCAGTACTACTTATTGGCCTACATTGTATGTTGATACTTTTTAAAGCTTCAGATTTGGCAGCTCTCTGAAGACTACCTGTATTTCCCAGATACTTGGATGACTTCCTTTCTGCTGCTGTTGACCAACATAGACTTCGTATCTGCATTGGAACTAGAATTTAAAGCCATCTGCAGGAAGGAACCTGATGCTGTCCTTGTAAGCAGCATCAATGGCTGATTTTGAAAGTGGTGCCTGTATGTGTCTGCCAGGCAGAGGCATTAGGTGGAAGGCTGATGGAGAGAGAGAGAAAGATTTGGTTTGGTTCAAATGAGGCATAAAATATTGTACCAGCCAAGGAGGTCTGAGAAGCTGCCCAGCAGACCATGCGACCTTGTTCACTGAAGTGAAGCCTAGCACAAGATGCTCTCATCCCACTTCAGATTCCCTGGGAGAAACATCCTGCTGGCTACAGCACAACTGAAGAAGTATCAACCACCACTTTTTTCTGTGTTAGTTGAACATCATTTCTTAAGGCTTAAAAGTGCTTCTCCACTGATTCAGTTTTAAGTTTCAAAGTTTCTAGACTACATTAGCATTTAATCTGCCTTCTACTAGCTGGCAATTTCTATCCTGATTTGCAGTGATTAAAAAGTAATCTAGGTAGGATTTGGTGGTACTCCAGTATTCAGGCATTTTGATCTTTTAAGTCAGATTTTAAACTAAATGCACATTATGTGTACACCTTATTTGAAAAAAACATTTTATGTAAGGACTATCAATGGTTTTCTGATTTACTCGGAATTGTATAACCGTAGCCACACAGTGGGAGAGTATTTTTCATTTGACTGGGGTTATCTTTTGTGGCTGGTATCAAAAAAGTACAAAAGCAGTTTGTAAGTCTTTACCTGTGGCTGCTACGTTGTTGCTGTTGTGTTTCAGGAAGCAAACCCAGGCAAAGCTTCCACTAATGCCATAGGACAAGTTTTTTCTATAACATTCTTTAGCATAAGAACACTAACTCAAAAAGAGAAGAGCCTAGAGGCCATATAAATACTTGTTTCTCTTGCAGAGATTATCCCTGTGTGACTCTCCTAAATATTTTGTCAAGCTTTTCTGTCTCTTGTTTTCTTTAGTGTATGCTGGCACTACATGTCTGCTGACTTCCTTTGGATCAGCCTTCATTGTTTAATAACTTGAGGTAATGTGTGCAAATCCTGGAATTTATTTATTTGACTGGTTTATGACTGAATCCATCTCAGTGTTTGTTTAAATCTGTTTGAGTCTTAAGCAGTGAGGATGTTGATACCCTACAGATGTATTGCAGGCATATTGCAGGTAGTTGCACATGACAAATTTTGTTTAATTATAACAAATTACCAAGTGGGAGTGCTGATTGGGGTACGTGCCATGGACCTGTTGGAGTGAGTCCAAATGAGGCCAGGAAGATGATCAGATGAATGAAACACCTCTCCTGTGAAAACAGGTTGAGAGAGCCTGGAGAAGAGGAGGTTCTGGGGAGACCTTAGGGCAGCTTTCCAGTACCCAGAGGGGGCTATAAGAGAGCTGGAGAGGGACAGTTTACAAAGTCATATGGTGATAGGACAAGGGATCATGGCTTTAAACTGAATGTAGATTTAGATGGGATAAAAGGAAGAAATTCTTTACTGTGGGGGTGATGAGGTACTGGAACAGGTTGCCCAAAGAAGCTGTGGATGTTCCATCCCTGGAAGTGTTCAAGGCCAGATTGGAGGGGACTTTGAGTAACCTGGTCTAGGGGAACATGTCCCTGTCCACAGCAAGGGGGTTGGAAATAGATGATCCTTAAGGTCTCTTCCAGCATAAACCATGCCATGATTCTATGGTTTTCCATAAATACACCATAATTAGTATTCATCTAAACTCTTCCTGGCTGCTTATTAGTTCATAAAGGGCTACACAGCACTTTAACTGGTTAAATTCAGTGATTAAGCATGTGTGAAGAAACCCATCTGACCAAAGCTGTAGTCTTTGGCTCCTGGTGTCAGTGCATTGTCCATATGACTTTCATGGCTTGCCTCTCACGTTTTCATGTTATTATCTGTTTAGCTTAAGATATCTTTTGATCTTTGGCTTGATTGCAGAAGCAATAAACACTTCTGTAATGTGTCAAGGGCTTTGTAGAGAGAGGAGTCTGTTGTGCCATTAGGTTACTGTTTAGTGAAATAGCTTATCCCAGTAGACACTAAAATGCATTTAAATGGTAATCCTGTTTCTAACCCAGGTTAAGCAAATAACTGTATTTGGACTCCTCACCAAAGGCCAGTAGTCCAGCTGGCTAGTTGTCCAGTAGGCTGCAGTCACACTAATGTCAGACATTCTTTTAGCACCCTTGAGTAGCATGATGCAGTGTCTCAATTTTATGGCACTGCTCAAAAGTAGATGTAATGAGCATTGTTTTGTAAAGACTCATTGCACCTGCAGTCACTGACACATGGGGATAACCCCTGTTTCCATTTCACTGTGCATGGCGTGTACTTTTGTGTTTCACATAATTGCATTTTACTTGGTACCAGCCTGGACTGTGGTCCTTTCCCTCACTCTGGGAGCTGCTTCCAGGTCAGCTCAGGGGGAAGATGCAGCAAATCTGCATGCAAAAAGTGAAAGATTCAGGCCCAAGTTTCACCTATATTAGAGTTTTTGACTATTGAAAATCTTTGATTTAGATTCTTAATAATTTCCTATAGTGAATGTGAACTAGGTCTAAAATTCCAACATGCTGTACATTATTAAGTTCATATACATTCATTTCATTGAATTCAGAGAAGGTTTAAAACCTTTTAGCATTACTTTTTCCAAGTGAAATATAGAGCAATGCTGTTACTGTTCTTTTGTATATAATTCTGTTCAATGACTTCTTCAGTTATGTACAGTACATTTTTGGTATTACTTGGGTAACATTCCTAAGTCTGATAAGAGGTTAATTTAGAAGATCCAATTCTTAAACTTCTGTCATTTTAGTAATGTGCTCTGGAAAATATTAACAGAGTTTTCAGCATTATAAATTTATTGTCTTCTGCAAGTAGATTCGTAAGTCAGAACCAAGTTTTAAATCAAGTAAATGGGAAATAAAGTATCAAGTACAGACTTCCAGAATCAAAAAGCACAAAGGTTTAAGCAAAAAAAGCACAGGTTTTAATGAGATGTTATGTTCTTACCTTGCAGAAAAAGCTTTCTAGAGAAAGATCCCTGTTGTCTTTAGGTTATTCTCTAAAGTTTTTTTTTTTTTTTTTACTAACAGCTAATCTCTAATACAATTGCTGTTTGGTTATAAAATAATTTTGCTTGAGACACCAAGGCTGTCTTCTCTTATTTAGTGTTCCTTCTTTTTGCTCTCCATAGGTGGGACCATAATGACTGTCCTACTATACAACAGACATAGCAGACCAAATTCAGGCACAGTAGTGTTTTGCCAATTTTCCGACAGATCAAATAAGGCAAAATCAGGTAGCCAAATTCCTGAGAGCATTGAAACTTCAACATGTGATGTGTGGAAATCTGGATGCTCTGCATGGGACTTACATTGGGGTTAACTGTGGAAACAGACTCTGTATTTAAATGGTGATCTTTCAGAAGGTGATAAAATAATACCTTAACATTTACATAAGCTATTCCTCAGTAACAAAAGGTGATGCAGGAGCCTGCACAGGTTGGTGTGACTAGGCTAGAGTGTCCAGTACAGAATGGCAATAATGCTGTTCCTTACTACCTGTTATCAATAGAAGAATGATGGACAGCCTAAACTGCAAACTCATGTAGACACTGCATGCTCTTTCCCTATTCCCATGCTTGCAGAACTGTGCAGAGATCCATCTGTTCTTCTCTGCACTTCAGGGTCTGTGTGAGGAGAGAAAAATCGCAGGTTTGCAATGTTTTTAGGCTCAGTCACAGTCTTCACAGAAGGCAAATTTTGAAGTCATTTTAGAAGATCATAATGAATGAATCAGCTAGCCCTGTACTTTTCAGTTGTTAGAATGATTACATAATTCTATATTAGATTTAGTTCAATTCAGTGTAGTTTAGGCAGTTAAAATAGCAGGGAAATAAGCAGGAAGACTGGAGAATGAGTCCAGGGGGGAAAAAAATCAGCAAAACCTGGTCGGCATCTCAAAGGCTTAAAAAATTAGCTTATTTGCAAAGAACTTCAAGCTGCCATTTCCTGTAAGAGCAAAAGGAATTTGCTGTATTGTGCCTAATCTTTTTGGATCACTCCTTATGACTCCAGAGTGTAGAGGTGGCTAAACCTAAATTTGTTTAATGGTTGGTAGAAAAGGACTATGTATTTTTTAACCTCTTCCTTTCAGTCCAAGGTGGAGAGAATTAGAAAGAGAAGGAGAGAACAGCCTATGAAACATGGTCTGGACGTTTCTTTGCTGACCTGATTAACCTGTGGAGCTCTTAGCAATTATGGGTTTTGTCTTTAGAGGGTCTCTTTAGTGCTGGGCTATGTAAACAGGAAACAATTGGAGAAGAAATACAGTGTTCTATTTCCACTGCATTTCCTGTGCAATGCTGTGGGCTGAGCCATTTGGGAATTTCCCCTTAATTGCAGCCTTGGTTGTAAGAGGTGTGTTGATTGAACTTCAACAAGACCCAAGTTCTGGGTCCTAGACTTCATCCACAACAACACTGGACAGTGCTACAGGCTGGGAGGAAGAGAGGTTGGAAAGTGGCCCCATGGAAGTGGCCCCATGGAAAATGACCTGGAGATCCTGGTCAACAGCCAGCTGAACATGAGGCAGCGTGTGCCCAGTGGCCAAGAAGGCCATTGGCATCCTGGCCTGTATCAGGAATAGTGCGGCCAATGGAACCAGAGCAGTGATGAGGTCCTCAAATGCTGTATCCAGTCCTGGACCCCTCACTACAAGAAAGGTATTAAGGTGCTCGACTGAGTCCAGAGAAAGATAACGGAGCTGGTGAAGGGTCTGGAGAGATAAATCCTGTGGGGAGCAGCAGAGGGAGCTGAGATTATTTAGCCTGTAGAAAAGGAAGCTCAGGCTAAATAATTTATTTTCTTATTGCTCTATTGTACATTTACCTGAATGGAGGGTACAGCCTCTTCTCCCAGGTAACAAGTGACAGGACAAGAGATCCTTCATGCCATGGTCTAGTTCCTGGTGGTGTTCAAAGGTTGGGCTTCATGATCCCACAGGTTTTTTCCCACCTACCTGATTCTGTGATTCTAAGGCTGATTTTACCTCACACACCTGCCTACACACGCACACCTGCTTGGAAGTGATTAGGGCAAATTGCCTTGTGTAATGAATGGTGTTTCAGCTCAGTTTGCTATCTAAAAAAACTGAGGGCTGAATTCAGTCCTTAGTTATGCAAGATGAGTTGCAGAGAGATTTCGACCCTTTTGCCAGCCGTGGGAGGAAGACAGCGTGGAATGAGCTTGGCACTGTCCTCCTTTCAGGCTTTCCCAGAGGAGTATCATCATGATTATGGCTTCCGCTGGTTGCAGGTAGCCACGCTGTGTGTTTGGAGAACGTGCCTTGCCCTTTGGTCACACATGAAGTTGTGTGTGTTGCACAAATAAACATTACTATATATAATCCTCTGAGCACTCTCTGGGATGAGCTGCACTGCTTGCCTTGGGGCTTCCTGTTTGTTGCCTTGTTGCTGTAGTAATAGTAATGATGTAACTTCAAATCAGAAGAGAAAGAGGCTGTCTGAGGCAGGCAAGTCCTTTGAAACTTTAGTGGGTGCCAGCAAAATGAAACTAGGACATCCTTAATAGGAGTAACCAAAGTGGAGCAGCAGTTGAACTTTGGTCTTGGCTTTGTTTTGGTAACTGCTTGGTATGTCCATGTTCTTGGCTGAGAAGGAGCAAGACCAGAGGTGGTTTCATTGCTATGAAACTCAACTCGATGCCACTGGTAAGCTTTATCACTGTTGAAGATCTCAGAATTGTGTCATTCTTTCATTTGCCTTCAGAGATGCATTAGTTCTGAGGTATCCAAAGGACAGATTTGGCTGCATATACACTAAAAGCTTCTAGAATTGCCCAAGATGACTAAGATCTTTCCAGATCTCTGTAGATTCAGAGGAAGGTGCAGGCAGTTGTTCTCAAAGTCCTCCTGCAAGTCTGCAATTAATAACTAGAGGGTTTTGTGATACTTACTGTGTTATTCACCTGGAATGTCCAGAATATGTAGCTGTGCTGTAGAGATGGATGCATGCATACATGTAAACTTTTGATAGGCAATTTTAATGGAGAAACTATGAAATGACACAGTATGTGGATTAATGCCAAAAAAATGCCACACAAAAGTAAATAAAAAATAAATGCCTGGTCAAACTTAAAATCAGTTCTTTTATGTTAGTTTGTTTGGCTGGCTGATGATACATGCATTCTTTGGTAAGATGATTTTTCTTGGTGGGATTGAGGTGTGTGTATAAAGGTCACTGGTTGGATTAGAAGTTTCTGTGTGAAATTTCATTTGGCTTCTGCCCCTGAAGTTTCATTAAGAAGCATTTTATGATCATCCAACATGAAATATGAGATTGGATTGATAATATATCCATAGCTATAGAAAAGAATATTTTTTGAATCTATGCACATGATGCAGTATTACTCTTTTTACATAGTTGTATTTGGAGGGATGGTATTTAATAGCCTAGAATAATTACAGGAAAACAAACAATTACATTCATGCATCTGATGTTTTAGAGGTTTAATTTCTTAAATCTATTTGCTGAATAAATGTCACCTTGCTGAAACTTGCACAACCGGGTGATTTGTTCACTTGCACAATCCAGAGCAATTCAAACAAGGCAAGAGGACAAAGATAAACTTCGTTTTGTAATGATAATGCCAAAGGCCTTTATTTTTATGCAATTAAAATTTCACCTTAAAATTGCATAGTGAGTTGTTTGCAAAGCATTTCCTTTGATTCTTCAGCCATCTTATCCCAAGAAAGATATGTAAAATATATGTTAAATGGGTGTTAAGCTGCGCTTTGTTTGGACTTCTTCTGGGCCATGGTGCTTACTTCTGATGAGGCAGTGGTTAAGGTCTCAGGTGGTGCTTTTAGTTGTAGCCATCCTAAGTTTATCTGCTTTCATATTTCTTCCCAAGGACTGAAAATGACCTCGAGTGAAACATTTGTGAACCATTTTGCAGTTCGCCTTGTGCCTCTCAGCTTCTGGGTGCTTTGGTGCTTGTTTTTTATAGTGAGAAGGAGGAAATCCCAGCTTTTCTTGATGGTTTTTAATCTTTGGTGAAGTTCCTTGTAGAGAAACCAAGCAAATACCGCCCATGTTTAATGGCACATCCAGTATGCCTGGGGGTTCTCTGATTTCCAACAGCTCTTTTGGAGGATGTGCCAGTGCATCAGCTGTTGTTGTTATAGACAGGTAAGGTTTTTGCTTCCACAGAACATGCTCAAGTCAATGTCCAAAGAGACAAACATGGAATAAAGTAAAAATATGGGTTTGGATATTGGAAAAAAAAAAAGTCTGTATCCAGCATTGACAGTATTATTGCAAAGATGGAAAAGCTGTTAAAAGCTCTCAAATGATTCAAGGGCAGCAGAAGATGCCCTCTGAGGAAAAATTTAAGTGTTTATCTGGTTATTTTATCCAAAATTGTCCTATTAGCACCAGAAAAGAAAGAAAATACTCAGCACTGAAGAGTTTTTCCATCTTGTAAAAGGAGGATGAACAAGGGTCTGTGCCTGAGAGGTGAAGTCCTATGCACAGCATTTGTGGCCGGTGATAAGCCTGGTTATGCATTGGTGCAAATTTGTAACCTACATAAAGAGACTACTGTAAAATGTTTTGGCAGCTTGCAAGATTTTGTCCTTTCCTTAAGTGTTTCCTATCAGTTCTTCTTGTGATTATCACATCTTTAGAAAAAACATTTATTCTTGTCAGTCCCTAGGAAGAAGCCTTTGATGTAAAATTTCTGGAATTTCAGTAGTGAAACAAGGTTCAGAAATTATATTGCTTTAACTGCCATACACAGTTCTTCATTTGTACCATTTCATGTGTTACCAGTGTTGATGATGCCATTCTGGGACATAAGGCTCGTTGTCACATGAACAGCTGCTGGAGACAAGATGCATCCCTTTCTTTACCCTTGCTCACTGTTGTTCACGGGATCAACTTAAATGTATGTTCAGTCTGTTACCTGTATAGTTGTATTCATTAGTTTTATTTATTTACTGCTGTGGATGTAACAATATTTAGAGATACCATTGCCTTTCATTTTCCTCTGGATTATCACCTTTGTTTACTTATACCTTTGACCAAATTATTCAGCCAGAAGGTGAAGCTAAAATGAAGAAAATGAGGAAACTAAAAATACTGACGCCACTGAGCTTTGGTATGGGTAGCAAACCATTTTTTTTTTTTCTGAAAGCAAAAAGTGTTTGCAGTGGGTAAAACCGGAGGATGACAGAATTTTTGATCAAATACTGCTGCTCAGAGCTGCCACTTGGGTTTCAAAAACCAAATTATCAGATAAAATATAACTAAATTCTTGGAAAAATACTATTAAACCCTTGTAAATTAAGTTTGCAAAAACATGTAATTTTCTGCCCCATTGCTTGGACTGAATTGAACGCTGCCTAATTTCTTTTTCTGTAAGCACTAGTTATGTGAGTTTAATGATAACAATTTAAAAACATTATTTGCTGATTCCTTTGTGGGAAAATGCAAAAGAAGTGGGCTGGGGGCATCACATCTGAATGCTGTCTGCCATCACAGGTGTGATGGACTGGATCTGAGAAGGCAGTTTTGGGGTTTGTTCCAATTACATTCCCTCTCCTCCCCATACATCCCCATATCAGTATGCACACAGTGTCTATAGGGTGTGTGTAAGTATGGCTTTTGTGCAGTGCTGGAGACATGGATGTTCCAGATAGTAAATTTTGCGAGCTTGTCTTTCCTAAATGCTTGTGTTAATAAAAAGCCCATTATTGGCAGGACAGTTGATGGTGGGCAGCAGACAGGAGCCTGTCTTCTTATGTAAGAGAGTTTCCCAGCCCAGCTGAGCTCCGGGCGGTCCCTGCGGGTGCCCTGCTCTAGCAGCAGGTGACCTCATGCTCTCTGCAGGGACACAGTGACTCAGTAGCAGACAGATCCCCTACAGACGTCGGAGCGCTGATTGGAGAGTGCTCGAACACAGCAGCCAGCAGGGATTTGAACAGTGTCTGTGCTTGAGAAAATGAATCAGAGACAGTGAAAAAACCCACCCTAAATCGCTGGAAGTTAAAAAAATCCCCAGCAACCAAAACCAAACCCCACCCAACAAGCGAAGTGCCCTGATCTGATTGAGATATATGTGTGTCTCTGTCCTTCTCTTTCTTTCTAGTAAATTTCTCCACTGTTACTTGCTATGTCTGATTTTTGAAAGACTAGGATTGTTTTTTATGAAGCTAACAAAAGCACTTTGTCAATTAGTCAATTGTTGTGGAAGCAGGCTGCTTATTTTAGTTTATTGTAGGAGTAAAATATGCAGTTAGGTCAGCAGAGACTAGCTAAGCCTTGTAAAGCTGCTTATGTTGTATTAGAGAACCTGTAAAGTAAGGGGAGGCTCATTATTTCTTCTTCAAAGTTATTTCAGGAATGTCACTGTGAAGTGCAGAAGATCCCACTTCAGAAGAATCCCAAATACTTGGAAAAAATAGAAATTATCATTGCAAACAATAAAAAGATCTGTCAGTAGTACAGCAGTGCCATACCTTGCTGTTTGAGGAAAAATATAAATACAGAATAAAGTGCCCCATTTCTAGAGAATCAAAGCTTTGTGTTCAAGCAGTGCTGTTAAAAGTGCACATTCTTCCTGTCAAGTCTCTGAATTCAGGCAGATTTGGTTTTGCTACACTGAGGTAATTCTTCTGTTGCCTTTGCCGTGTAATATCAATATGTTTTGGAAGCTGCCATCCAATCTGTTTAGAATAACTATTCAAGTCAATAAACAAATAATTTCAATGTGGCTGTAGTTAAGATGACAACACTGACTGATGGTGTGGCTTCCTAGAGTAAAGCACTAGCCACTCATCAAGACCCTGTAGTGTGTCAAAAGGTTTTTTTTCGGTTGGAGCCTTTCTTAGTGTTGAGGGTTTTACCCAGGAAGGTTGTCTGTGTGCAAGCAGGTGTTTATGCAAGGGCTGGAGGGGTGACTCCATATCCCAGCTGGAGACAAATGAAAGTACAGAGCAGCTGGGTTATTACTGAAGGGTGCATCGGTAATTTAGGCAAAAGCCATGTTTGTTTATATGGTGTCAGATTTGGAGGGTTCTTAACTAATTAAAGAATTATTTATTTGAATCTTAACATGTGACATTCATTACTCTGCTGCAATATTTGTGTGAAATCTGGAAATGGTGGGAAAAGAGTGCCTGTGAGCAGGCCAGTGGCTATGGAGTTAAGGAAGCACCATGTAATGTGGAAGTTTCCCTTTGAAATGTGCATGAAGTGAGATGCTTCAAGGTTTTCAAAGTGACTAAAGGTTATAATATCTCCCCAGGAGTTTCCTAGTCAGAAGTACCTCATGAGAATCTGCAAAAGGTACGGAGCAGCTCAGCTCTGAAAACCAGACTGGCTGCCAAGATCTTGGCTGCAAGCATTTATACTCACCATCTCCTGCGACATCTGAGACAACACTGCTCAAAAAGTTGTTCTTGGTTCTTTCATGTATTGCCAGTTGCTGAGGTTCAGTCATATATATGTAAGTGTAAACGCATGACAACTTCCCTGTTAGATCAGACTGGTTTTTACTCAACCTGCAACCCTTTTTCTTTTAAAAAAAAAAGTAAGCTAGAATTACTATCCTGTACAATATGACTAAATGCTAAGTATTGATCATTATTTTTTAAAAAAAACATGAAATAACAGCACTCTACAAGCATTTAATTTATCCTACATCTGCACACATGGACATTGGAAGGCCATAGCCTGTAACTACATTTGAAAGAGTGCTCTGAAAATAGTGTCAAATCCACAGAGGACTGAGTGCCACTTAGCAGTTTTAATTTCATTTTCCATGACCAAAACAATGGTGAGGGTTTGTGTGATCTCTCACCGGTAATGTCTTGCAGAAGATAATCCAGTCCAAACAGAACTGTTCTTAGGAGACTAAGGAAGGGGAAGGCTGAGGTACTCTAGGGAATTGCATTTATTGCGTACATTGCCTATTTTGTCCAAATGGGTGCTGGAGAGGGATGCCTGTTCGGGATTTGTTGCGTGTCTGTTGTGACTCCATGTAAAAGCAAGTTAGATGGCAAGGTGAAGGAACATGATGCTGGAGGTATCATCCTGTTAGTGAGACACATAACCTCAGTGGAGCCTGTGTGCAGTCATGAGAGAAGGGTTGCCAGCTTGAGTGCTTAGAATTTTTGTTGTGCCTACCCATCCTAAAGTTCCCCATGAAAATGTACTAAGTCCTAGTTCATTTAAGTCCTTGAGCAAATAATTTTGTTGCATGTCCATGTCACATTTTTCTGTCTGTGAAGAGGTAGCAATATCTTTTAAGGGTTGCACTGGAATGCTGTCAAGGTAAATTTATTGATTTTGGTATGTGCTTGTGTAGCAGCTGAATTGTATCAGTACCAAACAGAAAAGTATAATTTTTTAAAGAGTGGACACAGTATGTATTGGCTACTGCTGAAAGTTGTGTGTATTTTGGTTTGCTGGTCTGATGAGAGGGCACAATATACCGGGATTAACATGGTTAACTTTCCTAAATCCACTTCTGAACCTAATGAGTGACTAGCTAAACCTTAGACACAGTATGATCTTTTATGGGTTTAGTATTTATTTATTTTTCCTGTTCTCCTTACAAGTATGCTAAAAGCAAACAAGCTGTGACAGTGAGTCAGAGAGGCTAATGGTGTCTTGCACAAAAAATCCACAAGCTTTTTCAACTCAAATTATTTCTTTTTCACCTTCATTGAATTCATTGCTGCTGAAAGATGCTGGGTGAATAGTCCTAATGTCTGAAATTTTCTGACCACAGCAGTGTCAAAGTAGCAGTGACCTTCCTCAGCTTTTCATTTCTGCTGAGGAAATGATAAGGCTGTTTCTTGTTAAGCATGGGCTTAATGCTACCAGCTCGTCTCATGGAGATTATCAAATAGTCTTCAGGTAGTAATGACCTTTGGTCAGGGTGGACATGGGCCAGATCTAAACTAGCAAACTGTAAAAGGATCTATATCCCATTGCCAAGCCATTATCTGGTCTTACTCATTAACATTTTAGTGGCAAAAGTTCAAATGAGTTATTTCATGAATAATCATGAAAGTAATTAAATTGAAGTGCATCTGTCAGTGGTAAAGACAACTGACTTCTGCGCATCTGAATAAATCCAGTCTGTGTTAGGAAACGTTATTGTGCTTCTAAATGAGAGAAATACATTGCAAATCATGAAGATGTATTAAAAAGGAGAATGTAGATGTGTCCTGCATGTGATGTGCTTGATGCTGCTGTTCCCTGGTGCAGTCAGTTAATGAAGTGAAAAACCAGAAGTGCACTTGAGTGGAGACAGGGTCTTGGGCAATATTTTGTGCCTTATTTCCTCCCACAGACACCAAAAAGTCTGCAAGATAAGAAAGGTAATGGGGCAAGAGGGTTGTCACTGATTTGGGTAAAACCAAATGCACCCCAGTATCAAGACTAGTTTGGATATATAGAGACTTGGGTATAATGAGGGTGAGTCAGGGAGGAGAGAGAAAAAGAAAGAAGTCTTAAATCTGTTCCTGCTAAGTTTTGCCATTGGACAGCATTCCACCACAGAAGAGACTCAAAAGCATGGATAAGACTGTGGCCAAGGCTATTTTTGTAACACAGTCTTCTGTCTGTAAAATGGCACTGGCCTGTTCTGGGCTGAAGTAAAAATGCATGTGAGAAGAATGAAAGCAGTAACAAGGTTACACAAGCATTTAAAGTAGATAAACCATTTTCTAGTAATTATGGCCTGAAGTCAGCTGCATTTACCAACAGTCCACTGTTAGGAGAAGTACTGTATATGGGTAGTTGTTATTTTGGCTCTGTCCGCATTAATAAGTCTTTATGTGTCTCTTAATGCTGTGGCATTTTGCACAGGTGTGAGAAACTAATAGGAAAAGATAGTTTTCCCTCTTGGCTTTATCATCTCTGATTTTTGTGTTGTAAGCAGGCTCCAGCAAACAATTGTGTTCCATTGCAGGAGGTGGGGGTCTCCGAAGTTTTAAGAAGATGATGCAGACACAGAAAATATAATTACATATTTATTTTACCTCTGAATAACTGAACTGAGATACTTCAAGTGACCCACAGTGAAGTTCATGAGGTGGTACTTTGATATGTAACATACATGCTGAATTCAATGAGCTATTGTAAACCAAAGTGAAACTCAGTTAATTTTGCTCCTGGTAAGTTCTAGTTTTATTTCTGTTCTTCAGACATACTCTAGAGAAACCTGCTCTAGAGTGAGTGTACAATGGAGTTGTACAATGCAGATTCACAATGCAGACAACCTGGCACCGGTGCAAATTACAGTCTTGTAGTACTGCCACAAATGCCAATTAAATGAACTGTAATGGGCACAGCTGGGTTGTACAGGCCAAAAATTAATAGAGAGAAACTGGTTTTTTTCTTTAGTTGAGTATAACTTGCTCCTACTTTGTATGGAATGCTCCTCAGCAGCCTGGGGACTTCCAGTTTTTCTTGGGAAGAAGTTAAACTGTAGTGGGACCAGGGATGATGCTACCTATAATGCAGCGAGTGGGAGTCTTGCAAGGAAGCAGGAAGGCAAGCCTGCATTGATGTCTGTCCCCTTCTGACTCCCAGCTAGTGCCTGTTGCAAGGATGCAGAGGCTGTAAAAGGCTTGAATTGACTCCTGTGGCTGACCACAGCAGGAACATGGTCAGATGCATAGTTCCGCCCTTGAGATACCTTCGTTTAACTCACACGTGAAAGCTGGGCCGTGTGAATATTTTAGATGAGGAATAGTTTTTTGAATTGTTTCTTTTTCACTTACTAAGCAATATAGATATAGTCAACACACCCATACAGGGAGTGGTAATCTTGCCAATCCAGTCACGAAAAGGCAGAATAAAACACTTCAGAGGTACTGCAAGGAACCCCAGGTAAGGGGAGTAGATGTTCAACACACTTTTGCCTGTGAATAAGTCACACAGAAAGAGAGATCCCTGAAAGCTGATCAGTCCCTTAAGGAAGTTTGCTTAGTCAAGAGAAAGCATTGGGTAGGGACCTGGGGGACGAAGAAATAAAATAAGATTATTAAAGCTGCTGAGTTTTGCTGTCTGACTTAGAGATGTCAAATGACTGAGTCCACAGTTAATATGCAACTTTTTCAAAGTGCTCTGGAATTTTAAGGAGTTTTCCATTAATGCCCCTAAGCTTGGGCCAGACCTAAGTGTTTTCTCTGTCAGTCAGAGAGAGGTGAAATCTCTTCTGGCTTCTGTGCAGTTTCACCACATATTTTGGCAGTGTTTGACATCCTCTGTCTGTTAATTCCCACTGGGCCTGTGCAGATAAAAACGACAGGATACAAATATGTTTGTTCTTTGACAGGCGGTAGAGCAGCTTTGCCTGCAGCATTTATGTTTGGCTTGGAGTTGCTGAGTTGTGTTTCTCAGCTGTAGAAATAGGTGCATTCTGCCAGCTTATGTCCTGAGCAAGGGTTGTTCCCTACCCTCCCTGCCCAGTAAGTTCCACTAACTTATGAGTGCGTCCCAAGAAGGGCAGTGAAGCTGGTGATGGGTCTAGAGGGTAAGTCCCATGAGGAGTGGCTGAGGGAGCTGGAGTTGTGGAGCCTGAAGAAAAGGAGGCTCAGGAGTGACCTTATCACATTCTACAGCTATGTGAGAGGAGGTTGCAGTGAGTTGTGGGGTGGTCTTTTTTTACAGAATGATTTGTGTTGGAAGGGCCTCCTGGACATCATCTAGTCCAAGCTCCCTGCTCAAGGAGGGTCCCTGAGCACGTGTTACCCAGGGTTGTGTCCAGCTGGATTTTGAGTATCTCCGAAGAAGTGACTCTACAACCTCTCTGGGCAACATGTTCCAGTGTTAAGTCACCCTCATAGTAAAGAAATTCTTTCTCAGATGGAACTTCCTGTGTTCCAGTTCCTGCCCATTGCCTCTCATCCTACTGCTTGGCACCACCAAGAGAGGTCTGGCTCCATCCTCTTTACATCCTTCAGTAACAGGGACAAGAGGAGATGGCCTCAAGTTGCACCAGGAGGGGTTTAGATTGGACATTGGGGAAAATTTCTTCACAGGAAGGGTTGACAGTCACTGGAGCAGGCTGCCCAGAGCATAGTTGAGTCACTGTCCTTGGTTGTTTTAAAAGCCACGTGGATGTCGCACGTAGGGACATGGTTTAGAGGAGAACTTGGCAGTGGTGGCCTAATGGTTGGACTTAATGATTCTAAAGGTCTTTGCTAACCTCAAAGGTTCTATGATTCTATTTTTTCTTGATACATGCATGGTTACAGCTAGAGAATTATGTGGAAAAGTACGTTTAACACTGGGAGCAAACACCAGCTTGGCAGCCTTTGTCCACTCTTACAGGCTGATCAGTGCAGGACTCTCTACATCACCTCAGCCACGACCTGGGCTGACCTGAACTGAAGTGAGAGAGTGACTCAGTTAATTCCCTGTCAGCCCTTTTGGCGTTGGCTGCCACAATGGCTGAGCTGCCAAGTGCTGTCAGTGCAGTGCCGTGCTGTCCTTAAGGAGGTCTCTTGGGAAGGGGGATGAAACTACAAAAGACTTGTCAACATCAGTTGGTAAAAACTTCAGAGACTTACCAGGTCTTGAGCTCAGATAAATATTGTTATCACTAAGAGCCAGGCTCCCTTTCTCTCTCCTTTTTGCACAAACAGTGAAGGGCCAAACCATGAAATCCTTATCCTCTTTCTATTCTATTTCTATTCTATTTCTATTCTATTTCTGCATCTGATGGTGCATAACAAATGCCACTGATCCAAACCAAGCCAGACAAAAATGTGTTTTTACTACAGGTGACATATTTGCTAGGAATGGGCTGGCAAATAGTTTACTGTTAGGTTCCCAGGAACGCACTGTTGTCAGCCCAGTCAATGCACTGATGCAGCAAAGCATTTCAACAAAACAAATAAAAAGAAGAAGGAGGAATCTATGCATGGATACTGCTCAGTGAGCTTTTTCAAGTAAGGGGTTTAAACATTTGGCTCTGAGTTGCCTTCTGAACTGGAGCCCTTTAAAGTGTTTGTGTAGCTGCAGGGATGTGGAATGTTGAGCAAAGCTGGGCTTGGCTTGGGGAGGTGTGGGATCCTGTTCACTGGTAAATTGTAGTTCTTCACTGTTCTGCTGTGAGGGAGGTGAGCACATGGGGGAAGGGAAGCACAGGCCAGTAAAAGACTACATTTCTGCTATGAGTCAGCCCCAAAGGAATCTTAATTTTAATTTATTTGTTTTGGGTTGAGTTACCAGCTATTATTGGTGCAGCAAAACCCCCTGGGTCTACAGAGCAGTTTGCTGGAGGCAGACTTCATACCATGACAGGGACCACTTTGGGATCCTTGCTGATCCCACTGCCACTGCAGCCACTCTAGCCCATCTCAGGGTCCAGAGTAATGAGATTTTCTCAAGCTTCATCCCAGGTTCTAGTCTCTGTGTCTGAATGGTTTAGACAGCACTTGTCTTCAGGGGCCCTGGAGATAGAGACCATGCTTTGTTACTGAGCTGCAAGGATGCAAAAGATGATGTAGCAGATGGGCTGGGCTGACAAGACACTATATGGCTGTGCAAGAGCAGATCTTTGTGTCTCTTAATGCTTGCAAACTTACTTCTCCTTTCCTTCTTTCCTTCTCTAGATTTCCCTTCCTTGCTGATTGCTCTGCAGCTCTCCTAGGTATGCGGTTTGTGGGAAGTTTCCTGCCCCGAGTATGGCTGCATATCATTTTTATGCTGTCATGCTGTGCAGGAGTCTCAGTCAGAGTTTCACTGTGTACATCTTGCTCAACAGGGCCCAGCCTTGCAGCCTGGGGGATTTGCGTTGGCACTGCAAATGCTGGAAGGCGAAGGAGAAGCTTTTGCAAATTAAAGGTGCTAGGCTTGCACGCTTTTGTTTGCAGAAAAACTCTGTTATAGGGTAGGGGTGAGACTTGTCTGCCACCTTCATGTGTCACGCCCAGCCATACCCAGCACCATCGGGCTTTTCCTCTCCTGGGTCTGTGTTCCCACTGATCGCTTTCCCAGTAGTCACACAGGGAGTGATGGGGTGAAGGCAGGAGTGCCTAAGCCCAGTTTAATTTTATAAGGAACCTGAAGGGTCATGCAGCCCATCACCTAGTCTTTAATTCTTTTTTTCCCCAAACTTGCTAAGCCCCATCTTTGAAGCAGGCAAACCTTTTTGCACTTGGAAAGCAGAGTCTCCCAGAGTTTGGATGTCCTAATGACTGGGAGTCATCTTCCTGCCTACACTTAGTGGTGGCTGGCGTCTGTGGGTTTGTTCTGCTGCCAAGAAAGCTGAAGGGATTATGTGCCTTCCTCACCTTCCCTCTTGCATGAGAGCAAACTCTACCTGCCAGGTTTTTTTAATAGACATGAAGCAGGAAAAAGTCGTGTGAGCCTATGTAAGGCGTTGAGAGATCTTTTTAAAAAAAAATAAATTCAAGCATGTGTGGTTAGTGCAGGCTGAGGAGCAAGATAATCCTTCAGACCTTGTGAGATCAGCCACCCGCTGTGTCTGTTGTGATAGATTTGCCCAGCCTATGTGCTATAAACTGTTTCTCCCTGTTTTGTTAGTGTTTATCATTTAATATGAATGCAGAAATCCTCAATCATTTAAGATGCTCACTTGTTCCCCCTCTCCCTCCCAAACTAAAGAAGGCTGAAAAATAAGACTGTACTTAAACAGAGGCAGCAAAACCTTTTCCTAGTATTAAAAATGGAAATAGATTACAAAAGGCAGCTGCATTGTTTGTTTGTTCTTTCTTAAAATGTAGAGAAGCATGTTTCTTTTTAATTTGTTAATTACAAAAGAAAATTCACCAAGGAGAGCCTTGTTAAACAAGTCTGGCATTGAGCAGGGAAAGAAAGCAAAGAAAAGGACATGCCTTCACTCTGTAGTTGCTTGTTCCAACTTAAAACCATGACCTGAATTTAGTTACCTTCAGCTTTTTGTTTCCACATTTTTCCTCCAGTTTTTTTGGTCCAGTATTGACAGCTCCAGGAAGGATGACAGAGCCCTATATTTTGCCCCCAGGCACTGCATGGAAATGACGATTTAGAAATTTCATCGTCAGGTATGGGCTTATTTCATGCGACACACACTTGCAGCCCAGGGAGCCACAGGAGCAGTGATGCGTGCCCATTGCTGACAGGCAGCTGCAGGGACTTTAATTTCCCAACCTTCTTGCTGCCTGTCTGACTTCCTCTTCCTCAGGCCCATCAGAGACAAATGTTTCCCCAGCCCATTTTACCTCTCCGTGAAATGTTTTATTTGGGGGAAGCAGAGGATTTTTTTCCAGATATACTGAGAGGCTGTGGGTGTGGGAGCATGTGGGATGACCTCCCTTGCAGAATGCTGACCTGAAGTCACAGAAACATCTCATGAAGAGCTTTTGGCTAGTGAAAGGAAAGAACTGCAGCTCTCGGTCTAAAACTCTGCCCCCAGAGACACCATTCGGAAAGCTCACAAAGTTTGCTGGAAAATCAACTAAATAGTGAAAGCCTTCCTTTTGTGAAGGAGCCCTAGTCTTGGTGGGTTCATGGAGCTTTGGATGCAGAGTTTTCCAGGACTGCTCACTATCTCCAAAGTGCATTGGCATACAAGAATCAGCCATGTGGGAACATGAAGACATTATTCTGTCACATTCCAGTTACATTAGCTGCAGGATGATAAGGTTTTGTACCAGGATTTTCACATTTTTGTTTCATTTTGGCTGCAGGACATACACTGGAAGGGTGCTTGAGGTGCCACCCCTATAGTTTAAACAACTGTATGGTTTAAAATGCTTCAGTGTACAGTGGTGAGAAAGAGAAGCAGCTGCTTGGGAATATTTTTTGCACTGTTGCTCTTTTGGATCAGTAGTAAATTCACATAGACACATTACCAGCTTTTTCTTGGTCTCAAGGAGCTCCCAAACCATTGCTTATTAATACATCCTGTCATCAGTAGGTTTTAGAAGGTCTAATGGAATCAATTCAGGAGCCTTCTCAGAAAGCTGTCAGCCTAGCACAGCCCATGAGCACCAAATTTAGCCAAGTTATTTGAAAATAAATTTAAAATTTACTCAAAGTTTGTGGCCAAGCTGTGAATGCAAATGTAGCACTGGGGTTAAGTTTCAATTACATGGTGCCACATTCTCAACTAGTTACCTCTTTTTTGAGTAAATCTATTTTCTTTAATTATTATTACTTAAGCGGTTCATTTAGCATGTTGCCAGTAGTAGTAGTATCAGTAGTGTTTAATTTTTATCCATAGTGCTGATGTTATTTACCCAGAGTGAGTGAGGAATAGAAGTGGGATTTATTGTTCCCACCATCCAAGCAAACAAGCACGTGTGAGACATGAATAAAGTGTGTTATAGTGCTATAGGGAATTTGGTGTATATCAGCACAATGTTTAAATACAGAGATAGAAAAACAAGGAAGCACAGTCCGATTTAAGTAATAACAACTGGTACAGTTGTGACTAAAGTCTAGTTATGTCCATCATCTGGTTTGTAAGCACACTAATATCCTTGTTTTATTTAGAGCAAAAGCTACTAGAGGTGCGGCAGAATGGGTGGAGTGGCAACTGTAACACAGATCCAGTGTTTTCCAGAAATGTGGATGACAAGCTCGAAGCTGTATTTATGAGAATTCAGTCCCCAAAAGAACAAACTTCTGCAATTGCAGGCTTGATATATCTTGAACAAGTCACCAGGGTCCTATGAGATTGCTAAATGTCTAAGGCGGGGAGTTGCTGATTCTTATTGTTGATAGAGTTGACAAGTAGAGGGACTAAAACATAAACTGTAGGCTGAAATCAAAAAATTTGCAATGAATCACAAACTGACTCTGTTTTTGCTTGGCCCAACCTGTTCTACCAACGGGACTGAAACTGCCGAACCAAAACTCTGAGCATGAATGTTGTTCCTTCTTGGCAAAAGACAGAGGACTTGGATATTTTTCTCCAGAAGTTTCTCTCTGTCACTTGTCCCTCTGTACTTGCTGTCACCTCGGTGATTCAGACTAGTGGGAAGGACCAGAGTGAAGGGCTGTGCTGGAAATGCCCACGTGGGCTGGTGCACCCCTGCAGTGTGCTGATACTGTGGACATAGCAGCGTGGAGCTGCAAAGAAGCAGAGCAGAGCTTGTGCCCGAGACCATTGCTGCTGGCTCTCAGTGCAGGTGCAGGCTGACTGCAACACAGCAGAACCGTGGCCAGGGTGCAGGCAAACACAGGGGCACATGTCTGTTGGTGGTCACTTGGTGGTGGTGCAGCTCAAGGTCTCTAAAGTGTTCTTGTTTTTAGTGAGATGGAGTCCCAGTGATCTGGAGAAATTGGATAAAGTAGAAAACCCCTTGCAATGGGGCAGAAGGGGAATCACTGGCATGGCTCCCTAAAATGCGAGTTAACTCTTTCCCCTTGGTGCTTTCAGTTCCAAGACTATCTGCCTTTTGGAAAACAGGCTGGAGAGAAGTGTCAGTTCAGATGCAGTGTAATTGCAGAAGTCTCTAATATGCATTTATAGCATGCTTACACTCATAAATCTCAAAACAAGCTGCAGCAACAGAAGATGCAAAACCTAAAGCAGTAAACTAGCCAACTGCCATTTGCTCTAGGGTGCCATGGAAGTGGAAAAGCTTGTTGAATACACAGCCAAGCAACTTTTTCTCTGGGCACTTAGGTTAGCTGGGTGGCAAATGTGCAGTTGCGTTGATAATTACCAACCTCAAAGAGATAGCATTTACCTTCCCAAGGAGGGGCTCATAAAACCAGGCTACTCTTAATGTGTACTTAATGCCCATAAACTGGAGTGCCCCACCCCTGGAGAGTGTGGTAGGTGCTTGGATCATGCAGGTTTAGCAAGAAAGCATCAGATATTTTCCAGTTGCATGTGTTGTTGCTTCTGTGATGGGGCCACCAGGTGCAGGGGCAGTGAGGGTGACCAGTGCCTGGGTGTTGCATTTGTGCAGCTTGTGGGCTGTGGTGGAGGAGTTGCAAAGCACTGGAGCACCTCTGAGAAAGTGATGTCTTTGGGAAGATCACTTTTTTCCCCCTCTCTTGCCCACCAAATCTTGCATGCAGGGGCCAAGGGACTCTAGTATTCTGTTTGCAAAGGGAATAGAGCATCCTTGAGTGAGATACTGATGCAAATGGGTTCATGTGTCATGTGATCATAACATGAGAGAAACAGTGGGCAGATACAGGAGGCAGATTTACTGCTGACTTTACAACAGCCCCACAAAAGAAAAGCTGTAAGCATAGGTAATGAGAGTGGAGAGTATTCTACTATAGTAGCTGTGTGATACAGAAATTAATGTAAGACTAGCCTGGCTTTTGACTGGAACAGATTTTTTTTTTTCGCTTCTTTATAGGCCACCCATAAGTTAGTAAGCCTGCCATGGAGAGAAATTTGAGCAAAATCCACAAGTTACAGTGGTACAAAATTCAGTGAAGAAGATAACAGCAAATGAAATCTATTAGGAGATGTAAAACAAATTTTGATTATGTGACTTTTGAGAGCAAACCAAGATAACCTTCACAGGAGGCTGCTTCGTGTTTGAGAACAAATATGAAGCAGGATCACTGATATGCTAGCAGGCTCTCCTGTTCATTTCCAGTGATCTGGTTCTGCCTTTTTGTCCCTTAGTGACCACAGCCATTAAATTCTGACTGTTGATATATGTGGATTCTTTAAATATTTATTCATATTTATGCCCTTGCCTGGTCCATTTGTCTGCCTGGACAGAAGAGCTGGATGTCAATCACTGCTCTCTCCTCATAATGCTCCTTTTCCTTGTCTTGGGTCATGTATGCAGCCACTTCCACCATAGCCCAGATTCATCACCTTGTTTGTCTGTGGTTTCTTTCCTTTTGGCACATGCTGTCTATTAGCAGGTCCCCTCTGAGCAAGATTTAGCAGAGACTAGGACAGGCAGCTCCCTTTGTATATATAACACTTTAACGTTACACTTCCTAATCCTTTAGTAACCTGGTCTTCTTATGCTGCGATGGAAAGTGAAATACGGCTAAGCAGTTTAGTATCCCATCTAATTAGGTGAGGGGGTGGCTTAGGGCAGAATGCAGTCAGCCAAACCCTCATGGCTAAAAGCAAAAAGAGACTCAGACTCCTTAGTTTGGGAGACTCAGTGGGTCCTGCCACCTGTTGAGAGAGGCAGAGGAGAGTGTGCCAAGCATGACGCTGTAGGCAGAGATGGAAAGCCAGAACAAGCTGTCACAACCATATTGCTGACAGGATGGAGATAAGCTACATTAATGCCATGTACTTTGTACTGCTTTGTGCCACTCCTGCTGGTTTATGCCAATTGTTTTGGACTTTTTGCAAGTGCAAGTGGAGTGCAAGTGGGATGCTTGCAGGAAATGGCCAGAAAACAGCCGGGCTGTGATATTTAGTTGAGGAAGAGGTGTTGTTGATTGTACAGCTTTTGCTACAGTCCTTTGTCCCATTTTTTCCACTACAAGTTTAGGAATGTCATCCTGCTTAAATTTTGTCCACCTCAGATCCTGGAAATTCTGACAGTAATTAGAAAATTGCTTCCACTGGTTTATTGCTTGCAGTATTTCTCATGGTGTTTAATATACTCCTTAAAGACTTTTAGTTGGATTCAGGCCAGTTTGCCACTACCTTTGCATTTGAAAGGGTCTACTTTACAGATACTGCCTTGGCTGATTCCAAGTAATTCTGGATTTAATGGAGAAGCTATAGGTCACAGTCAATCACATGAGAATTGTGACAGGTTTGAAGTACCTGGAAAACTATTAGCAGATTATCCTGGATATTGAAGCCTCCATTGGTAATGAAAAGCAAGAAACTCTTAAGTAATAGTGATGTTTAGTTCACGAAAATGCCATTTGGTAATGATAATATAATCAGATAATGCTACCTTCCCTGCCGATGGACGTGTTGGACAAGTGGCAAGCATTGTGCTGGAAGGAGGTAGCAGCATGTAAACCTGCCTCCTAGCTACTCCAAACTGCTTCCTGTTGCAGGTTTTGAGCTCTGCTGGAACACGTTTCTGTTTGTTCTGACTGAATTCCCAGCTGATTAAGAAGGAAAATGGCTGTTGGGCAGGCAGAGCTTTTTGTTTTATAGAGGTGGTTTAAAAGATTAGGAAAAGGATGCTCCATTTTTTGTCTGGATTTTGCCAGTTTCCTATTGGTCAAGAGTTAGGTCTGGGTTCACTGCAGCATTGTCTATTAGCATCCTTTGTCACTTGCTCTCTCACCCACAGGCAAAGCTCACATGTCCTTGAAGATACCATTAGATACATCAAGCAGTCCTTGACATCATGCATCAAAAAGTACTATGGGACCAGTCAGAGCAGGCAGATTTTCTCAAGATGACCTGATTTTTCTTCAGTAGGAGATGCTGGAAGATATTCTTTCATTCGCCTCTCCACCAAAATGTCCTTTCTTATGAGTTTCATTTGCTCCCTTCCACAGGTTGCCTGGACATTCAGAAAGTTTGAAAGGAAGACATTTTATTCTGCAGTTCCATTACTGCAATGTCACTAATCCCCTTTTAATTAAAGCTAGGCCACCAAGTGATATTGCTGGCTTGCTCTCATCCTTGCATATGGCTTTAGGTAGGGAAGAAAAGGGGAGTAAGTGTATATCTGACATGGTTTAGGAATGGTGTGTTCCAATTTAGAATTCCCACTGAAAATGACGGTCCTCTCCTTTCCACTCTGCTGCTGCAGAGGAGAATTGGAGGCACCATGGGGTTGAGACAAGAACAATTTACTGGAAAGAGCAATGAGGTGAGAAAACAGACAGTAGCAGCAACTAATGACAGAGGGTACAGGAAAGGAAGGATTCACACAGAAAACCCCCAGCAGCAGACAGGACTGGACAGCTCCCCCTGCTATGCTCACTTGACCAAAAGGAACCCCTTCTCCCTGGGAGAGACTCCCTTACCTCCAACATTGGCAGTGATGTGTGGTGGTACAGAATGACCTCTGGGTCCAAGCCGTGCCCCCTCCTGGCTGCTGCAAAATTAACCCAGGACAGTATTCTAAATTATTGTGCTTTTCAGGCACCCCTTTAGTTTGGTTTCCTCCAGGATAAATTAATGTTTTCCAGCAGTGAAAAAGTTATACAGAAATGCTTTCTATAAGGTGATCAACAAGCCCTGGCTGTAAGGTCTTACTTGTGCATTACTTTTTGCTGTCCTTCTTTCTAACATTGCGCTCTGCTCCATGGGAAAATCGTGCATGTCTGTTTTGGCTGAGAACACTCTCAGAGAAATCAGAGCAGTTTTATTTGTTTGTGTTTTGCAATCCACTGACAGTTGTAGCAACATCATTTTCTGAGGTCGTATTGCAGAAGGCTGGAAGGGAGCAACATCTGCTGGAACATCTTTTAGGGCAGATAGAAGAATAACACACTGCTTGCAACTCCTCCACTTCCCATGTTTCATCTTGAATGACTGCTTTTATTTTTACTTAAATACTTTTTTGCGACCCAACAGACACTTTCCCAGAATATTTACAAATTGCCTTTGCAATGGTAGAGGGACCTGAGCTTGCCACTGTGGTGCTGAGGCTTTCCGCAGGTGCACGGGCAAAGGCAGCTTCAGTAAAGTATTCTTATTAATCTGTTACTTGAGTTGTGTTTTGTCCTGTTTAATAAACAAACATCTATCTGCTAAGCAGTTTTTAAAAGCAGCACTTGTCTATATAAATAACATTTTGAGTTTATTCAGGGATCTTCCTTGATCTGAAGGACTAATGTTGACGTACTCCTTTAAGTGTAAAATTACAAAATGTCATAACCAGTGATTAATTTGATCAGATAAACCAGATCAAAGGAGTGAGGCAGTTTGGAGATCTAGTTATTTTCATTCTATGTCTGTATGACATACCTCTATTAGCATTTTCATTAGCTGCTTTCAGGTGAGAGGTAGGAACAAACAGAATGACTTCAGCTGGGAAGGATGTAGGTTAGTAGTCCCCAAGTTCACTTGCAGTTGTGTTTACTAGCTCCAGGTTTTTACTATGGAGGCCAGAGGTTTACATTTACATTGATGAAATTGGAAGTGAAAGTACTGTAGCTTTTCATCAGAGCTGCAGTGCCTATGACCTACATTAGCTTCTCTGCTCCCTGCCATCTCTCCACCAACTGCCTCAACGTCTCAGCAAAGCCTGGAAAAACCTGTGGTGGGTCCAAGGGGAATTGGGACACTCTGTCACCTGTTATAACCCCAAATCTTTGTCTTAAGAACTATGTATGTTGTCAGAGTGGTATCGATGTTTAGCAGAGGCTCCCAGTCAAGGAGTTTCTCAGACTACGCTGAGCTTCTGTAGAGGCTCTGAACAGCGACAGGGATGGTCATAATTTTTCCAGTAGGCTCCTGAGAGGCTAGATTCAATTCTTAGTACTGATGTTATAAATCTTGGAGAGAGTTGTGCAAAAAGGGCTGTTCCATGTGATCAGTGTCAGTAACAGTGGGGTCAGATGCTATCCCTGGGATGTGGCCCATCTTTGGGATGTGTGGTAGTAATGAGGATGGGGTGAGGCAGGCTTTGACTTAGGCTGAGCCGGGTTCCTTGGGATGCCAGCTGGGTAAAAGGGTGTGGTGTGGCTCACTCCAGTCACCCAACCCACTGGGCTGCAACTTCCACTGCTGTCTGTGCCTGGTGAAAACTTTAGGGGTGGCTGTTGCCATGGCAAGCACACTCACCTGCCATCTCCACTGGGTGGGTCCTCATTCAAAGCATGAGTGGGGGAGGTCTGGGGCAGAGCCAGAGATGAAGCTGATTTTCCTTCAGTGATAATTTTGGCGACTTGGTTTCAAAACTCGAAGTTTGGACCTTATTTTGGGATCTTTTTCTGAAGCACTCTCTCTTTGAGGGGTTCTTTTCTCTTGTGACATGGCTTATATTTAGGATTGTAACTTATGAGTTTTTCACAGGTTTATGGTTTGTTCCATCAAGCCTGTATGAGGCTTATAAACAACAGGAGACTATGCTTCATGGCTAAGTTTGTCCCTTCTATCTGAAAAGAACCCCAAAATTGTTCCTGAATTTTAGGTTTGTTTTCTCACCCTTATGCTTTTCTTATATTTTCCCACCCACAGAAAAAACAGGAAAAGTTTGCTGCTTTTTTTGTCCCTAGCTGCCTATATCTTAAGTGTGTGCTAATACTCTGTAACATGTGTGTTTTACAAACACGAGTGTTACAAATTACTGACAAACATTTCAACGAAACAGATGCAACCATCAGGGAGGTGCAGGACATGAGCCACCTTCCCCCATGCCCCCACACTTCCGTGCCCTTGTTTCTCCTCTCTGTAATTTTGGGGCTGTTGGCTGCCCTGCCAACACAGGAGTGGTTTCCTGCCCCTGTGTCTGACTGAGTGCAGTGTGGGTGGGCACAGCCTCTTGCTCCCTTGGGACAGTGCTTATGTAAATTGGCTGGTGGTGAACTGGGGCTATCACCACTGGACCAGAGCAGGTTATGAGCCGGTGATACACCTCAAAAAAATAGTTGCTCTGCTCTTCAGAGGTTGCTGCCCCAGCAGTTCTCACCTTTGGCACTCTAACCTGGGCAGTGGGGAACCTGGGCTTCAGGCTGCCCCTCAGCTCAGCCACTAGCACTCATAGAGCAAGAGTGCACACACAAGTCTTCCTCATCTTCCATCCTTTTCAGCAACGTTGTGTTTGGGACAGTTCCCACAGCAGTGCTCCTGGCAGCCTCCCAGCCCTGTGTTTCTTTCCTTTGTGTGGGTTCAGGGGTCGGGGCAGTGCCATGAGTACTGCCTGGCAGTAATGACATGAATGGGGTGATGGGAACAACACCCCAGAGACAAGGCACATGTGGGGGAATAACAGTCCCTGGCCCATGTGTGTTCCCAGGGCCCTGACTCCTCTTCCCTTGCTCTCAGACAGGAGAGAGGTGCCTGGAGAGTTGCTCAGAGGCTGAATGGCCTTCCGAGATGCAGGCTTTAGAAATCAAGGGATCAGGTGATTGGTATGAGGCGCGTCTGTGTTTGCTCTCTGATAGCTTTTTACGTCAAAGACCATCATCAGTGAATCACCTACGTGTGTGTGTGACTGTCATCATTGCTGTGCTAAATATAAATGTCAAAGGATATTGAGCTGTAGGAATAAGTCAGACTCTGTTGGCATGTGTGTATCAGACAGGTCTTCCTCTTCTGTGTGTCCCTCTCTCTATTACAAAGGCTGCTGTGGTCAATGGGAAGCAGCTGCAGGAACTCAAATCTTAAGCCAGGACTACAGGTTATATTTTCATACACAGATCTGGCATATCCACACATTGGATCTCTTCTTGTCAGTTCTGTCAAAATTGTATCAGTAAAGAGAAAGGTTTGCTTTGACAGTATTTCTGAGGTAGAAACACTGAGAGACTGAGAAGCGTTTCTCACACCCTTTTTTAGACAGAATGTGTGATTTTTAAATAAGCACCAGAGAGAAAGTAACTCTGCCAAGGCTACCAGCCCTGCTGGCTGATCTATGGACACAGGTATGGTGTGTGATACACATGGGTTCAGGTTAAAGCATTTGAGCTAGACTCTAAAGTTAGCAGTTTCAATTATAAACACAAGTGATTGTTGTTATTTTCTGTTGAAAGCTAGGAGAAAGCTAGGAAAATTCCCTTATATTTCATATAGCCAAACATTCTTTTATTTCTTTTTTTTTTCCAGTAAACTTTTTTTTTTTTTTTTTTTTTACATCAATAAAATGGCAATGAAGAAGGCCAATGAAAAAAGTCAGGAACCTGAAACTGCCTGTTTACTTTCCAGCAACATTCTGCTCTGGCAACAGCAGTGGGGTTTTTTTTAACCTGTTTTGCTCCCTTTGCAACTGCTGAAGAAGTGGTAGTGAATTTAAAAATGAGCTTTGAATGTGCAAAGTAAATACGTCTTGATTTTAAAAAGCTTAAAAATCCTATAAAATGTAGAAAGAGGGGGCTAACACTACTTTACTACTCCCCTACTGAATGCTGTTATGCAGATACTCTTGTATTACATGATAAAAGATAGTTAAACAGTCTGTGATAAGATTGTCTTTTGGGCATTTCTATAAGGATTTTCCTTAATGATTAAGGAAAATCCTTATAGAAATAGTCAGTTTTATAACACATGCACACATATATATATCTCTGTTTCAGTTTACTCATTAACATCATAGAACTCTACGATAATGACTCAGTCTGCTATTTTCAGGGGAAAAAATGGCAACAGTGCATCTGGACTCTAAACCACCTCCTTCAGCAGTACTGCAATATTCAGGGCTATTTCACTTTGCATCAGAGACAGGGGGATTTCTCACGCTGCTGCACATGAGGCTCACCCTCAGGCTTTGGCCCATAATTTTAGAATACTGTGGCATTTCTTATGTTTTCAACATTTTATAAATAGGTGCTTCTAAGGAAGTCAGAATTTCTTAATCCTTAGCCATTTGTTTGCCACGGCTTTCCTCTCTGGATTATTTGCTGCCCCTTCCCGATGTTGTGTTTTCCTGCCTGAGGCTTGGGTGGCTGATCTCTTCTTGTCACTCCATGATGCCTAAGTGGGCTTTCCTGCGTGGGACTCCTGTCTGGAAATGAGGAGAAGCTTTGTTCCTGTCTTCCTTTATCATTCTCAGTTTCTGCCTCCTTCTTCTCAGCTGTACTTTTCCTCTTTCCTGTCTCTATTCCTCTGCCATGGGTGTGCCCATGGGTGCAGGAAGCATCCTTCCAGGCTTCCAGCACAGAAAGGACTTCAAGCCTCCTTGCCTTCCATGCTGTCCCAGCTTTATGTCCATCTCATGGTAGTCAGCTCATATCATTTGCTGCCACCCTTACTATTCATCCTTTCTCTTCTCTTTCTCCCATCATGTCTCCGAGCTTCTTCCTCTCCCTTTGCCTCATGACACAGCCATCTCTCTGCTAATGTCCTGTAAGATCTGTCTCACATCTTCAGCCCGTAGCCCCTCTTGCCTCCCTCTCTTGTAGTAAGCCCAAATATAGCTTTTAATAGGTTCTCCTATTAAAAAACCCTTAAAAACTCCTATTAGAAACCCATAAAGGGGGAAAGAGCTGGCGGCTTTTGTCACAGGAACATGGAGTTGTATTCAGTAGAGATAGTACTTAGTCCCTGAAATCTGAAAATGTAGGAAGGTGGGAGACAACTGTGAGAAACAGAAATGCCAGAAAAATGTGGAGGATTTGGCAGCGCTGTCTTTATGTCTACTGTGTTATCCTGCAGAACAGAATTGAAGACAAACATATGAATGTGCTAACATTTAAGTTATTGGATGCAAGTCTGTTACTGAATTACTTTGAGGGATTTCATTTTTTTAGTTTCAAGGTTTTGTTGGTTTTTTGGTTTTTTTTGTCATCATTCTGCTCTATTTACTTTCTCTTTGGGTAATAGTATTGAAAAGTTACATTGCTCCAGAGCAACTCCAAACCTCTGTCTTTCAAAATACTTGTTCAGTATAACTCTCCTTTGGCTAAATTGTATCAGACCTAATTGAATTCTGTCAGATTGCTATTACTTTGTGTCACTAGCCCAGAACCAGACTAGTATGAACCTTTGGGAAAATCCATCACAAAAACACTGGTAGGAAACTGGTTAATACCAGTCTAATGGACTTTATCAGATTGTCTTAAGAGTACATACCCCTGCAACGCCTTTGTAACTCTGTCACCTGGCCTGCCTAAGTTCTTTTAACCATTACTAGGCTGAAAAGATTGGGAAAATTAAAAGTCCTTTGAGTGCAAAAAGTAGCAGGCATCAAAACCAGTGGATGATTTCAAGATCAGCCTAATCATTATTCAGTATTGTGCTTACCTCTGATGGGAGATAATCCTAGTGTGTCACTCCTTGTCTGAAACTGCTCACAGCAGAGCTGCTCTCTGCAGTTCACATCACGTGTGCAGTCAAATCTTGCCATGTCTGCCACTGCTGATACAAAGCTACATACTCTGGGAGTACCATTTACCATCGTTGTAAATGATGCTATACTCATTACAAAGCTCTAAAGTGACCTAAAATTTATCTGTTCTAATTACTGTAATGTAACTATTGACCTCAATAAACTGATTGAACTCACAAAGGATTGTTTCAGTAATAAGGAGCAAAATGAAATGTTACTCAATGTAATTATGTAGATTATCTGGCTCAGGAAGGAGTGGAGACAGATAGAACATAGACCTGAACTGCTAACTCATTCAGACTGCTTTTTTGGTCTTGAACTGGAACTGAAGTTGGACCATTACTTTGAAGTCTTGGCTGTAGTTGATCTAGAACTGAAGTGTTTTCAGCTTGCCTTCCTGCAAAGTCTCTAGCTACTGCTCTTGAATCCTGACATCCTCTCGTGCCAGCCTGCATGGCCTGTGCTGTGTTAGCAGCTGCAGGGCAGCACTGTGTTGCAGTCTCTTCCCTTGCACTACTTGGGGTGTCATCCTGTGCTGCTCTCAGTTACTCTGGAGATCCATGCATGGATCAGTGCAAGACAGACCTCACCTATGCCCAGGGTGGCAGTGGGCTGCCCTTCACACTGCTGCTGAAAAGGCTGCAGAAGGAAGGAGATGGGAATGCAGTCCAGACTCACACTAAGAGCCTGCTTCTATCTTTTAACCCATAAATCTTGTGTAAACAGTTAGGTGGCTCAGTACGAGCAAGCTTGGGGCGGTTCATCGTTACCCAAACTGGTTAACAAATATTTACTGATCTCCAGCCAAGTTAAAGTGCAGTCATGCTTTCAAATTGGTCATTCTGTCCTTTCCCTGACCAGTGAAGTAAAAATAAATACGTTTTTCCATATTATATGAATAAGGCCTGAGGCTTTGTGATTTTCAGAACCTGGTCATGATAACCATTGCCATGACAATTAGACCATCTCAATGTACAAGGTGAGAAGGTGCCAACTCTTTGGTTGCTCTGGTCTTCCTGGGACTTTTGCCAGCATGGATGCTAAAGCTCACCCAATGAATTACAGGCACTGGGTCCTCCCTTCTTCAGAGCATCAGGTGAATTTTGATGCGGTTACCTGAGCTTTACAACACAGATCTATAAATACATCAGTAGAAACAGAGTTTCTCAGTGGAGAGAAAATGGCGTGCAGCAGAATGCATACTGATATGCATCTGTCTGGAGTTAGTTTTTACTTAGCTTCAAAACTTATATAAAATTTAATTCATTTATCTTGATTTCCAGTCAGATGTGCTACAGCTTTTCTGAACCTTCCAGGAAGACCCTTGGCCATCGAGGGTCTTGTGATCCATTACCAGCTGCCTTGAGGGGATGCAGGCTCATGCTGTGCTGTGCCACACTGCTTGGCCCTCAGGACCGTGCAGTGCTGGACAGATTCCTTGCCACGGGGTAACCTCAGCTGGCCAGTCACCGTGGGAAAGCCCAGAGGTGGCATCTGCTTGGTACCAGTAGGGACAGCACGGCACGTACCTGTCTTTATCTTGAGGTGAAGCAACATACTGTCATTTAAACATCCAGCTGAAAATCCTGTGAAAAGTCTGAAGACCTCAATATGGGTGAGCCTCTCTCCCAGTGGGAAACCTGGGCAGTGTGCCATACCCTGGTCATAGGCCTGTCTGCCACGGCTGCCCTTGAGATTCCAGTGTCAGAAGGAACTAAAGGTCTTGTAGCCTGCTGCTGTCTCTTCTGTCACGTTAGTGAAGTCTTTACCTTTCTTGAGAGCATTTGTCATGCTTTCTTGGTGTACAATAGGAACCAGAACCTCCTGGTTCAAAACCATAGTCTACCCTATATTTGTGAATGTAGTGATAAATTATGTAGAGAAAATTCTATTCTTGAATAGATGCCTTTCCAATTAGGCCACCATTAATGGTATACATCATTAAGCCTTAGTCAATGTGATATTGTGCTGTGTGGGAAGGAATTCCAGGCTGAGTCTATTTTTGACCTCTAATGGTCGATTTACAATGATTTATAGTAGCAGAGTTCAAATATTTTATGATTATTGCTGAGCTGGACTACTGTCAGGCAGTTTTAGAAAGCAAATTTGCAATTTGGAGAGTATAATTGAAGTTCCCTAAGAGACCCCTGCTTGACCTTTCAGCAAATGCCCTGGATTTCCTGAACCAGCACTCACTGGCAGGGCGATGCCGCAGGTCAGTGCCAACCAGCATGGTCCTGCTGCTTAATGGGGCTGTTGGCCTCTCCTCACTGACTCTCTGCTTCTCGTGAGGCTCGTCATGGTGTGTCGCAGTGCTCGTGATCTTTGTGTGTCTTTTTAGGGGAAACAATGGGAAACTAAATTTCCAGGTAGGGAGGATCCTGCAGGAAACAAAAATTTTTATGAAAAAGATAAATGAGGCACAAAATGCGATCAGCTGGTTCAAGTACCAGCCGTGCTTTGCTTGCAGAAGTGTGTCTGGGCTCTGCAGTATCCCCGCAGAAGTGCAGTCTTCTGAAACGGGTGAAGAATGGGAGCCAAGTTTGTCTGTCCTTTTCCAGAACTTCCCCGGGGTCAGTTTTGCCTGCACCCAGCCTTGAGTGTGTGCAGGCATGCAGTTTCATACAGAAAAGATAAGCTCAGCTGGCATGCAGGAATGTCTCCAAAAGAGTTTCCTTTCAAGGAAGCACACAAGCCCTTAGCAGTGATGTCCATATGTGACTCTGCTGTAATACTCTAATAATAATTAAACATTTGACAGGTGTCTTTTGGTTTTGTTTTGCAGGAAGAAGTCATTCCTGTTTTCAGCTCTGTATGCTGCCTTTATATTTGGTGGTCGGCACCTAATGAACAAACGAGCGAAATTTGAACTGAGGAAGCCGCTAGTGCTCTGGTCTTTGAGCCTCGCTGTCTTCAGGTAGGCACTTCTTCACACCACCTGCCTTTGACATCAGGTCCTGAAGAGGTTTGGGGCTCTCCACGTACAGCAGCACTGCTAGTGCAACGACAGGCTCACACAGAAGTGGCATTTCTTTACTTCTGCTATTCAGGGTTGTGTCCTGATCCACTCCTTAACATTGAAATGGTCCCCTTTGACTTACCAGATCATAGAGTGTTTGAAGAGGGGAGAAATCAATAACCCTCATGAAGAACAAAGGTGAAAATAAGGGTGGACATGAGAAAAAGCACTTATTGCAATACATTTACCATGCAAGCTACAAATGGAAATAAACACATTAAGATGTTAGTCTTGTTCTCACATACTAGTAGTATTATGTTTATGTGCTGTGTATATATGGAATGTTTAGTCAGGACTCTGATCTCCATTACAGTGAGGTAAAACTAAAGTCACTGCTTTAGTGACAGGTAAGTTAGACTGCTGTAACTGATAGCAGGAACTGACTTCTGGTTATTCCATCAGAAATTGCCTGTGACTGTAGCAAAAAGGTGGCTCCACAGGGAAAGGCTGTTTTTTAGTGGTGCACATCTCTTGCCTGTATGGTGACTTCATATTTAGTATGGGGAATGTCATGTTCAGATTATTGGAAGTTGTTGAAGTCAGAAGTAAAATTGACCAACCTGAACTCCACTTTATATTCTTAATATGCTAATTTTTAGTGAGGCTGAAGATAAATGAATGAATAAACAAATGCTTATAAAATAGACCTTACAAACGCATGAATTTTTTTGGGTACAAAAAATTACTAGTAATAGTACACAGATGACCTGAAGGCTATCCTTCATTTCAGGGACTGTTGGGACTGTAAGTTGGAGCTCACTGAAAGACATCTAGATCATCCACAAACAGTTATCAAACACTGCTACTTGTGTCTTTCTAATATCAATATAATAATTACTGATTATATTACTTTACAACTACATAAAATACCTTTGCTTACTGAGCAGGTGAGAATGGTGCATTGCTTTTCACAGGATGGGAGTTGTTTTTGCCAAGGGACTCTACAGAGTGAAATGAAGCAGGAATGGAGAAGTTTGGCTTTTTTCATGGCTTTTCGTTTTGTCCTCCAAAGTTGTATCACCTTGAAACTTTCCAAAGCTCTGGCAGGGGAAAATAAATTGTATTTCTGATACCTAGGACATGCTAACAAAAGAACTTGAATGTGGCTAGGTGTTTGTAGTTCATCCACACATCAAAGAATAAATTAGAGCAAATAAGCAAAGAATAAATTAGACAAAACTTTTGGTAGTCTGGATAACTTTGAGTACAAGTTCTAACACTGGAAATTTGTAATTCTCATTTGATTGCACTGTACTTCTGTCTGTGTGTCCAACATCATTTTGCTTTAAGGTCCTGTAAGCAATTTTCATTGTTTGTTCCAGAAATGGCTGAATCTCAGCAGCTGTTGAATTAATTCCTAGATGGCATTTTGTTTTTGGATCAGTTTGTAAAGTTGTTTGTAGCCAGCAAGATCCCAATTCTGATAGCACTTTCCTAATGAATGTGGACACTAGGAACTAGCTGGCTTGCACAAAGCATTTGTAGTTTAATTCTCAGTCTGAGATGGGGAAGCATGATTTTGGAACTGTCCTTTGCATAAGATGTTGAGGGCAAATTTAAAAATCCAATTATTTTAAGATCTGGCTGACATTCACAGTATGGGGTTTTAAAGCAATTTCAGTAGCTAATTTCCTCCCAAAATCACAAGTGATCAATGCACTGATCAATGAATAGCATGAATTTACACTACATTGCCTAGATGGACTTTGAAATCAACAGATTCATTACTTGCTGATTGGAGTTTCCCATCATAATCATATTAAATAGCTAACTCTTGGCCAGTCTGAGCTGCTGAGTGATGCTGGGTGATATGAAAATGATATAAAAATGTGGACTTCGTGTTTCGAAGCTACAGGCTGCCAGGATGAATCTGCCACAGAGACCACCTCAGTGCAGGCACTCGAGGAGAGCTCTGCTTGTGCAGATGAGAAGTGTTGGCCAGAAGGGCACAGTTAGGAGGGGGATTCACAACTCCCCTGTCTGCTTCCTCCTCAACTCAAATAGCACCATTCCGGGACAAGGGTTCCCCAAGCACTGCAGAACTCACCCTTTCCTCAGTGTGTTAGGAAGAGAGACAGCAGAGGGGAGGGGGTGTGAGAGATGTTTGGCCTGCACAGAAGCATTGTGCATTTAACCTGCTGGATTTGCTGTGGGCATCAGTTGATTATGAAAATTATATATGAAATGCTGAGTAGTGCACAGGAGAGTGAAATAGGGAAGGAGGAAAACCAACCCCAAATGTTTGCTATAGGACAGAGCATGAAACCTTTGTAGTTTCCATAGCATACAAAACCCCTTGACTTCTTGCCTGGAAAACAGAAGTGACAAAGAATTCACTAAAACATGAGACAAAGACTTATAGACATGTTCATTGGAGCATCCGTTACCTGGTGCTTTAGCACCAGTGTCCTTTCTGTGGCCATTGCACACTGACTGTCTCAGCAAGCAACACTTGAAATGATGTAAACTTTCCAAGCAACTTGGATTTGGTTTTTTCTGGCTCCTGTCATAACTAGGTGTTGCATTTATATATGCTTGGTCTGAACAGCATTCCAGCTTCTTCCAACAGTCAAGTCAGGTACATTTAAAGGACTGTAGACTTACTATGGATCCAGGAAAATGCTTCTTAAATTTCAAAATACTTCCTCTTTGGCATTCTGGGATGCTGAAATGCTCTGACTTTTACAATACCTTGCAGAAATTCTAAGTAATATATTTGTCTGCCATGAATGGTCATACTGAGGAAGGAAAACCTGCCTGGAGAGCCCTCAGTATTCTGCCTCAAGGTCAGTGTGAGGCTTTTTTCTGGACTTGTTTATCTCCCTTTTAGCACTCCTACCATTTTACCTGCTTCAAATATCCTCAGAAATAGTAACACTTAGCAGAGGCTGAAAAGATATGTTTTGGGCTTTAAAAGAAAAGGAAATTGCCTGCCAGGCAATCACATGATCCTTCTTCAGAATGTATCCTGTATGCCCTGCACTTGCCAAGATCATTTAAATGTGGTAGCTGCTACAGTAGGAAACTTGCCACGCTTATAAATAAACAAAACAATTACACCACCCTGCTGAGCTTGCTGAGCATTCAGGAGCCTGGTCAAGAGCAAGTTTTGTGTCAACACTGGCAGCCAGCAGGATTTCTGAGAAAAAGCAGCTTTATTTCCCTTTGAAAGCAATGACTACTTTTGAGCATTTTGTCTCTGAAAACTTCAGTAGGAGCAATGACAGTAAATCTTGCTTTTGACTTGGAAACCACTGTGAAAACATCATCTCTTAAAATCTTTTGCTGAGAAATCAGCTTGAGATACTGGGGTTGCTGGGCTGGCTTGGTGTTTTGGTCCCTAGCAGGTTTGTTGACTTGTTTCAGTCGATGAAGATTTGTTCTGTTTGGTTCTGTTTTGTTTTCTACACTTTAATTAAATGTGTTTACCCAGCCTGGTTATGTACTGAGGTCGTGGGGGAGCAGTCCTGTGTTGCTCTGTGTTAACAGGAACCTGCTGTTAGGAATCTACACAAAAGGTCTTTTCTTCAGTCCCGTAAGACCCCAAGGAAACCATTGTTGTTTCACTTAAACAATCAAAGTGACACTCAGTCCTGTGTTTCTGAATATTTCTTGGGGTTAAATATCTGCAAAACACATAAAACCTGAATTGCCAGTTTTTTATTCGTGACACTTTGAATATAAAGTTGGGGCCATTCCTTGAATGTTTTACTTGGAGTCTATCAAAAGTGTCATGCTGGCATCTGTAGAAATCAGCAAAGCTGAGGCCAGGACTCATAGAAGGATGTGGAGTAATTAAATCATGTTTTCATTACATCTCAGATGGATTTTTGTAATTCTTTTTATGGGCCACAGAGTCTGTGTATGGGTAGCTTTTCTTTCAAGGAGCTTAACCATGTTTGGTCTCCTCGTCTTCACAGAGGACAGCAGTGCGGCACCATTTTCCTGTGCATCCTTAAGGGGCTGACAACAGCAGTTTCAGGGTCAAGGCTCCAACTAATAATAGTAAAAGGTTGTCTTCCCTAGGGAGTACTGTCACATCAATGCAGGAGGAAAAGAAGCCAAAACATCTAACGTGATGCAGTCATTTGTAGGCAGAGGCTAAGCTTGACCATGGCTGGTGGTGCAGTGAGAGGAGGAATATCTCTTCATCTAGTCCAGCCACACCACTATAATGCTCTTATCATCTCCTGAGATCACTTGGATTCTAATCCAAACGCAGCTATGGTTTGTAGCAGTGGTGGAAATGAGTAGATGTCAGTACAGGTTTTCCAAATGTCTTTCTTCTGGGTAAGCACTTTCTCTAAGCAGTAGAAATAGTATCAAATGTAGCTAAAAGGTTGCTAGCTGCTTGCCACAAAGCTAACCAGAGCCTCAAAAGCAAAGTAATTCTCGCAACAACAGGTCTTATATTTGAAAGACAAACCCAAAAAGGGTTTCACTAAAGGAAGGGAACTCACTTTGCCTTTACGGAGCCGGTGTTGACTGATTTGCTACTGGATAAACAGCAGCACGTGTAGAGGGGTCTGCACCCACAGAGGGCTCCTGACAAGGTAATCTGAGACATGCCTTTATGTGAAGAGCTCAGTTCTGAGCTGAATTAAACAGAAAAGACAAAACATATGTTTAAAAAAAAGATTTCAGTTGCTTGGATTTGTGACTCTGAAATACATTCTAGTTATCATGCATGTAAGTAGGAAAATCGATGAAAGGTGATTGAGATTTATGTCCCATCGTAAGAACTGCTGTTCCCAGATACTTGTCATGGAGATTTAAACACAATTTAATTTCATATGTTGCTGAGCAACCCATCAAAATCTTAAAATATTCTGAAATTTTATAAGGTCCTGACAGTACATTCAAAGAGAAAATTAAATATCGAAAAGAGGAATGTTTGCCAAACAACATTAAAGTTAATAAGCAGCATTTAAGGTGAATTAATAATCTTCTCACTTATAAACTTAAAAGGAAATTAATTCAAAGTGAAACATTCCCTATATTTGCAAAGCATTAATGCATATTCTCAGGGCATTTCTCAGAAGCCAAATCAGTAAAAGGCTTAATATACAGCTACTTAATTTATTTCTCTAGGACCTGATATACTTACCCAATTTTCTTACATAACAGATAAAGAAACATCTTTTTAAATACCATTTTGGAGATGAAATTGAATATTGGGTGAACAGTAGAAATTCAGAATGATTGGAGAGAAGACAAAAATCCATTGGATGAGATTTTACAATTTAAGAAGAAAAGTTTCTTTTCCGTAAGTTATTGTAATTCCAATAGGAAAATACAGTGTTGTTTAGAGTGAATTCATACAGTGCGAAAAAAATGCTAGCTGGCATTAAAAAAATTATGTAGAGGTGATAAAAATATACAGACTCCGAGCAAGAAAGTACTGTCAAGAAAACGTAGCTCTGATTTATTCTTTATACCTGATTTATACCTTATTTATTCTGTCTTTATTNTAAAGTACTGTCAAGAAGATGTACCTCCGATATCTACCTTATTTATTCTGTCTTTATTCCAAGATTTGTAACTGATGCCATGTGACAAAATGCCCATCTTCTAAAATCTCACCCCTTCGTTCACTCTGCTGTTGCTCTTGTGGACTCCTGTGTCCATCAAAGTAATTTTGAATGTAAGCTCATTTTACTGTTTTTACCTACTCAGGCCTAATTAAAAGTAAAACAAGGAGTCACCGTGAGACCCGGCTGATCTACTTTACAGGAGATATGGATAGGACTGTCTAAAAATTATTATAAAAATCTCTTTTCTCAATGCTAAGCTGGGCCTCCTTTCTTTAAAACCTTTTCTTTTTCTCTGACTTAGCTTGCTTTTCTTTTTTGCTGGAAAATGAACATCTTAGCAAAGTGGATTCAATAACTCATTTGAAAAGCTGTTGTTGTGCTCATTTTGCCCCGTTCCTTGCCCTCTCTCACAACCAATGAGTGTGTTGACACTCAGTGTGTCACCTTGAATTACACCTTTCTCGTGAGCTCACCCTGTCCCAGCCCACAGGAGCCCCCACAGGTCACCCACCACCCAGCATGAATAATACCCAGAGCAAAGCCCCTGAGAACGAAACTTTGCCTCTCAGACTCAAGTGTGCATTTGAGGAATAAAGAACATCTCTCTGGTGGGTTAAGCAGGGAACTGTACTAGAGATAAAGTATATAATTAATTTAAAAGGAATCAATCAAACCTCCCTTCTCTGCCCGTGTAAAGGCACTGCTGTATTTTACTCAGCCTCAATACTTGGTTCGTGAGCATGGCAGAAGGGCCTCCTCCATGCAGAAATCCCTGGGGAACTGGTATCTCCGTGTATTTTCCTCTGAGTAAGTCCCTGGCAGCTTGTGCTTGTTGGAGGCAGCGGGAGTGCAGCACTGAGAGGTGTTAACTTGCATGACCTGTCAAATCCAGCGCCGGGTCTGCGGACGAGCTGTTAATAAACACTGCCAGACCCGGCAGCGCTCGCTCGCGCGCGGGCCTTGGCTGCCTACGGGTGTCGGCCCGTGGTTTAGCACAGTCACTGTTCTGTCACAAGTTTAGCTTCTTCTTAACAAACGTGTCTCTTTGTGCCTGTGCCATTCAGCATCCTCCCCCTAGGTTGTTAAATTTTTAAAAAATTAAAAAAAAAAAATTATTTGCCAACTGTAGGCGAATCCCTGAGATGTGAACTTCTCTAGGTGCTTGCAGGACTATAACCCCACTGAGGACAGAATGAAAAAGAAGATCAGTGGCTCCAGGCCAGCAGTTGGTATTAAATTTATGGATCTGAGCAGCTCATTACAGTTGTATGTAACTTCTAGCTTCTTTAAGCCTCCTTTATTCTGTCAAATGTTAGTGTTTCCCTGTAACTTAGATTTTTCTTACTTTGTTATCTGCCAGTTTTACAGCTTTTCTGATGGCTGGCTTCATTGGTTGGGTTGATTCTTTGCTGAATCTTTTACTTTATTACTGTTTGGCTTTATTTGCATAGGATAATTTCAAACTTACGGATACATACATTTCAGTGCTATACACAACAGTTACTCTGCCAACTTGATACTTTTGATCCTGTAAGTATCTTTAATTTATCCTGCAGAACTAGATAATGCCACTCTTTTGGGTTATCATTTAAATCACTGCAATTCTATACTTACTCTAAGATTTCCTTGAGATGATGTTGGATGCTGAGAATAATTTCAGTTACAACATAGGAACAAGTGCAAGTGCCCCTGATGCATTCATTAAGGATTGCCTAAGCGGCACACTGTGCTTATGAATCCTCATGGGCTGCTTTAGAAATCCTCAGATGGATTCCTTAATTCCTTTGAGATTTTGCACCAAACATAAGGCTTAAGTTGAAAATTGATTTTTTTTTTCCTTTTTAGTGGTTGAGCCACAGTCCAAACTTGTTGAAATAAATATCCAAGAACTAGGAAATGCTTCTTGAAAGAAAAATATCTCATTGAGTACGCAGCCTTCACAGGATGCCAAGGAATTTCAGCTACAACAAAGTCCAGTTATTATTTACTTGAGAAGTAACAGCTTTCATCCAGAAATATTATTCCTACATGTTCCTATCCTTCATGTGCCAGATCACCAGGAAGCAGTGTCAAGTAGCAGCACACTGAAGAGGGTATAACCAGGTGATAGGTAATTCCTATTGATTAGCTTGTAACTGACTCTGGAAATCAGAGGAGATACAGGAATGCCTGGGTAGAGCTGGGAAATTATTTTTCCTTCTCTGTAAGAAAACAGTTATGTGATTTTCAGCAGTGAGTGGGTACAGGAGTGTCCCTCTGGTGTTCCTCGGGTGATGATTGAGTGCAGCTGCCCTTCAGCCTGACCACTGCTCTCTGCTTATCTCTACCAAAGCCCAGCGGGCCTTGCATAGCTGCCGAGTGCTCTGGGTAAAGCTCTCCATGCAAGCATAATTTCATTTTCACCAGTTATCTTCCCCTCTGTTGCACAGACTACTGGTAAGGATCCAGACCCAGCTTTTTTTTTTGACTGCTTTTTAAGCAGCTCAAGTTCTGCCACCAGCTCACAAAGCTTCATTTATTGATTTTTTTTTTTTTTTATGCTCTGCTCTCAGCATTGTCTGAATATAGCTATTCCCAGTCATAAGGAAGGCAGATCTGGAGAATCAAACTACATTTATTCAGGCTCCATGAGGAGAGACTGGAAGGCAGTACCTATGGTAGATTGATTTTTATCCACATATACAAGTAAACCTTACAAGTAATAGTTGCAGCAATGACAGAATTGTTGAGTTTGCCACTTGAGCAAGGGAGAGTCAGATGGATTTTCCTCTGCTGTGGTGTTAATGTGATTAAAATCTCCAGATGACAGTGTCCATTGATTGGGAGCCCTGCAGAGGTGTCACTGTTTGTGTATGCTTAATGAGGTCTCTGGAGAGGGAAAAAAATAAGTTAGGTCTGGCTTTCCTTCCAGTTTTGTCAATAAAAAGAATAAAGAAATGGTTTGGGGAACCAGGTGAGTTGAGACTAAGACATCTGCCGACAAGAGGGAAGGGCTGAAGGGAGTGGCCCCACACTGAGGGATTTATTGCCAAGAAGGTAAAAAAGGCTGATGCAAGATGCACGGTGTCTGCCCTCACTTGGAAATCACAGAGCGAGCCATCACTTTAATAGACCTCATTAACTTCCCCAAAATGTATCACATGGGATCCTAACACCACCTAGGCATGCATGCATATGCTTATGGGTCTATAAAGCTGCACAAATGATATATTATTTCTTGGGGCCATGTAAAATATTTGCACAATTTCTAAATCAGTCTGAGCTGGCCTGACTGAAGGCTTTGGTCCCAAGTGAAAACTCAAATGATTTGCATTGAAAAGCTTTCTAGAAAAGCATCTGGATCAGTGCAGTACACAGGTCTGAAGAGGAAGGCTTGTGTGCTTGGTTCAGTGGTAGGGAATTTTTAGAATTGGAAGGGGAATTCTCTCAAATTTGCTTTGGGATTTTGGTAAGACTGAGCCCAAACCTCAAAGTATGGATGAGTTTATGCAACAAGAAGTTTTCTGCCAAAAAGACGGATAATAACTGCATAGATCAGCACAAGTTGTGCTCAAATACATGGTCCTGAGAGCCAGAGAACCTCATTATAAAACACTTCCAGTACTACCAGCCAGCAGGTTTTAGGATAAGTAAGCACCATACTGAAAAAAAGTGTGATTCCTCATCTTCCCCTATTCTTACCTTTTTTTTTTAACATTACTGTGGCTTGGAGTTCCCCTGAATGAATGTCCTTCACCTTCAAGTCCGGTAAAGGAGGACTGTGTGCGTGAACTGCGAGATCCATTTGTTCTCCTTCTCAGTTAGGAAATGGTCAGGGGGAGAGGCTGAGGAGCAGCTATCCAGCAATAACATCAGAAGGAAGGTTTCATTTTGAGGCTTGTTCAATTCTTCGTGTTCTCATGCCCTTGCATTTGTGTATGTTTTGGAGGGACCCTTTTCTGTTATCCAGAGCAGTAATAGACATAATGGTACCTAACAGCATTGGTGCAGTTCCTGCTGCATTCTCCACTGTAGCCTGTGTATTTCCAAGCTTCTGAGTCAGTCCTGGGATTTTCTGTCAGCCTGTAAAGGAGTGTATTTGAAACAAGATCCAGCAGAGATGCCAACCACTGTCTTAAATTCCTTTTCAGTGGCTTCCTAGAGCAGAGTAGCTGCTCAGAGCATGGTGCCACATTTTGAACTCTCTAGTGCCATGGCTGGCCGGAAAGGCTCCTGCCTTTCCCAGTCTTCGTTTTCCCCACTATGAATGAGAGCAATGAAATTATGTCAGTAGGAAGCGGAGGAGAGACTATTTTAGCTGCATCTTTCACCAGTCCAGGTAAATGGCATGGCCATAGAGCCACCCAGAGTAGCACAGCGAGCTGGGCGGCAAGGCACTGGAGACAGCACCTGCTTGCAGGATGGGTGGAGGGGTGGGATTGCTCCAGCAGGAGAGGGCTGGAGCTCACTGTGGGGTGCATGGATACAGGAGCTTAGAGCAGAGAAGAGCCACAGAGAATGCCCATTGCTAGTAATCACATTCACCTGCCCAAAGAAAGCAAACATTTTCAAATAGTGCATTCCCTCTTCTCTCTGAGCTAGAGAGGTAACATTCCAAGTGAGAATTTGTCGTTACAAGGTTTCAGGCAGTTTAGGAAGTTAAAGACATTTTCTAGTCTGAAACATCTGTGAAAATTGTGCTCGTAATTACAATGGTTTAGTCATTTTATAGATACCTTGCAGCCTTTCAGACATATGGGCTGAAGAGGATGAGTTCTGTCTTCTTTTTAAAGAACGAGATTAACGTAAGTGCTCTTAAATGACTGTTACGTTAATTTTTGAAAAAGTGCTTTTAAAGGTGTTCAATTACCGTAAGAAAAAAGTGTATCATGGAACCAAGGTGTTTATTCCATAATTTTTTTTCTTTTTCCAGCCTGTTGTAAGAGAATAAATAGTGGTCCCAAATAATTTTATCTATAGGCTAGGCCTTGGAGGACACAGGCATGAGGGAGTTGTTCCTGTACTTTCAATAGTAACAGAGCACGTGGTTGTCTAATAACAAGGGTTAAAATACGGTGGCATAAACCTCCTTTGTTTTTACAGTTTTACACTAAAATTGCTAGATATAGAATGAGCATGTAAATAGTTACCATCGTTCTTTGGTACCAGAGAAAACTTGTTAACATTTTTTCGCACCTGTGCCTGAAATTACTTTTCTTAAAGGAAAAAGATAGAAGATTATAGACAGTGTGATTTTCTTCCCCAGTGAAATGCAAACAATATAAAGTAGGAAGTAGTTCAGCTTAGGTGCTCAGTAATGTTATCATAGTCCTAAATCCCAAACATAAAAAAAGAAATATTGCAGTCCTCTGAAAGATTGACTTTCAAATAATCAGAATTTTTCGTTTTACAGTGAGAGTTTAGGGGTCTGTTTTTGTCCATAGTTGACTCACTGGTTGTGTCTTCAGGCTTTTTCTTCATAGGCTTGACTGCATAGAAGCCTTTTAAAAATTGATTTCCCAAATACTCCATTTCTGCTGAATAGGATTAAAACTCCATTTTTGTAGTTTTATCAGTTGAAGGCATAAGTAAAGGAGAACAGGAGTTTTTAAGAATATTGGCATTGAATTTTCCACCTCATTTTTGTATCTGCTCATGTCGCAAGCATTCCATCATGGATTCTGAGCCATACCTGATTTCATTCTGGAGTTCACTGGTGCAAAACAACTACAACAGTTAAAACAACTATAGAACTTCCATGGGGGAGAAAATCCAAGTATTTTCTCCTACAGTTAAGGTCAGATGCTGCAGTCTGGTCCTATTCAAACTCGGGAGGTGTCACAGTGGGGAGGAGGTAGAAGCATGGGTGATCTTGAAACTCACTTTGTAGGTTCACGTTCTCTGTCACTTCTGTCTAGCTGTGTCAGGCCAAATCTACCCTGGTGTTTGCCTAGCATACTTTCCTAAGGGAATACAGAGCGAAAGCAGGAGTCTGACTGTGTCTGTGGAGGGCACATCTGGTGTTCAATCTTAGTCTAGGTCAGAATATTTTCAGCTGTTGGTGTTTCTAGGAACGCACAGCTTTGTAAATTCAAACTGTATGTCTCTGCACATCACTCTGTATTTTTAAATCTGAAAGTGTGCTGCCAAAATATCAAACGTACAAGCAATGAAGTGTTGTTGAGAGGTGTAACAATAGCTTCTATGTCTATAAACTGTTCATCTTGAAAGATACAAGTGTACCTCAGGTAATTAAGATGAAGGACTTCGGACTTGAAGGTTTAGAGAGCAACTTCAAAAAGTGAAAAAAAAATCTGCAGTAGGTCAAAGGACTCTGAAGAAAATTCCTCCTACTGGAGTGTGTTTACTGGTATTTCAACTATACTGTTTTCCCTGATACAGAGTGAGGTCAGATCTCTTTTCTGCTTACATAAAACAGACCTCATGGGTAGGGCACTGAACCACAACTCACAGATTCACACAATAACCTGAGCTGGGAGGGACCCACAAGGATCATCAAGTCTGACTCGTAAGTAAATGGCCTATGTGAGGATTGAACCCACAACCTTGGACTCATGAAGTTGCACATCATTTGTTATCCCAACTGGGACATAGATTTCTGACAGGACGATTAAATTTCAGTTTGCCTCACCTCTCTATCTTTGAAATGGGTTTTATGTTTATGCACCTTACAAGGCTATCATATAAGTAAAGGCCATAAGGTTCTGTAAGGAATTCATACATACAATGTTAAGGGCTTTGGAGATGCCAACACAGACAGAAGTGTGAAGGAAGTTACCTGAATAGACCCCAGCTTATGAACAGCTTTATACCTAGCAGTTCTTCACTCAGGAACATCTGACCTAAAGCAGTTGCTGGCCTGAATGTTATTTAGGTTGGTAACTCTGGGACAGACCAGGCTGGAGGTGGTAGGTCTTGGCTGCTGGAAAAGCAAAGACCAAGATTTTGGAATGGCAGAGGAAGGTCTGCTCTGTGGAGAGAATGGAGATGTTCTTTTCATCTAAAGTGGATTCAGTGAGGAGGCAGAGCCTTCTGGGGAGGTACCTGGATCAGTTCTAGGAGGTAAAACAGAGAAGTGCTTTACGAATGTCTTAAAACAACAGTCTTTCTGCAGGAACAGGTCTTCCTCTTCATCACTAACCTTGGCATTGCTTGAAAGCACTTTGGAAATGTTTGAAGACAATGAAACAATAGCCTAATTACATTAATTTTCTTTGCCATTTCTTACAAAATAGCAGCTGGGCTGAGTACATTAGCTATAATTTGAATAAGTGTCTCTCTAGGATTTCAAGGTAACTCACTGTTAAGAAGTCCTGTCTTTCAAATACTTATGAAACACCTCAAAAATATTACATTTAGAGTTAAGAGTGACCAAATCCATACTCAGTACCATTCTTTTTCAAACTTTTTGTGAGTACCATATCACTGTATATCCTCCACTGACCATGACACTGGTTAATTTAATTTGGAAAGTTAAACGCTGTCCCACAAACCTAGCAAAATATTTTTAATAACTAGGCACAGACTTACAAAGCTGGTTCTTCCAGTCACTTATTAATACAAGTGAATATTTCATACAGGTTGCCCTTGTGTCACATTGACCATTGAGGATGTTGGGTGCCAGATCCTGTACCAGACTGCTTTGCTGTGAGTTTCAAGGACTCATTATTTTGCAGTGACCTAACAACAGATCTCATTAACTCTGTGAAATCAAAATTAGACCCATTAATTTCATGTAGGTCAGTACATGGAACAAGAGTCAAATGATAGCTTTCAGTCATTGGTCGCATTTCATTTGTGCTTGATGATCAGCTTTTCACCATACAGTACAACTATCATGATTTTGCAATCAAAGTCTAAAGAAACCATATAGTTTCTACACCAGTTTAAATACAGGAAGACCCAGGACTTTTAGTAGTTCATGGAATTTATGTAACTTAAATTTAATTGAATGCCATCAAGACAAACTAATACAGGAGTCACATCTGAGATAAATTTAGGTGATCTTACAACCTTTTCATGACACTATATTGAGAATTTTGTAGGCATAATTGATTTCTTCTCTCTTTTAGAAAATATGTTCCATCTGGAAAATCTAACTTTTTTTTTTAATACTGCAGCATCACATATTGCACATTGCCCAGTGAAGCTGGTACTGCTCCTCCCTTACCCTTGCAAAGCTGGCCAGGTGTGGACAAATATGTCCATCAGTGGAAAAAAATCACAACAAGACTTTAGAGGTGATTAATTAAAAAAAAAAATGAAGTGGAGGAACAGCTGCAATGAAATCTAACCAATCCACAAACATCCAAGAGCAGCTTGGGTATCAGAAACCAGATTGAAAAAACTGCAAATTCTGGTGAGTTGTGCTGCTCCTTTGCCATGTCCCTGCACATGTCAGCCCCCCAGAAAGTGGGGCCCACAGGACCCACAATCTCTCTCAGCGATACCCTTTAAACATGTGCCCATGGACACAAAAGTTTAAGGAAACTTATTTAGCCAGGAAACGTATTTCTCACTTGTCCTTTGCTTCAGTATACTGGAAGGTTGGTGTGTGACCAGGTTTTCACCATCCTCTCCCCATGGAGGAAGGAATGCTGTCTCTGTCAGACAGGCTCTTAAGGAGGCTACTCTTGTGGTCTTAATTCATTTCCCAGCCTTGAAACAGTCTGGCACATCTGCCCACAAAAGCTTTTGGAACAGTAAGCACCCAGGCACCAGTAAAAGTCAGTAGGCTGTTGGTCCATATTTCGGTCAGCACAAACCAGACCATAGTGTATCCTTTCCTCATGTGTCATTACCCACATAAACGCTTTAACCTGGACATTCCCTTTCGGTATTGCTCAACTTTAAAAAGAAACTACCCTCTCTGTAGTCACATCCTGGGAGAACTGAAAAAAAAATGCAGGATTTTGTTGTTTTTTGGGTTTTTTTTAAAAGATGATGAGAGCAGACTCCCATAAGCATTCTGAATTAACTGCTAAAATTTTGTTCGACTGTCTTCTCTTTTTGCCATTAAGGTTTTGCAGAGTACTCTGCTCCTAGGGGACCTGCAACCACCACAAAATATAAAGACAGATTTTAGATTTGGAGCAGGCCAATGGTTCATTGAATCTTCCATCTTTCCCACTGGGCTGATAGTATAATCACCACAGCAATAGCAATGCAGCAAGCACACTGTGATCTGATTGCCTCACCTGTGTACACAGATAATAGTTTAGGTTTATCTTTCTACAATACAGCTGTAAATATGTATTTAGTATGTGGTTGCCATACAAATGCACATTCCCAGAACTTCTGCCCTGTTTGCTAGGAAGGACCTGTCATCATGTCCTTTCTGGAACAGGCCATTTCCCAGCACTGATCTGCCAACTTTATCTGTAGTCACCTAGGAAAAAATAATACAAACTTGGAAAAAAATCTTTCCTCTGCTGGTTGGCAAATGCCCTCTTCAATGCCTACATCCTCTGGAGGTGCCCCAGAGTCCATTGAGTCAGCCAAAACGACCATTCCTTCTCACAAGGCCAAAGCAGGGTCTTCTGGGAGACTGATGGAAATCTCCTACAAACAGCTTAATTTCCAGCAACAAAATCTATTGGTTTCTTAAGAAATCTGTCACCTGGCCCTGTCTCTGTTATCTTTGTGGTGCACACCTTCGATGGGCTGGTACTCTTGGATCCCCAGAAGAAAAGAGTGACTGGGAAGAAGCTTGCCCTTACCAGGTGTAGAAGAAAAACTGTAAATACTTCCAGAGAACTGCAAAACAAACCTACTACTCTTGTTGAAAAATTGCTTTTTTACAAACTTATTTTTAGGAATGAGTTAAAAAGCACAGTAAGGAAACAACTGAATGATGTGAGATATTCTTTGACATGGAGATGCACCCACCTTGGTACATGGTGCTTGGTAATACCAGAAGTTCTTGAGTTTCTTTACTCTTTTGACAACTGTCCTGTTAGGGAATTCAGCAGTGTTTGATGAGGCTGCATTTCTTTTCAAGAAAATGAGTTCTGAGAGTTGTTTCTTATACCTGCTTCCTCCCTGCATTTTCCCAGTATCAGTTCATAGTTTGTGTGTGTCCTGGTGCTTGGCTAAGCTCAGAGATGCTCTGCTGCCCCTTTTTATAGGTGCTGCTATCTCTAGGTGTGCTCTCAGGACTGCCTTGCTGCTTGGAACTGACAGACTGAGGGGTCGCTGTACTTCCCACGCTCTTGGGTGGACTCAGCGTTAGCAGTGCAACTCCTTCCTCTTTCCTGGAGACTGTGGGGTTTAAATCAGAAGGGCACAGAAAGGCTATTTTATTATGTTACAAGATAACTCTGCAGCAGCAGCAGGGGAGCTTGGAATGACCACCAAAGTCCTGCTGCTGACCAGAACAGGAAGGTGGACATGGTTTGATTTGTCCCAAAGGAAGGTGTAGGAAGCTCCACATTCTTCACCTGCTGCCCTTTAGACATTTCAGAGTGCTCCCTCTGTAAATATTTCACATGCTAAAATTATTTAAAGAAAAAGAGTCAACAAACAACTAAAGAACCTGATTCCCCTCTTTTCTTGCTGCTATGGTACAAGCAGGTTGCAGTCAGTGTGGTCATCTCAGCCGCTTTCGCAGGACCACTGCCTGCTCAATGTGGCTTTCACAAAGGAGGACATTGTGCTTTTTACCATAGCCTTGTGCTTCCAGGGCACCTGGCAGAACTCCTGTGAGTCACCATGTAAGCAGGTCAGGGAAAATTAATATTTTTTTCTCTTTTCCAGCTGGGCCTCAGACTGGGAGCTGGCGCTGGACCTGAGGGAGCTCTGTCTGGGTGCCTGGCTGGCTCGCTGCTGGACTAGCTCAGCACACCCACAGCACACTGTAGTCCAACACCTCAGAGACTGGTTGAGCCAGCTGGGTGCTGCATATGCACATTGCATGATTTGTTTGGTTAAGTTTTTTTAAAACCAGAGCAGAGACTTTCCATTCTGTGGTTATCTTTTAGGACATGTTGCTATATTCTGTGCTGCACTTCTAAATTTGTTCTTATTTGGAAGTCACATTCCCTGCTCAGTTGTGCAGTGTTGATCCTGGACTGGGGTGTCCAGAGGTGTCAGGAGCCAATTGCAGGGATGGATCTCTATAGAAAGCAGCCCTAGCAAAAATGGGCAGTGTTCTCCACTGTGAGAGGGAGCTGAGCCTGCTACACCACCTGGGGTTGGACTGAAGGCTTGAGGTACCTGCTACTCACTTGGGCTTTTGACAAAGAAATAACTTCACTCCCTACTGGCAGGTAGGATGGAGACAGCAGAAAGTAGCAATAGGCTTCAGACAATAACATTTGCATCGTCTTCCCATCAGCCAGCTCTCCAACCCTTCTTAAATCTGACCCTAACCTATGCATGGGATGTGTTTTGAGGCCCTCTGAGTACTGGATTACTGTGGCCAGGTTTTGGTAGCAGGAGGACCATTCCTCATCCCCCTCCTCCCCTCAGCACTGGGGAAGAGGAGGTAGACAATTCAGGAGTAAAGCTAAACTCTGGAAGAAAAGAAGATGAGGGTTGTTTTTAAGATTTAGTTTTTATTTCTCATTATGCTACCCTAATTTGATTGGTAATAAGTCATTTCCCCAAGCTGACTCTGTTTTGCACTTGATGGTAACTGGTGAGTGATCTCTGTGTGCCTTTATGCCAGCCTAGATGCCTTTTGATATATTTTCTCTCCCCTGTCCAGTTGTGGAGGGGACTGATACAACAGCTTTAGTGGGCACCTGACATGCAGACTGGGTCAAGCCACCAACCCCTGTTTTAAACAAGTTTGAGAGGGAAAAATATTAGGCTGTATTTTACTCATGGATATGTTTTGATGATACTATGGACAGTAAAATATCAATTGGGCATTTTTTAACTTGCCAGAGAAGTCAATGCCTGAAGGGAGGAGAATGTAGGACATTTTGAGCCTGAATAGATAAGAAAGCTGCGTTAGATGGTGCAGTTTGTTTCTGAACAGTCTCTCTAGTTGTAAAAGACTAATTTATATTAAAATACTGTAATTGCCTGCTGCCATACTGCTACCTTATTTTGAAAATCCCTGCGGATGGTTCCCACCAGACAGACTGCTTTGGTAAGCAGTTCATTTCAATACCTCACAAAAGCTACAGCAGAGAGCAGGGCGAGGACAGAATGAAGCAGAAGTGATTTACTGAGTAAGCAATGTCATCACTCTGCTGCACATCATGTCTTTGCAAGATAGAAATTTGTTGGTTGTTTTTACCTTACAGAACAAACAAGATTAAGTGGCAGAGGCACAAAAAGCAGTCTTAGTTCTCTGGCTCCAAGACACATTTTCATGCATGCATTAGATCTTCTTCAGACACAGGTGGCACATACTTGTTGGCAAGGTAGTGTTTTGGCATGCAGCACTTCTCGTAAGCAGCTCCCTGCTCATAGTGTCTGTTTTACTTATTGAATCAGTTACTTGGAATTTGCTATTCTTCTTTTGCATAAAGCAATAATTCACTTGGTGAATTATATGAAAATGTAACTTGGTTTGTACTGATAAAAAAAGATACAGATTAGTCTGACTCACACCATGTAGAGCTGTAACTGGGGTCCTCTAGAGTCATGGAACTTGAGGAAGCCACCATCCTGTGGAACTGTAGAAAAGTGTGTGTGTGAATCAGTGTGTGTGTGCCCCAAGGAGAGCTCTGCAGTAGTTGCTAAATGGAAGGACAGGCAGAATTACATCAATATAATCTCAAAGACAGCAAAGGGACAGTGTAATCCCCACCAGGCGCAGACTGTGGCTCTGCTATCAGTCTAGGTTGGATCCCTGGGTGTCCATACCCAATCACAGTAAGATCATTGTTTGCCTGTTGCTCGAACAAGTGTTCTTCTCATTTGTGTTTATGTTCATGGCACAGAATTCTCTTTGGTTTTAAAACTTCAGTAGCAAACATTTTTTTAGAAAAGCAATACAGCTTCTTTATAGAGAAAGACATATTGCTTGCAGCTATTTGATTTAATTATTTAAAATTTCCTTTTCTCCCTTAATTTTAATGTCAGCACTGAGATACTTGCTAATGGGAGAACCAGTGTATCATTAAGTATTCTGCCTGATCTTCCTCCACCCAGTTTTGCAACCACCCAAAACATAGGAGCAGGCAGCAGCATGCCCTGGCTAGCCTGAGGAGTTCACTGCCTCAGGAAGTGATCAGATCACATCTCAGTCAGGATCTCCTGTCTTCTTGGGAATGAGAAATGCAGTTCCTGAGAAAAAAACGAAAAGGGGGCATATTTTAAACACCAAAGAGAAGACACAGAATGAGTTGCACCTCATTTCAAAACTCCTCCTGCAGGTTTTGGCACTCACTGCCGAGTTAAAATGACTGACGCCTGAAAGATATGAGAAAAGTGTGCTGAGAGAGCATTTCTGGAAGGAAGCCCTGCATGGAGAGGATGTACTATGAGCTGTGTAGATGCTGAGAGCCCTGCACTGTCTCCTCTGTGTGCAGGGGTGGGTGAATGTGAAAGGCTGCAGTGGCTCTCTTGCCTAAGCCTGGGAACATGTGGATTGCTTTGGGCAATGCTAGTGGAAAACACAGACTCAGCTAAACTTCTTCAGCATACCTGAAAACCACAGCAGGGTGGATTTTTACTTGCACATAGCACAAGAGACTCATCTGGCAGTGGAGCCAATGAGCAAATACCACTGTGCAAATAGCAGATTGTAATAGCAGCTTCGTAAGGGCTCACAGTCTGGGAAGGGAAACCTCAGGTGTCAGACGGTAATGGTGCAGGAGCCAGGATGCAGCATTTCTCCATGGGTGTGACCTGGCCATAGAGCCTCATCTGTGGTGCCACTGACAGCCCCAAAAAGCAGCAGGAACTGTGGAACTCCACTGCGCTGCAGATTCCGTGCAGTGGACAGGGGAGAGCAAGCTGCATTGTTCCTTAGCATCAGGCAGATTTCACTGGGTGTATCAATGCTGCAGATTTGGAAATCTAAATACTCTGTGCATATCCTATATAAGTTAGGTGGCAGTTTTTATGTGCAGTAGGCTTACTAGAACCATCTAGTCTGACCAAGTACCATAAAAACTGCCATCGAACTCAGCTTTTGAGGCTGCCTTGATGATTTTAAAACATGTTTTACAGAGTACTGACTTCACAAGACAAGGACAAGTAACAGAGGGTCTATAACTTCAGAGAAACTGTTCCTTCTTTCACACACTTTGCATGAATGGTAGCTTGCATTACCCACATGTGTTTATGCACCAGTTTTAGGTGGCTTGTTTGCCTGCTGCCATACAATAGTCACGAAGGACAACAAGGCAGAGTGGGAACCAGGTTAGGTCAAGGTCACAAAAAAGTTAGAGGGGAGATAAGGTGGAGCTGGGTAGAGGGATGAGGACGTATGATGTAGGCATAAAGTAAGATATACTCAACCCCAAAATAGATTGTGTCTGTCTTTGCTCAATTTCTTTTTGAAAGCTACTTCCTTCACCCAGTATTTATCACAACATATGCAGGGCCACCAAGCTTCAGTGGTAGACAATGGGTAGGCATGTTCTTGCCATAAAACAATGAAACCCTCCTGCTTCTGCTGGTGAGACAGGTGGCTTTGTTCCTGATATGAGCTGGATGTCAACCTGTCCCCTCTGTAATTGCAGTAATTAATACTGTTACAAATCTCATGAAGTTTTTAATTTACAGAACACTTACCTCGCATCTCACTTTGATGAGGTAAAGGTGAATCTGCTGTTTACAGCTTGATTTAACTACCTGTTTACTCTGTTAGCAATGACCTGTTAAAAGATGAAGTCAAGCATGTGCACCAAAACAGCGGCTCTGACTGAGATTCCTCATCAAAATCTGTGTGCTCTACCTGGGTATGGCTGTGCTCAGAGCTCCTGTGGTTGTAACAAATACAGGGAGAAATGAGGGAAAACTCTGAAGAAACCAGAAGAGTGAACTGGTCCTGATTATCTTGCTAATACCGCATTTTATCCACTCATTTCTTGTAGTTTCCCAGTCATCAGCATCAAAACTCTGCATGTTGTTTTGAGCTGAAATAGATGTTTCTCTCCTCCTGAAAACGGAAGGATCATTCCTGTGGTAATGAAATGAAAAACACTGATGTTACCATTCCAGACCTTCACCAGGGGATGTGACTGCACAGTCCGGTTTACAGGTCTGAGTTCAGAGTAACTTCTGGAAGCCAGCAGAGATCCTCCAACTTTCAAGCTGTCTCAAACTTACTATTTCAGCACAGTTATGGCCTTTTCCTCATAATGATTTGAAGTGATGGCATGTAGATTGCAAATGTCCACTGACCTTTCCTAATTTTCTCTTTTTGTTTTAAAGTATATTCGGTGCTGTTCGAACTGGTGCTTATATGCTGTACATTTTGATGACCAAAGGCCTGAAACAGTCAGTGTGTGACCAGAGTTTTTACATTGGACCTGTCAGCAAATTCTGGGCATATGCATTTGTGTTAAGCAAAGCACCTGAACTAGGTGAGTACCCTCTCTCTCTTTCTCTCAAATGCATTTGTGTATTTTTAGGGAAGAAATGTCCATGGAGGAAGCACAAGAAGGGTCTCATCACTGTCAAAATCCCATTTAAGTCTCAGAAAAACTGAGTAAGCATAACCAACTCCAAACTTACATGTTTTAGTCTCTTGAGGTCAATTCCAGCTTGGCTGAAGTTAGATCAATGTGCAGCTGAATAAGACCTTTCCCAGCCCAGGAGTAAACTGCTGTGATTATACACAGCAGGGCAGTCAAGAAGCAAAAGCAATCTGGTCCATACCTCTTCCTGAACTACTTGTAGACGAATAGGAGTGGCACAATTGGCAGTCACAAACCCCGTGGCTACAGAAGTGGAGGGTGGGCTATAGCAGTTGTGTCAGCAATAGGCTTTGAGTCAGGCTCTGCCTCCATTCTGCAGCTTTCATTCTCTAATACACATCTAAGTGTACAATTATGAACAGTAAGGTTCTTCCTCCCTAGACTATGAAAGCTGTGGCTGTCTGCTTCCTACAAGAAGAAACCAATTTCCCATATCCCTAGCTTTTCCAGTTCTGATTTTATAAACTTACGTCTCTCCAGCAGTTTCTTGATAAGGATACTTAGGATATACATGTGAAAGCCAACTTGAAAGTCAGTCTTCATGTGTTCTCATCTGTGACTTATTCATGTAAGAAAGGGTTGTTTTAATGGAAGGGAGCAGCCCTTCAGCTTTCACTTTGGAGGATGCCCTTATTAAACCCCAAAGGACTGCAGCTCTGGCTGTGTTCACATGTACAGCAAAAATAAGATTTAACCTTTCAGCAGGTGATTTGATTCAGCAAATTAGAGGACAGCAATTCATCAGTATTTAAACTAGAACAAGACAGACACCAGTTGCCTTGCTGTGTCAGAATCCCTTGGTTTCCTGCTGCTTAAATTCGCAAACCCACAGAAATTTAGTTGTTAAAAATGGGGAACATCAGCTAGAACTGCACAGCAACAATAAATTGAACATTTGATTACTTATTAAAATATGAGTCAACATCTTGCAGTTAATGAAGTGAACAGCAGCATTATGGTTTATTATAGACCTTGTGAAGACAGTGCAATTTTGCTTCCATCCATAACTAATATTCATCACTTAGATTTCCTGGGTTACTTATGCATCAAACTTAGTCCCCAGCTTCAAATCTCAGGGATCCTTCTGGAAACACTGTGTGTATAACAGTGGAAAACAAGAAGCATACATATATATCCATTTATCTAATTGAGATGCTCATTGCAATCATGAGAAGCAGATGGAAGAAAAAACGCAAGAAAGAGGAGTAATATTTACTTTTCTACAATAGTAAGATAGATTTGCAGAAAAGGGGTGTGTGTTTCAACATAACCCAGATCTCTTTCTAGAAGCATCTTTTCCAGTATGGTAGGTTGCATATGCAGCAGCTTTTTTGTGTATTACCTCAAAAGGCTTTACTGATTTTAACTAGGTTCAGTTTGCACATAGACATTTGATTCAGAGGATGCTGTGCTGCTTCCTCTGGGTTTTCTGCTCTCTGTCAAGCTGCATTTCTCTTCCAGTCACAGTATATAATGGACAATCTCACAGTTAGAGACAATACATGTACACCCAGATATGGATAATGGATTTTATGGATAATGTTTGCAGCAAAGGGCTACCAAGTAAACTACAGAGTTTTGAGATGGGGTTATCCAGTCAGGAAAATGTAGATGCATTGGTTTGCTAAAGATGGCATAGAGATGAGGAGCCAAACTGGCTCTCAGACAGGCTCTCAGAGCTAGAGCTGAGGTGGATTTCATGCTCTAAAGTAGTGTATACTCCAGCAAGGGGTATAGATACAAGGGAAGAGAGCACTGCGTTAGTTATGGAATGGTTTGATACGTCTCTCATTTCCTCCCCTCTTCTCTTTTTTTTGTGTGTTTTGTTTTTTATTGCAGGCGATACAATATTCATTATTCTTAGGAAGCAGAAGCTCATCTTCTTACACTGGTACCACCACATTACTGTGTTACTTTACTCTTGGTACTCCTACAAGGACATGGTGGCCGGCGGTGGCTGGTTCATGACCATGAACTACGGGGTGCACGCCGTCATGTACTCGTACTATGCCTTGCGGGCTGCCGGCTTCAGGGTCTCGCGCAAGTTTGCCATGTTCATCACCCTGTCGCAGATCACTCAGATGTTGATCGGTTGCGTGATCAATTACCTGGTCTTCTCCTGGATGCAGCAGGGCCAGTGCCATTCCCACGTGCAGAACATCATCTGGTCCTCTCTCATGTACCTCAGCTACTTTGTGCTCTTCTGCCATTTTTTCTTTGAGGCCTATATCGGCAAAACCAGAAAAGACAGAAAGGTTGACTAGTGGTAGAAACGAGAAGCCATAGCTCAGGGTCATCAAGAAAAACAAAATTACAAGAAAAAAATAAGGCACAAGGAAACACACATATGTATGGTGCAGCTAAAACTTGGCAGCTTAGGGAAAGTTAGCATGGTTTAACCCAGTAAGTTTATGATCCTATCATGGTGAGGACTCACTGAATTCTACTCTATCTCAAAGGACTGCTGATGAAAGACAAGTTCCTTCTTGTACCTCTCTGCTCTAGAAAAGAAGGAGAAAAGAAGAGAAAAATCAAGAAAAAAGGAAAGAAAAAGGAGAAGAAAAGAGAAATGGAATAATGTTAAGGGGGGAGGAAAAAAGTACATTAAATAAGCAGTGTGTTTCCCCAAGGTGGAGGAGAGACTTTTATTTTAAAAAAGATTTCTAAATCCTTTCTAATAATTTCTCTGCATTACAAAAAAAAAAAAA